>JARWAU010000065.1:0-395038 GCA_029958995.1 Bombus sonorus
ATAACGTATAAGGTTATGTAGCATTACCATATAACGTATAAGGTTATGTAATATTACCATATAACGTATAACGTTATTTACTATTACCTTATAACGTGTAACGTTATGTAGCATTACAATATAACGTATAGACGTTATGTATGATTACCTTATAACGTATAACGTTATGTAGCATTACCTTATATCGTACAACGTTATCTAGCATTACCATATAACGTATAACGTTATGTAGCATTACGTTATAACGTATAACGTTATTTACTATTACCTTATAACGTATAACGTTATGTAGCATTACGTTATAACGTATAACGTTATTTACTATTACCATATAACGTATAACGTTATGTATCATTACGTTATAACGTATAACGTTATGTATCATTACGTTATAACGTATAACGTTATACACTGTAGCCATATAACGTATAACGTTATGTAGCATTACGTTATAACGTATAACGTTATTTACTATTATCTTATAACGTATAACGTTATGTAGCATTACGTTATAGCGTATAACGTTATTTACTATTACCATATAACGTATAACGTTATGTATCATTACGTTATAACGTATAACGTTATACACTGTAGCCATATAACGTATAACGTTATGTAGCATTACCATATAACGTATAACGTTATGTAGGATTACCTTATAACGTATAACGTATTTAGCATTACGTTATAACGGATAACGTTATATACTGTTACCATATAACTTATAACGTTATGTAGCGTTACCATATGACGTATAACGTTATGTAGCATTACCATATAACGTATAACGTTATGTAGCACTACCATATAACGCATAAAGTAATTTACTATTACCTTATAACGTATAACGTTATGTAGCATTACCATATAACGTATAACGTTATGTAGCATTACCATATAACGTATAACGTTATGTAGCATTACCATATACCGTATAGCGTCATATACTGTTACGTTGTAACGTATAACGTTATCTGGCATTACGTTAGAACGTATAACGTTTTATACTGTTACCATATAACGTATAACGTTATTTACTATTACCATATAACGTATAACGTTATGTATCATTACGTTATAACTTATAACGTTATACACTGTAACCACATAACGTATAACGTTATGTAGCATTACCATATAACGTATAACGCTATGTAGCATTACCTTATAACGTATAACGTTATATAGCATTACCATATAACGTATAACGTTATATACTGTTACGTTATAACGTATAACGTTATGTAGCATTACATTGTAACGTATAACATTATATACTGTTACCATATAACGTATAACGTTATTTACTATTACCATATAACGTATAACGTTATGTAGCATTACCATATAACGTATAACGCTATGTAGCATTACCTTATAACGTATAACGTTATATAGCATTACCATATAACGTATAACGTTATATACTGTTACCATATAACGTATAACGTTATGTAGGATTACCATATAACGTATAACGTTACGTAGCATTACCATATACCGTATAAGGTTATGTAGCATTACCATATAACGTATAACGTTATTTACTATTACCTTATAACATATAACGTTATGTAGCATTACATTGTAACGTATGACGTTATATACTATTTCCTTATAACGTATAACGTTATCTAGCATTACCATATAACGTATAACGTTATGTTGCATTACGTTATACGTATAACGTCATTTACTATTACCTTATAACGTATAACGTTATGTAGCATTACGTTATAACGTATAACGTCATATACTATTACCTTATAACGTATAACGTTATGTAGCATTACGTTATAACGTATAACGTTATATACTGTTACCATATAACGTATAAAGTTAGGTAGCATTACCATATAACGTATGACGTTATTTAGCATTACCATATAACGTATAACGTTATTTACGATTACCATATAACGTATAACGTTATGTAGCATTACCATATAACGTATAACGCTATGTAGCATTACCTTATAACGTATAACGTTATATAGCATTACCATATAACGTATAACATTATATACTGTTACCATATAACGTATAACGTTATGTGGCATTACCATATAATGTATAACGTTATTTAGCATTACCTTAGAACGTATAACGTTATGTAGCATTACGTTATAACGTATAACGTTATATACTGTTAGCCACATAACGTATAAGCTTATGTAGGATTACCATATCACGTATAACGTTACGTAGCATTACCTTATAACGTATACCGTTATGTAGCATTACGTTATAACGTATAATGTTATATACTGTTACCATATAACGGATAACGTTATGTAGCATTACCATATAACGTATAACATTATGTAGCATTACCATATAACGTATAAGGTTATGTAGCATTACGTTATAACGTATAACGATATTTACTATTACCTTATAACGTATAACGTTATGTATCATTACGTTACAACGTATAACGTTATGTAGCATTACGTTATAACGTTTAACGTTATACACTGTAGCCATATAACGTATAACGTTATGTAGCATTACCATATAACGTATAACGTTATGTAGGATCACCTTATAACGTATAACGTTATGTAGCATTACGTTATAACGTATAACGTTATGTATCATTACGTTATAGCGTATAACGTTATTTACTATTACCATATAACGTATAACGTTATGTATCATTACGTTATAACGTATAACGTTATACACTGTAGCCATATAACGTATAACGTTATGTAGCATTACGTTATAACGTATAACGTTATTTACTATTACCTTATAACGTATAACGTTATGTAGCATTACGTTATAGCGTATAACGTTATTTACTATTACCATATAACGTATAACGTTATGTATCATTACGTTATAACGTATAACGTTATACACTGTAGCCATATAACGTATAACGTTATGTAGCATTACCACATAACGTATAACGCTATGTAACATTACCTTATAACGTATAACGTTATATAGGATTACCATATAACGTATAACATTATATACTGTTACCATATAACGTATAACGTTATGTGGCATTACCATATAATGTATAACGTTATTTAGCATTACCTTATAACGTATAACGTTATGTAGGATTACCATATAACGTATAACGTTACGTAGCATTACCTTATAACGTATAACGTTATGTAGCATTACGTTATAACGTATAACGTTATATACTGTTACCATATAACGTATAACGTTATGTAGCATTACCATATAACGTATAACGTTATGTAGTATTACCTTATAACGTATAACGTTATGTAGCATTACGTTATAACGGATAACGTTATATACTGTTACCATATAACGTATAACGTTATGTAGCGTTACCATATAACGTATAACGTTATGTAGCATTACCATATAACGTATAACGTTATGTAGCATTATCAAATAACGCATAAAGTAATTTACTATTACCTTATAACGTATAACGTTATGTTGCATTACGTTATAAGGTATAACGTTATTTACTATTACCTTATAACGTTTAACGTTATGTAGCATTACGCTATAACGTATAACGTTATTTACTATTAACTTATAACATATAACGTTATGTAGCATTACGTTATAACGTATGACGTTATATACTGTTACGTTATAACGTATAACGTTATGTAGCGTTACCATATAACGTATAACGTTATGTAGCATTACCATATAACGTATAACGTCATGTAGCATTACGTTATAACGTATAACGTTACATACTGTTACCATATAACTTATGACGTTATGTAGCATTACCTTATATCGTATAACGTTATATACTGTTACCTTATAACATATAACGTTATGTAGCATTACGTTGTAACGTATGACGTTATATACTATTTTCTTATAACGTATAACGTTATCTAGCATTACCATATAACGTTTAACGTTATGTAGCATTACGCTATAACGTATAACGTTATTTACTATTAACTTATAACATATAACGTTATGTAGCATTACGTTATAACGTATGATGTTATATACTGTTACGTTATAACGTATAACGTTATGTAGCGTTACCATATAACGTATAACGTTATGTAGCATTACCATATAACGTATGACGTTATTTAGCATTACCATATAACGTATAAAGTTATTTACTATTACCTTATAACGTATAAAGTTATGTAGCATTACGTTATAACGTATAACGTTATATAGTGTCACCATATAACGTATAACGTTATGTAGCATTACCTTATATCGTATAACGTTATGTAGCACTACCATATAACGCATAAAGTAATTTACTATTACCTTATAACGTATAACGTTATGTAGCATTACCATATAACGTATAAAGTTATGTAGCATTACGTTATAACGTATAACGTTATATTGTGTTACCATATAACGTATAACGTTATGTAGCATTACCTTATATCGTATAACGTTATGTAGCACTACCATATAACGCATAAAGTAATTTACTATTACCTTATAACGTATAACGTTATGTAGCATTACCATATAACGTATAACGTTATGTGGCATTACCATATAATGTATAACGTTATTTAGCATTACCTTATAACGTATAACGTTATGTAGCATTACCAAATAACGTATAACGTTATTTAATATTACCTTATAACGTGTAACGTTATGTAGCATTACCATATAACGTATAACGTTATGTAGCACTACCATATAACGCATAAAGTAATTTACTATTACCTTATAACGTATAACGTTATGTAGCATTACCATATAACGTATAACGTTATGTAGCATTACCATATAACGTATAAAGTTATGTAGGATTACCTTATAACGTATAACGTTATGTAGCATTATCTTATATCGTATAACGTTATATACTGTCACCTTGTAACATATAACGTTATGTAGCATTATGTTGTAACGTATGACGTTATATACTATTATCTTATAACGTATAACGTTATCTAGCATTACCATATAACGTATAGCGTTATGTAGCATTACGTTATAACGTATAACGTTATTTACTATTACCTTGTAACGTATAACGTTATGTAGCATTACGTTATAACGTATAACGTTATTTACTATTACCATATAACGTATAACGTTATGTATCATTACGTTATAACGTATAACGTTATACACTGTAGCCATACAACGTATAACGTTATGTAGCATTACCATATAACGTATAACGTTATGTAGGATCACCTTATAACGTATAAAGTTATGTAGCATTACGTTATAACGTATAACGTTATTTACTATTACCTTATAACGTATAACGTTATGTAGCATTACGTTATAACGTATAACGTTATTTACTATTACCATATAACGTATAACGTTATGTATCATTACGTTATAACGTATAACGTTATGTATCATTACGTTATAACGTATAACGTTATACACTGTAGCCATATAACGTATAACGTTATGTAGCATTACGATATAACGTATAACGTTATTTACTATTACTTTATAACGTATAACGTTATGTAGCATTACGTTATAGCGTATAACGTTATTTACTATTACCATATAACGTATAACGTTATGTATCATTACGTTATAACGTATAACGTTATACACTGTAGCCATATAACGTATAACGTTATGTAGCATTACCATATAACGTATAACGCTATGTAACATTACCTTATAACGTATAACGTTATATAGCATTACCATATAACGTATAACATTATATACTGTTACCATATAACGTATAACGTTATGTGGCATTACCATATAATGTATAACGTTATTTAGCATTACCTTATAACGTATAACGTTATGTAGCATTACCAAATAACGTATAACGTTATTTAATATTACCTTATAACTTGTAACGTTATGTAGCATTACGTTATAACGTATAACGTTATATACTGTTACGTTATAACGTACAACGTCATATACTGTTACCATATAACGTATAACGTTATGTAGCATTACGTTATAGCGTATAACGTTATTTACTATTACCATATAACGTATAACGTTATGTATCATTACGTTATAACGTATAACGTTATACACTGTAGCCATATAACGTATAACGTTATGTAGCATTACCATATAACGTATAACGTTATGTAGGATTACCTTATAACGTATAACGTTATTTAGCATTACGTTATAACGGATAACGTTATATACTGTTACCATATAACGTATGACGTTATGTAGCGTTACCATATGACGTATAACGTTATGTAGCATTACCATATAACGTATAACGTTATGTAGCACTACCATATAACGCATAAAGTAATTTACTATTACCTTATAACGTATAACGTTATGTAGCATTACCATATAACGTATAACGTTATGTAGCATTACCATATAACGTATAACGTTATGTAGGATTACCTTATAACGTATAACGTTATGTAGCATTACCTTATATCGTATAACGTTATATACTGTCACCTTATAACATATAACGTTATGTAGCATTATGTTGTAACGTATGACGTTATATACTATTTCCTTATAACGTATAACGTTATCTAGCATTACCATATAACGTATAGCGTTATGTAGCATTACGTTATAACGTATAACGTTATTTACTATTACCTTATAACGTATAACGTTATGTAGCATTACGTTATAACGTATAACGTTATACACTGTAGCCATATAACGTATAACGTTATGTAGCATTACCATATAACGTATAACGTTATGTAGGATTACCTTATAACGTATAACGTTATATAGCATTACCATATAACGTATAACATTATATACTGTTACCATATAACGTATAACGTTATGTGGCATTACCATATAATGTATAACGTTATTTAGCATTACCTTATAACGTATAACGTTATGTAGCATTACCAAATAACGTATAACGTTATTTAATATTACCTTATAACGTGTAACGTTATGTAGCATTACGTTATAACGTATAACGTTATATACTGTTACGTTATAACGTACAACGTTATATACTGTTACCATATCACGTATAACGTTATGTAGCATTACCATATAACGTATAACGTTATGTAGGATTACCTTATAACGTATAACGTTATTTAGCATTACGTTATAACGGATAACGTTATATACTGTTACCATATAACGTATAACGTTATGTAGCGTTACCATATGACGTATAACGTTATGTAGCATTACCATATAACGTATAACGTTATGTAGCATTACCATATAATTCATAAAGTAATTTACTATTACCTTATAACGTATAACGTTATGTAGCATTACCATATAACGTATAACATTATATACTGTTACCATATAACGTATAACGTTATGTATCATTACGTTATAACGTATAACGTTATACACTGTAGCCATATAACGTATAACGTTATGTAGCATTACCATATAACGTATAACGCTATGTAGCATTACCTTATAACGTATAACGTTATATAGCATTACCATATAACGTATAACATTATATACTGTTACCATATAACGTATAACGTTATTTACTATTACCATATAACGTATAACGTTATGTAGCATTACCATATAACGTATAGCGTTATATACTGTTACGTTGTAACGTATAACGTTATCTGGCATTACGTTAGAACGTATAACGTTTTATACTGTTACCATATAACGTATAACGTTATTTACTATTACCATATAACGTATAACGTTATGTATCATTACGTTATAACTTATAACGTTATATACTGTTACCATATAACGTATAACGTTATTTACTATTACCATATAACGTATAACGTTATGTAGCATTACCATATAACGTATAACGCTATGTAGCATTACCTTATAACGTATAACGTTATATAGCATTACCATATAACGTATAACGTTATATACTGTTACCATATAACGTATAACGTTATGTAGGATTACCATATAACGTATAACGTTACGTAGCATTACCATATAACGTATAAGGTTATGTAGCATTACCATATAACGTATAACGTTATTTACTATCACCTTATAACATATAACGTTATGTAGCATTACGTTGTAACGTATGACGTTATATACTATTTCCTTATAACGTATAACGTTATCTAGCATTACCATATAACGTATAACGTTATGTTGCATTACGTTATAACGTATAACGTCATATACTATTACCTTATAACGTATAACGTTATGTAGCATTACGTTATAACGTATAACGTCATATACTATTACCTTATAACGTATAACGTTATGTAGCATTCCGTTATAACGTATAACGTTATATACTGTTACCATATAACGTATAACATTATATACTGTTACCATATAACGTATAACGTTATTTAGCATTACCTTATAACGTATAACGTTATGTAGCATTACCAAATAACGTATAACGTTATTTAATATTACCTTATAACGTGTAACGTTATGTAGCATTACGTTATAACGTATAACGTTATATACTGTTACGTTATAACGTACAACGTTATATACTGTTACCATATAACGTATAACGTTATGTAGCATTACCATATAACGTATAACGTTATGTAGGATTACCTTATAACGTATAACGTTATTTAGCATTACGTTATAACGGATAACGTTATATACTGTTACCATATAACGTATAACGTTATGTAGCGTTACCATATGACGTATAACGTTATGTAGCATTACCATATAACGTATAACGTTATGTAGCACTACCATATAACGCATAAAGTAATTTACTATTACCTTATAACGTATAACGTTATGTAGCATTACCATATAACGTATAACATTATATACTGTTACCATATAACGTATAACGTTATGTATCATTACGTTATAACGTATAACGTTATACACTGTAGCCATATAACGTATAACGTTATGTAGCATTACCATATAACGTATAACGCTATGTAACATTACCTTATAACGTATAACGTTATATAGCATTACCATATAACGTATAACATTATATACTGTTACCATATAACGTATAACGTTATTTACTATTACCATATAACGTATAACGTTATGTAGCATTACCATATAACGTATAGCGTTATATACTGTTACGTTGTAACGTATAACGTTATCTGGCATTACGTTAGAACGTATAACGTTTTATACTGTTACCATATAACGTATAACGTTATTTACTATTACCATATAACGTATAACGTTATGTATCATTACGTTATAACTTATAACGTTATATACTGTTACCATATAACGGATAACGTTATTTACTATTACCATATAACGTATAACGTTATGTAGCATTACCATATAACGTATAACGCTATGTAGCATTACCTTATAACGTATAACGTTATATAGCATTACCATATAACGTATAACGTTATATACTGTTACCATATAACGTATAACGTTATGTAGGATTACCATATAACGTATAACGTTACGTAGCATTACCATATAACGTATAAGGTTATGTAGCATTACCATATAACGTATAACGTTATTTACTATTACCTTATATCATATAACGTTATGTAGCATTACGTTGTAACGTATGACGTTATATACTATTTCCTTATAACGTATAACGTTATCTAGCATTACCATATAACGTATAACGTTATGTTGCATTACGTTATAACGTATAACGTCATATGCTATTACCTTATAACGTATAACGTTATGTAGCATTACGTTATAACGTATAACGTCATATACTATTACCTTATAACGTATAACGTTATGTAGCATTTCGTTATAACGTATAACGTTATATACTGTTACCATATAACGTATAACATTATATACTGTTACCATATAACGTATAACGTTATTTACTATTACCATATAACGTATAACGTTATGTAGCATTACCATATAACGTATAGCGTTATATACTGTTACGTTGTAACGTATAACGTTATCTGGCATTACGTTAGAACGTATAACGTTTTATACTGTTACCATATAACGTATAACGTTATTTACTATTACCATATAACGTATAACGTTATGTATCATTACGTTATAACTTATAACGTTATACACTGTAACCACATAACGTATAACGTTATGTAGCATTACCATATAACGTATAACGCTATGTAGCATTACCTTATAACGTATAACGTTATATAGCATTACCATATAACGTATAACGTTATATACTGTTACGTTATAACGTATAACGTTATGTAGCATTACATTGTAACGTATAACATTATATACTGTTACCATATAACGTATAACGTTATTTACTATTACCATATAACGTATAACGTTATGTAGCATTACCATATAACGTATAACGCTATGTAGCATTACCTTATAACGTATAACGTTATATAGCATTACCATATAACGTATAACGTTATATACTGTTACCATATAACGTATAACGTTATGTAGGATTACCATATAACGTATAACGTTACGTAGCATTACCATATACCGTATAAGGTTATGTAGCATTACCATATAACGTATAACGTTATTTACTATTACCTTATAACATATAACGTTATGTAGCATTACATTGTAACGTATGACGTTATATACTATTTCCTTATAACGTATAACGTTATCTAGCATTACCATATAACGTATAACGTTATGTTGCATTACGTTATAACGTATAACGTCATTTACTATTACCTTATAACGTATAACGTTATGTAGCATTACGTTATAACGTATAACGTCATATACTATTACCTTATAACGTATAACGTTATGTAGCATTACGTTATAACGTATAACGTTATATACTGTTACCATATAACGTATAAAGTTAGGTAGCATTACCATATAACGTATGACGTTATTTAGCATTACCATATAACGTATAACGTTATTTACGATTACCATATAACGTATAACGTTATGTAGCATTACCATATAACGTATAACGCTATGTAGCATTACCTTATAACGTATAACGTTATATAGCATTACCATATAACGTATAACATTATATACTGTTACCATATAACGTATAACGTTATGTGGCATTACCATATAATGTATAACGTTATTTAGCATTACCTTAGAACGTATAACGTTATGTAGCATTACCATATAACGTATAACGTTATATACTGTTACGTTATAACGTATAACGTTATGTAGCATTACGTTATAACGTATAACGTTCTATACTGTTACCATATAACGTATATCGTTATGTAGCATTACCATATAACGTATAACGTTATGTAGCATTACCATATAACGTATGACGTTATTTAGCATTACCATATAACGTATAACGTTATTTACTATTACCTTATAACGTATAAAGTTATGTAGCATTACGTTATAACGTATAACGTTATATAGTGTTACCATATAACGTATAACGTTGTTTACTATTACCATATAACGTATAACGTTATGTAGCATTACCATATAACGTATAACGCTATCTAGCATTACCATGTAACGTATAACGTTGTATAGCATTACCATATAACGTATAACGTTATATACTGTTACCATATAGCGTATAACGTTATGTATCATTACGTTATAACGTATAACGTTATTTACTATTACCATATAACGTATAACGTTATGGATCATTACGTTATAACGTATAACGTTATGTATCATTACGTTATAACGTATAACGTTATACACTGTAATCATATAACGTATAAGGTTATGTAGCATTACCATATAACGTATAAGGTTATGTAATATTACCATATAACGTATAACGTTATTTACTATTACCTTATAACGTGTAACGTTATGTAGCATTACAATATAACGTATAACGTTATGTAGGATTACCTTATAACGTATAACGTTATGTAGCATTACCTTATATCGTACAACGTTATCTAGCATTACCATATAACGTATAACGTTATGTAGCATTACGTTATAACGTATAACGTTATTTACTATTACCTTATAACGTATAACGTTATGTAGCATTACGTTATAACGTATAACGTTATTTACTATTACCATATAACGTATAACGTTATGTATCATTACGTTATAACGTATAACGTTATGTATCATTACGTTATAACGTATAACGTTATACACTGTAGCCATATAACGTATAACGTTATGTAGCATTACGTTATAACGTATAACGTTATTTACTATTATCTTATAACGTATAACGTTATGTAGCATTACGTTATAGCGTATAACGTTATTTACTATTACCATATAACGTATAACGTTATGTATCATTACGTTATAACGTATAACGTTATACACTGTAGCCATATAACGTATAACGTTATGTAGCATTACCATATAACGTATAACGTTATGTAGGATTACCTTATAACGTATAACGTTATTTAGCATTACGTTATAACGGATAACGTTATATACTGTTACCATATAACTTATAACGTTATGTAGCGTTACCATATGACGTATAACGTTATGTAGCATTACCATATAACGTATAACGTTATGTAGCACTACCATATAACGCATAAAGTAATTTACTATTACCTTATAACGTATAACGTTATGTAGCATTACCATATAACGTATAACGTTATGTAGCATTACCATATAACGTATAACGTTATGTAGCATTACCATATAACGTATAGCGTTATATACTGTTACGTTGTAACGTATAACGTTATCTGGCATTACGTTAGAACGTATAACGTTTTATACTGTTACCATATAACGTATAACGTTATTTACTATTACCATATAACGTATAACGTTATGTATCATTACGTTATAACTTATAACGTTATACACTGTAACCACATAACGTATAACGTTATGTAGCATTACCATATAACGTATAACGCTATGTAGCATTACCTTATAACGTATAACGTTATATAGCATTACCATATAACGTATAACGTTATATACTGTTACGTTATAACGTATAACGTTATGTAGCATTACATTGTAACGTATAACATTATATACTGTTACCATATAACGTATAACGTTATTTACTATTACCATATAACGTATAACGTTATGTAGCATTACCATATAACGTATAACGCTATGTAGCATTACCTTATAACGTATAACGTTATATAGCATTACCATATAACGTATAACGTTATATACTGTTACCATATAACGTATAACGTTATGTAGGATTACCATATAACGTATAACGTTACGTAGCATTACCATATACCGTATAAGGTTATGTAGCATTACCATATAACGTATAACGTTATTTACTATTACCTTATAACATATAACGTTATGTAGCATTACATTGTAACGTATGACGTTATATACTATTTCCTTATAACGTATAACGTTATCTAGCATTACCATATAACGTATAACGTTATGTTGCATTACGTTATAACGTATAACGTCATTTACTATTACCTTATAACGTATAACGTTATGTAGCATTACGTTATAACGTATAACGTCATATACTATTACCTTATAACGTATAACGTTATGTAGCATTACGTTATAACGTATAACGTTATATACTGTTACCATATAACGTATAAAGTTAGGTAGCATTACCATATAACGTATGACGTTATTTAGCATTACCATATAACGTATAACGTTATTTACGATTACCATATAACGTATAACGTTATGTAGCATTACCATATAACGTATAACGCTATGTAGCATTACCTTATAACGTATAACGTTATATAGCATTACCATATAACGTATAACATTATATACTGTTACCATATAACGTATAACGTTATGTGGCATTACCATATAATGTATAACGTTATTTAGCATTACCTTAGAACGTATAACGTTATGTAGCATTACCATATAACGTATAACGTTATATACTGTTACGTTATAACGTATAACGTTATGTAGCATTACGTTATAACGTATAACGTTCTATACTGTTACCATATAACGTATATCGTTATGTAGCATTACCATATAACGTATAACGTTATGTAGCATTACCATATAACGTATGACGTTATTTAGCATTACCATATAACGTATAACGTTATTTACTATTACCTTATAACGTATAAAGTTATGTAGCATTACGTTATAACGTATAACGTTATATAGTGTTACCATATAACGTATAACGTTGTTTACTATTACCATATAACGTATAACGTTATGTAGCATTACCATATAACGTATAACGCTATCTAGCATTACCATGTAACGTATAACGTTGTATAGCATTACCATATAACGTATAACGTTATATACTGTTACCATATAGCGTATAACGTTATGTATCATTACGTTATAACGTATAACGTTATTTACTATTACCATATAACGTATAACGTTATGGATCATTACGTTATAACGTATAACGTTATGTATCATTACGTTATAACGTATAACGTTATACACTGTAATCATATAACGTATAAGGTTATGTAGCATTACCATATAACGTATAAGGTTATGTAATATTACCATATAACGTATAACGTTATTTACTATTACCTTATAACGTGTAACGTTATGTAGCATTACAATATAACGTATAACGTTATGTAGGATTACCTTATAACGTATAACGTTATGTAGCATTACCTTATATCGTACAACGTTATCTAGCATTACCATATAACGTATAACGTTCTGTAGCATTACGTTATAACGTATAACGTTATTTACTATTACCTTATAACGTATAACGTTATGTAGCATTACGTTATAACGTATAACGTTATTTACTATTACCATATAACGTATAACGTTATGTATCATTACGTTATAACGTATAACGTTATGTATCATTACGTTATAACGTATAACGTTATACACTGTAGCCATATAACGTATAACGTTATGTAGCATTACGTTATAACGTATAACGTTATTTACTATTATCTTATAACGTATAACGTTATGTAGCATTACGTTATAGCGTATAACGTTATTTACTATTACCATATAACGTATAACGTTATGTATCATTACGTTATAACGTATAACGTTATACACTGTAGCCATATAACGTATAACGTTATGTAGCATTACCATATAACGTATAACGTTATGTAGGATTACCTTATAACGTATAACGTTATTTAGCATTACGTTATAACGGATAACGTTATATACTGTTACCATATAACTTATAACGTTATGTAGCGTTACCATATGACGTATAACGTTATGTAGCATTACCATATAACGTATAACGTTATGTAGCACTACCATATAACGCATAAAGTAATTTACTATTACCTTATAACGTATAACGTTATGTAGCATTACCATATAACGTATAACGTTATGTAGCATTACCATATAACGTATAACGTTATGTAGGATTACCTTATAACGTATAACGTTATGTAGCATTACCTTATATCGTATAACGTTATATACTGTCACCTTATAACATATAACGTTATGTAGCATTACGTTATAGCGTATAACGTTATTTACTATTACCATATAACGTATAACGTTATGTATCATTACGTTATAACGTATAACGTTATACACTGTAGCCATATAACGTATAACGTTATGTAGCATTACCATATAACGTATAACGTTATGTAGGATTACCTTATAACGTATAACGTTATATAGCATTACCATATAACGTATAACATTATATACTGTTACCATATAACGTATAACGTTATGTGGCATTACCATATAATGTATAACGTTATTTAGCATTACCTTATAACGTATAACGTTATGTAGCATTACCAAATAACGTATAACGTTATTTAATATTACCTTATAACGTGTAACGTTATGTAGCATTACCATATAACGTATAACGTTATGTAGCACTACCATATAACGCATAAAGTAATTTACTATTACCTTATAACGTATAACGTTATGTAGCATTACCATATAACGTATAACGTTATGTAGCATTACCATATAACGTATAACGTTATGTAGGATTACCTTATAACGTATAACGTTATGTAGCATTATCTTATATCGTATAACGTTATATACTGTCACCTTATAACATATAACGTTATGTAGCATTATGTTGTAACGTATGACGTTATATACTATTTCCTTATAACGTATAACGTTATCTAGCATTACCATATAACGTATAGCGTTATGTAGCATTACGTTATAACGTATAACGTTATTTACTATTACCTTATAACGTATAACGTTATGTAGCATTACGTTATAACGTATAACGTTATTTACTATTACCATATAACGTATAACGTTATGTATCATTACGTTATAACGTATAACGTTATACACTGTAGCCATACAACGTATAACGTTATGTAGCATTACCATATAACGTATAACGTTATGTAGGATCACCTTATAACGTATAAAGTTATGTAGCATTACGTTATAACGTATAACGTTATTTACTATTACCTTATAACGTATAACGTTATGTAGCATTACGTTATAACGTATAACGTTATTTACTATTACCATATAACGTATAACGTTATGTATCATTACGTTATAACGTATAACGTTATGTATCATTACGTTATAACGTATAACGTTATACACTGTAGCCATATAACGTATAACGTTATGTAGCATTACGTTATAACGTATAACGTTATTTACTATTACCTTATAACGTATAACGTTATGTAGCATTACGTTATAGCGTATAACGTTATTTACTATTACCATATAACGTATAACGTTATGTGGCATTACCATATAATGTATAACGTTATTTAGCATTACCTTATAACGTATAACGTTATGTAGCATTACCAAATAACGTATAACGTTATTTAATATTACCTTATAACGTGTAACGTTATATAGCATTACGTTATAACGTATAACGTTATATACTGTTACGTTATAACGTACAACGTTATATACTGTTACCATATAACGTATAACGTTATGTAGCATTACGTTATAGCGTATAACGTTATTTACTATTACCATATAACGTATAACGTTATGTATCATTACGTTATAACGTATAACGTTATACACTGTAGCCATATAACGTATAACGTTTTGTAGCATTACCATATAACGTATAACGTTATGTAGGATTACCTTATAACGTATAACGTTATTTAGCATTACGTTATAACGGATAACGTTATATACTGTTACCATATAACGTATGACGTTATGTAGCGTTACCATATGACGTATAACGTTATGTAGCATTACCATATAACGTATAACGTTATGTAGCACTACCATATAACGCATAAAGTAATTTACTATTACCTTATAACGTATAACGTTATGTAGCATTACCATATAACGTATAACGTTATGTAGCATTACCATATAACGTATAACGTTATGTAGGATTACCTTATAACGTATAACGTTATGTAGCATTACCTTATATCGTATAACGTTATATACTGTCACCTTATAACATATAACGTTATGTAGCATTATGTTGTAACGTATGACGTTATATACTATTTCCTTATAACGTATAACGTTATCTAGCATTACCATATAACGTATAGCGTTATGTAGCATTACGTTATAACGTATAACGTTATTTACTATTACCTTATAACGTATAACGTTATGTAGCATTACGTTATAACGTATAACGTTATTTACTATTACCATATAACGTATAACGTTATGTATCATTACGTTATAACGTATAACGTTATACACAGTAGCCATATAACGTATAATGTTATGTAGCGTTACCATATAACGTATAACGTTATGAAACATTACCCTATAACGTATAACGTTATGTAGCATTACCATATAACGTATAACGCTATGTAGCATTACCTTATAACGTATAACGTTATATACGGTTACCATATAACGTATAACGTTATGTAGCACTACCATATAATGTATAACGTTATTTACTATTACCATATAACGTATAACGTTATGTAGCATTACCATATAACGTATAACGTTATGTAGGATTACCTTATAACGTATAACGTTATTTAGCATTACGTTATAACGGATAACGTTATATACTGTTACCATATAACGTATAACGTTATGTAGCGTTACCATATGACGTATAACGTTATGTAGCATTACCATATAACGTATAACGTTATGTAGCACTACCATATAACGCATAAAGTAATTTACTATTACCTTATAACGTATAACGTTATGTAGCATTACCATATAACGTATAACGTTATGTAGCATTACCATATAACGTATAACGTTATGTAGGATTATCTTATAACGTATAACGTTATGTAGCATTACCTTATATCGTATAACGTTATATACTGTCACCTTATAACATATAACGTTATGTAGCATTACGTTATAGCGTATAACGTTATTTACTATTACCATATAACGTATAACGTTATGTATCATTACGTTATAACGTATAACGTTATACACTGTAGCCATATAACGTATAACGTTATGTAGCATTACCATATAACGTATAACGTTATGTAGGATTACCTTATAACGTATAACGTTATATAGCATTACCATATAACGTATAACGTTATGTAGCATTACCAAATAACGTATAACGTTATTTAATATTACCTTATAACGTGTAACGTTATGTAGCATTACGTTATAACGTATAACGTTATATACTGTTACGTTATAACGTACAACGTTATATACTGTTACCATATAACGTATAACGTTATGTAGCATTACCATATAACGTATAACGTTATGTAGGATTACCTTATAACGTATAACGTTATTTAGCATTACGTTATAACGGATAACGTTATATACTGTTACCATATAACGTATAACGTTATGTAGCGTTACCATATGACGTATAACGTTATGTAGCATTACCATATAACGTATAACGTTATGTAGCACTACCATATAACGCATAAAGTAATTTACTATTACCTTATAACGTATAACGTTATGTAGCATTACCATATAACGTATAACATTATATACTGTTACCATATAACGTATAACGTTATGTATCATTACGTTATAACGTATAACGTTATACACTGTAGCCATATAACGTATAACGTTATGTAGCATTACCATATAACGTATAACGCTATGTAACATTACCTTATAACGTATAACGTTATATAGCATTACCATATAACGTATAACATTATATACTGTTACCATATAACGTATAACGTTATTTACTATTACCATATAACGTATAACGTTATGTAGCATTACCATATAACGCATAGCGTTATATACTGTTACGTTGTAACGTATAACGTTATCTGGCATTACGTTAGAACGTATAACGTTTTATACTGTTACCATATAACGTATAACGTTATTTACTATTACCATATAACGTATAACGTTATGTATCATTATGTTATAACTTATAACGTTATACACTGTAACCACATAACGTATAACGTTATGTAGCATTACCATATAACGTATAACGCTATGTAGCATTACCTTATAACGTATAACGTTATATAGCATTACCATATAACGTATGACGTTATATACTGTTACGTTATAACGTATAACGTTATGTAGCATTACATTGTAACGTATAACATTCTATACTGTTACCATATAACGTATAACGTTATTTACTATTACCATATAACGTATAACGTTATGTAGCATTACCATATAACGTATAACGCTATGTAGCATTACCTTATAACGTATAACGTCATATACTATTACCTTATAACGTATAACGTTATGTAGCATTACGTTATAACGTATAACGTCATATACTATTACCTTATAACGTATAACGTTAGGTAGCATTCCGTTATAACGTATAACGTTATATACTGTTACCATATAACGTATAACATTATATACTGTTACCATATAACGTATAACGTTATTTACTATTACCATATAACGTATAACGTTATGTAGCATTACCATATAACGTATAGCGTTATATACTGTTACGTTGTAACGTATAACGTTATCTGGCATTACCTTAGAACGTATAACGTTTTATACTGTTACCATATAACGTATAACGTTATTTACTATTACCATATAACGTATAACGTTATGTATCATTACGTTATAACATATAACGTTATACACTGTAACCACATAACGTATAACGTTATGTAGCATTACCATATAACGTATAACGCTATGTAGCATTACCTTATAACGTATAACGTTATATAGCATTACCATATAACGTATAACGTTATATACTGTTACGTTATAACGTATAACGTTATCTGGCATTACGTTAGAACGTATAACGTTTTATACTGTTACCATATAACGTATAACGTTATTTACTATTACCATATAACGTATAACGTTATGTAGCATTACCATATAACGTATAACGCTATGTAGCATTACCTTATAACGTATAACGCTATATAGCATTACCATATAACGTATAACGTTATATACTGTTACCATATAACGTATAACGTTATGTAGGATTACCATATAACGTATAACGTTACGTAGCATTACCATATACCGTATAAGGTTATGTAGCATTACCATATAACGTATAACGTTATTTACTATTACCTTATAACATATAACGTTATGTAGCATTACATTGTAACGTATGACGTTATATACTATTTCCTTATAACGTATAACGTTATCTAGCATTACCATATAACGTATAACGTTATGTTGCATTACGTTATAACGTATAACGTCATATACTATTACCTTATAACGTATAACGTTATGTAGCATTACGTTATAACGTATAACGTCATATACTATTACCTTATAACGTATAACGTTATATACTGTTACCATATAACGTATAACGTTAGGTAGCATTACCATATAACGTATGACGTTATTTAGCATTACCGTATAACGTATAACGTTATTTACTATTACCATTTAACGTATAACGTTATGTATAGTTACGTTATAACGTATAACGTTATACACTGTAACCACATAACGTATAACGTTATGTAGCATTACCATATAACGTATAACGCTATGTAGCATTACCTTATAACGTATAACGTTATATAGCATTACCATATAACGTATAACGTTATATACTGTTACGTTATAACGTATAACGTTATGTAGCATTACATTGTAACGTATAACATTATATACTGTTACCATATAACGTATAACGTTATTTACTATTACCATATAACGTATAACGTTATGTAGCATTACCATATAACGTATAACGCTATGTAGCATTACCTTATAACGTATAACGTTATATAGCATTACCATATAACGTATAACGTTATATACTGTTACCATATAACGTATAACGTTATGTAGGATTACCATAAAACGTATAACGTTACGTAGCATTACCATATACCGTATAAGGTTATGTAGCATTACCATATAACGTATAACGTTATTTACTATTACCTTATAACATATAACGTTATGTAGCATTACATTGTAACGTATGACGTTATATACTATTTCCTTATAACGTATAACGTTATCTAGCATTACCATATAACGTATAACGTTATGTTGCATTACGTTATAACGTATAACGTCATATACTATTACCTTATAACGTATAACGTTATGTAGTATTACGTTATAACGTATAACGTCATATACTATTACCTTATAACGTGTAACGTTATATACTGTTACCATATAACGTATAACGTTAGGTAGCATTACCATATAACGTATGACGTTATTTAGCATTACCATATAACGTATAACGCTACGTAACATTACCTTATAACGTATAACGTTATATAGCATTACCATATAACGTATAACATTATATACTGTTACCATATAACGTATAACGTTATGTGGCATTACCATATAATGTATAACGTTATTTAGCATTACCTTAGAACGTATAACGTTATGTAGCATTACCATATAACGTATAACGTTATATACTGTTACGTTATAACGTATAACGTTATGTAGCATTACGTTATAACGTATAACGTTCTATACTGTTACCATATAACGTATATCGTTATGTAGCATTACCATATAACGTATAACGTTATGTAGCATTACCATATAACGTATGACGTTATTTAGCATTACCATATAACGTATAACGTTATTTACTATTACCTTATAACGTATAAAGTTATGTAGCATTACGTTATAACGTATAACGTTATATAGTGTTACCATATAACGTATAACGTTGTTTACTATTACCATATAACGTATAACGTTATGTAGCATTACCATATAACGTATAACGCTATCTAGCATTACCATGTAACGTATAACGTTATATAGCATTACCATATAACGTATAACGTTATATATTGTTACCATATAGCGTATAACGTTATGTATCATTACGTTATAACGTATAACGTTATTTACTATTACCATATAACGTATAACGTTATGTAGCATTACCATATAACGTATAACGTTATGTAGGATTACCTTATAACGTATAACGTTATGTAGCATTATCTTATATCGTATAACGTTATATACTGTCACCTTATAACATATAACGTTATGTAGCATTATGTTGTAACGTATGACGTTATGTAGGATCACCTTATAACGTATAAAGTTATGTAGCATTACGTTATAACGTATAACGTTATTTACTATTACCTTATAACGTATAACGTTATGTAGCATTACGTTATAACGTATAACGTTATTTACTATTACCATATAACGTATAACGTTATGTATCATTACGTTATAACGTATAACGTTATACACTGTAGCCATATAACGTATAACGTTATGTAGCATTACGTTATAACGTATAACGTTATTTACTATTACCTTATAACGTATAACGTTATGTAGCATTACGTTATAGCGTATAACGTTATTTACTATTACCATATAACGTATAACGTTATGTATCATTACGTTATAACGTATAACGTTATACACTGTAGCCATATAACGTATAACGTTATGTAGCATTACCATATAACGTATAACGCTATGTAACATTACCTTATAACGTATAACGTTATATAGCATTACCATATAACGTATAACATTATATACTGTTACCATATAACGTATAACGTTATGTGGCATTACCATATAATGTATAACGTTATTTAGCATTACCTTATAACGTATAACGTTATGTAGCATTACCAAATAACGTATAACGTTATTTAATATTACCTTATAACGTGTAACGTTATGTAGCATTACGTTATAACGTATAACGTTATATACTGTTACGTTATAACGTACAACGTTATATACTGTTACCATATAACGTATAACGTTATGTAGCATTACGTTATAGCGTATAACGTTATTTACTATTACCATATAACGTATAACGTTATGTATCATTACGTTATAACGTATAACGTTATACACTGTAGCCATATAACGTATAACGTTATGTAGCATTACCATATAACGTATAACGTTATGTAGGATTACCTTATAACGTATAACGTTATTTAGCATTACGTTATAACGGATAACGTTATATACTGTTACCATATAACGTATGACGTTATGTAGCGTTACCATATGACGTATAACGTTATGTAGCATTACCATATAACGTATAACGTTATGTAGCACTACCATATAACGCATAAAGTAATTTACTATTACCTTATAACGTATAACGTTATGTAGCATTACCATATAACGTATAACGTTATGTAGCATTACCATATAACGTATAACGTTATGTAGGATTACCTTATAACGTATAACGTTATGTAGCATTACCTTATATCGTATAACGTTATATACTGTCACCTTATAACATATAACGTTATGTAGCATTATGTTGTAACGTATGACGTTATATACTATTTCCTTATAACGTATAACGTTATCTAGCATTACCATATAACGTATAGCGTTATGTAGCATTACGTTATAACGTATAACGTTATTTACTATTACCTTATAACGTATAACGTTATGTAGCATTACGTTATAACGTATAACGTTATTTACTATTACCATATAACGTATAACGTTATGTATCATTACGTTATAACGTATAACGTTATACACTGTAGCCATATAACGTATAACGTTATGTAGCGTTACCATATAACGTATAACGTTATGAAACATTACCCTATAACGTATAACGTTATGTAGCATTACCATATAACGTATAACGCTATGTAGCATTACCTTATAACGTATAACGTTATATACGGTTACCATATAACGTATAACGTTATGTAGCACTACCATATAATGTATAACGTTATTTACTATTACCATATAACGTATAACGTTATGTAGCATTACCATATAACGTATAACGTTATGTAGGATTACCTTATAACGTATAACGTTATTTAGCATTACGTTATAACGGATAACGTTATATACTGTTACCATATAACGTATAACGTTATGTAGCGTTACCATATGACGTATAACGTTATGTAGCATTACCATATAACGTATAACGTTATGTAGCACTACCATATAACGCATAAAGTAATTTACTATTACCTTATAACGTATAACGTTATGTAGCATTACCATATAACGTATAACGTTATGTAGCATTACCATATAACGTATAACGTTATGTAGGATTATCTTATAACGTATAACGTTATGTAGCATTACCTTATATCGTATAACGTTGTATACTGTCACCTTATAACATATAACGTTATGTAGCATTACGTTATAGCGTATAACGTTATTTACTATTACCATATAACGTATAACGTTATGTATCATTACGTTATAACGTATAACGTTATACACTGTAGCCATATAACGTATAACGTTATGTAGCATTACCATATAACGTATAACGTTATGTAGGATTACCTTATAACGTATAACGTTATATAGCATTACCATATAACGTATAACATTATATACTGTTACCATATAACGTATAACGTTATGTGGCATTACCATATAATGTATAACGTTATTTAGCATTACCTTATAACGTATAACGTTATGTAGCATTACCAAATAACGTATAACGTTATTTAATATTACCTTATAACGTTTAACGTTATGTAGCATTACCATATAACGTATAACGTTATGTAGCACTACCATATAACGCATAAAGTAATTTACTATTACCTTATAGCGTATAACGTTATGTAGCATTACCATATAACGTATAACGTTATGTAGCATTACCATATAACGTATAACGTTATGTAGGATTACCTTATAACGTATAACGTTATGTAGCATTATCTTATATCGTATAACGTTATATACTGTCACCTTATAACATATAACGTTATGTAGCATTATGTTGTAACGTATGACGTTATATACTATTTCCTTATAACGTATAACGTTATCTAGCATTACCATATAACGTATAGCGTTATGTAGCATTACGTTATAACGTATAACGTTATTTACTATTACCTTATAACGTATAACGTTATGTAGCATTACGTTATAACGTATAACGTTATTTACTATTACCATATAACGTATAACGTTATGTATCATTACGTTATAACGTATAACGTTATACACTGTAGCCATACAACGTATAACGTTATGTAGCATTACCATATAACGTATAACGTTATGTAGGATCACCTTATAACGTATAAAGTTATGTAGCATTACGTTATAACGTATAACGTTATTTACTATTACCTTATAACGTATAACGTTATGTAGCATTACGTTATAACGTATAACGTTATTTACTATTACCATATAACGTATAACGTTATGTATCATTACGTTATAACGTATAACGTTATGTATCATTACGTTATAACGTATAACGTTATACACTGTAACCATATAACGTATAACGTTATGTAGCATTACGTTATAACGTATAACGTTATTTACTATTACCTTATTACGTATAACGTTATGTAGCATTACGTTATAGCGTATAACGTTATTTACTATTACCATATAACGTATAACGTTATGTATCATTACGTTATAACGTATAACGTTATACACTGTAGCCATATAACGTATAACGTTATGTAGCATTACCATATAACGTATAACGCTATGTAACATTACCTTATAACGTATAACGTTATATAGCATTACCATATAACGTATAACATTATATACTGTTACCATATAACGTATAACGTTATGTGGCATTACCATATAATGTATAACGTTATTTAGCATTACCTTATAACGTATAACGTTATGTAGCATTACCAAATAACGTATAACGTTATTTAATATTACCTTATAACGTGTAACGTTATGTAGCATTACGTTATAACGTATAACGTTATATACTGTTACGTTATAACGTACAACGTTATATACTGTTACCATATAACGTATAACGTTATGTAGCATTACGTTATAGCGTATAACGTTATTTACTATTACCATATAACGTATAACGTTATGTATCATTACGTTATAACGTATAACGTTATACACTGTAGCCATATAACGTATAACGTTATGTAGCATTACCATATAACGTATAACGTTATGTAGGATTACCTTATAACGTATAACGTTATTTAGCATTACGTTATAACGGATAACGTTATATACTGTTACCATATAACGTATGACGTTATGTAGCATTACGTTATAACGTATAACGTTATTTACTATTACCATATAACGTATAACGTTATGTAGCATTACGTTATAACGTATAACGTTATTTACTATTACCTTATAACGTATAACGTTATGTAGCATTACGTTAGAACGTATAACGTTATTTACTATTACCATATAACGTATAACGTTATGTATCATTACGTTATAACGTATAACGTTATACACTGTAGCCATATAACGTATAACGTTATGTAGCGTTACCATATAACGTATAACGTTATGAAACATTACGCTATAACGTATAACGTTATGTAGCATTACCATATAACGTATAACGCTATGTAGCATTACCTTATAACGTATAACGTTATATACGGTTACCATATAACGTATAACGTTATGTAGCACTACCATATAATGTATAACGTTATTTACTATTACCATATAACGTATAACGTTATGTAGCATTACCATATAACGTATAACGTTATGGAGGATTACCTTATAACGTATAACGTTATGTAGCATTACCAAATAACGTATAACGTTATATACTATTTCCTTATAACGTATAACGTTATCTAGCATTACCATATAACGTATAGCGTTATGTAGCATTACGTTATAACGTATAACGTTATTTACTATTACCTTATAACGTATATCGTTATGTAGCATTACGTTATAACGTATAACGTTATTTACTATTACCATATAACGTATAACGTTATGTATCATTACGTTATAACGTATAACGTTATACACTGTAGCCATATAACGTATAACGTTATGTAGCGTTACCATATAACGTATAACGTTATGAAACATTACCCTATAACGTATAACGTTATGTAGCATTACCATATAACGTATAACGCTATGTAGCATTACCTTATAACGTATAACGTTATATACGGTTACCATATAACGTATAACGTTATGTAGCACTACCATATAATGTATAACGTTATTTACTATTACCATATAACGTATAACGTTATGTAGCATTACCATATAACGTATAACGTTATGGAGGATTACCTTATAACGTATAACGTTATTTAGCATTACGTTATAACGGATAACGTTATATACTGTTACCATATAACGTATAACGTTATGTAGCGTTACCATATGACGTATAACGTTATGTAGCATTACCATATAACGTATAACGTTATGTAGCACTACCATATAACGCATAAAGTAATTTACTATTACCTTATAACGTATAACGTTATGTAGCATTACCATATAACGTATAACGTTATGTAGCATTACCATATAACGTATAACGTTATGTAGGATTATCTTATAACGTATAACGTTATGTAGCATTACCTTATATCGTATAACGTTATATACTGTCACCTTATAACATATAACGTTATGTAGCATTACGTTATAGCGTATAACGTTATTTACTATTACCATATAACGTATAACGTTATGTATCATTACGTTATAACGTATAACGTTATACACTGTAGCCATATAACGTATAACGTTATGTAGCATTACCATATAACGTATAACGTTATGTAGGATTACCTTATAACGTATAACGTTATATAGCATTACCATATAATGTATAACATTATATACTGTTACCATATAACGTATAACGTTATGTGGCATTACCATATAATGTATAACGTTATTTAGCATTACCTTATAACGTATAACGTTATGTAGCATTACCAAATAACGTATAACGTTATTTAATATTACCTTATAACGTGTAACGTTATGTAGCATTACGTTATAACGTATAACGTTATATACTGTTACGTTATAACGTACAACGTTATATACTGTTACCATATAACGTATAACGTTATGTAGCATTACCATATAACGTATAACGTTATGTAGGATTACCTTATAACGTATAACGTTATTTAGCATTACGTTATAACGGATAACGTTATATACTGTTACCATATAACGTATAACGTTATGTAGCGTTACCATATGACGTATAACGTTATGTAGCATTACCATATAACGTATAACGTTATGTAGCACTACCATATAACGCATAAAGTAATTTACTATTACCTTATAACGTATAACGTTATGTAGCATTACCATATAACGTATAACATTATATACTGTTACCATATAACGTATAACGTTATGTATCATTACGTTATAACGTATAACGTTATACACTGTAGCCATATAACGTATAACGTTATGTAGCATTACCATATAACGTATAACGCTATGTAACATTACCTTATAACGTATAACGTTATATAGCATTACCATATAACGTATAACATTATATACTGTTACCATATAACGTATAACGTTATTTACTATTACCATATAACGTATAACGTTATGTAGCATTACCATATAACGTATAGCGTTATATACTGTTACGTTGTAACGTATAACGTTATCTGGCATTACGTTAGAACGTATAACGTTTTATACTGTTACCATATAACGTATAACGTTATTTACTATTACCATATAACGTATAACGTTATGTATCATTACGTTATAACTTATAACGTTATACACTGTAACCACATAACGTATAACGTTATGTAGCATTACCATATAACGTATAACGCTATGTAGCATTACCTTATAACGTATAACGTTATATAGCATTACCATATAACGTATAACGTTATATACTGTTACGTTATAACGTATAACGTTATGTAGCATTACATTGTAACGTATAACATTATATACTGTTACCATATAACGTATAACGTTATTTACTATTACCATATAACGTATAACGTTATGTAGCATTACCATATAACGTATAACGCTATGTAGCATTACCTTATAACGTATAACGTTATATAGCATTACCATATAACGTATAACGTTATATACTGTTACCATATAACGTATAACGTTATGTAGGATTACCATATAACGTATAACGTTACGTAGCATTACCATATAACGTATAAGGTTATGTAGCATTACCATATAACGTATAACGTTATTTACTATTACCTTATAACATATAACGTTATGTAGCATTACGTTGTAACGTATGACGTTATATACTATTTCCTTATAACGTATAACGTTATCTAGCATTACCATATAACGTATAACGTTATGTTGCATTACGTTATAACGTATAACGTCATATACTATTACCTTATAACGTATAACGTTATGTAGCATTACGTTATAACGTATAACGTCATATACTATTACCTTATAACGTATAACGTTATGTAGCATTCCGTTATAACGTATAACGTTATATACTGCTACCATATAACGTATAACATTATATACTGTTACCATATAACGTATAACGTTATTTACTATTACCATATAACGTATAACGTTATGTAGCATTACCATATAACGTATAGCGTTATATACTGTTACGTTGTAACGTATAACGTTATCTGGCATTACGTTAGAACGTATAACGCTTTATACTGTTACCATATAACGTATAACGTTATTTACTATTACCATATAACGTATAACGTTATGTATCATTACGTTATAACTTATAACGTTATACACTGTAACCACATAACGTATAACGTTATGTAGCATTACCATATAACGTATAACGCTATGCAGCATTACCTTATAACGTATAACGTTATATAGCATTACCATATAACGTATAACGTTATATACTGTTACGTTATAACGTATAACGTTATGTAGCATTACATTGTAACGTATAACATTATATACTGTTACCATATAACGTATAACGTTATTTACTATTACCATATAACGTATAACGTTATGTAGCATTACCATATAACGTATAACGCTATGTAGCATTACCTTATAACGTATAACGTTATATAGCATTACCATATAACGTATAACGTTATATACTGTTACCATATAACGTATAACGTTATGTAGGATTACCATATAACGTATAACGTTACGTAGCATTACCATATACCGTATAAGGTTATGTAGCATTACCATATAACGTATAACGTTATTTACTATTACCTTATAACATATAACGTTATGTAGCATTACATTGTAACGTATGACGTTATATACTATTTCCTTATAACGTATAACGTTATCTAGCATTACCATATAACGTATAACGTTATGTTGCATTACGTTATAACGTATAACGTCATATACTATTACCTTATAACGTATAACGTTATGTAGCATTACGTTATAACGTATAACGTCATATACTATTACCTTATAACGTATAACGTTATGTAGCATTACGTTATAACGTATAACGTTATGTACTGTTACCATATAACGTATAACGTTAGGTAGCATTACCATATAACGTATGACGTTATTTAGCATTACCATATAACGTATAACGTTATTTACTATTACCATTTAACGTATAACGTTATGTATCGTTACGTTATAACGTATAACGTTATACACTGTAGCCATATAACGTATAACGTTATGTAGCATTACCATATAACGTATAACGCTACGTAACATTACCTTTTAACGTATAACGTTATATAGCATTACCATATAACGTATAACATTATATACTGTTACCATATAACGTATAACGTTATGTGGCATTACCATATAATGTATAACGTTATTTATCATTACCTTAGAACGTATAACGTTATGTAGCATTACCATATAACGTATAACGTTATATACTGTTACGTTATAACGTATAACGTTATGTAGCATTACGTTATAACGTATAACGTTCTATACTGTTACCATATAACGTATATCGTTATGTAGCATTACCATATAACGTATAACGTTATGTAGCATTACCATATAACGTATGACGTTATATAGCATTACCATATAACGTAGAACGTTATTTACTATTACCTTATAACGTATAACGTTATGTAGCATTACGTTATAACGTATAACGTTATTTACTATTACCATATAACGTATAACGTTATGTATCATTACGTTATAACGTGGAACGTTATGTATCATTACGTTATAACGTATAACGTTATGTATCATTACGTTATAACGTATAACGTTATACACGGTAGCCATATAACGTATAACGTTATGTAGCATTACCATATAACGTATAACATTATATACTGTTACCATATAACGTATAACGTTATGTATCATTACGTTATAACGTATAACGTTATACACTGTAGCCATATAACGTATAACGTTATGTAGCATTACCATATAACGTATAACGCTATGTAACATTACCATATAACGTATAACGTTATGTGGCATTACCATATAATGTATAACGTTATTTAGCATTACCTTATAACGTATAACGTTATGTAGCATTACGTTATAACGTATAACGTTATATAGTGTTACCATATAACGTATAACGTTATGTAGCATTCCGTTATAACGTATAACGTTATATACTGCTACCATATAACGTATAACATTATATACTGTTACCATATAACGTATAACGTTATTTACTATTACCATATAACGTATAACGTTATGTAGCATTACCATATAACCTATAGCGTTATATACTGTTACGTTGTAACGTATAACGTTATCTGGCATTACGTTAGAACGTATAACGCTTTATACTGTTACCATATAACGTATAACGTTATTTACTATTACCATATAACGTATAACGTTATGTATCATTACGTTATAACTTATAACGTTATACACTGTAACCACATAACGTATAACGTTATGTAGCATTACCATATAACGTATAACGCTATGTAGCATTACCTTATAACGTATAACGTTATATAGCATTACCATATAACGTATAACGTTATATACTGTTACGTTATAACGTATAACGTTATGTCGCATTACATTGTAACGTATAACATTATATACTGTTACCATATAACGTATAACGTTATTTACTATTACCATATAACGTATAACGTTATGTAGCATTACCATATAACGTATAACGCTATGTAGCATTACCTTATAACGTATAACGTTATATAGCATTACCATATAACGTATAACGTTATATACTGTTACCATATAACGTATAACGTTATGTAGGATTACCATATAACGTATAACGTTACGTAGCATTACCATATACCGTATAAGGTTATGTAGCATTACCATATAACGTATAACGTTATTTACTATTACCTTATAACATATAACGTTATGTAGCATTACATTGTAACGTATGACGTTATATACTATTTCCTTATAACGTATAACGTTATCTAGCATTACCATATAACGTATAACGTTATGTTGCATTACGTTATAACGTATAACGTCATATACTATTACCTTATAACGTATAACGTTATGTAGCATTACGTTATAACGTATAACGTTATATACTATTACCTTATAACGTATAACGTTATGTAGCATTACGTTATAACGTATAACGTTATGTACTGTTACCATATAACGTATAACGTTAGGTAGCATTACCATATAACGTATGACGTTATTTAGCATTACCATATAACGTATAACGTTATTTACTATTACCATTTAACGTATAACGTTATGTATCGTTACGTTATAACGTATAACGTTATACACTGTAGCCATATAACGTATAACGTTATGTAGCATTACCATATAACGTATAACGCTACGTAACATTACCTTTTAACGTATAACGTTATATAGCATTACCATATAACGTATAACATTATATACTGTTACCATATAACGTATAACGTTATGTGGCATTACCATATAATGTATAACGTTATTTATCATTACCTTAGAACGTATAACGTTATGTAGCATTACCATATAACGTATAACGTTATATACTGTTACGTTATAACGTATAACGTTATGTAGCATTACGTTATAACGTATAACGTTCTATACTGTTACCATATAACGTATATCGTTATGTAGCATTACCATATAACGTATAACGTTATGTAGCATTACCATATAACGTATGACGTTATATAGCATTACCATATAACGTAGAACGTTATTTACTATTACCTTATAACGTATAACGTTATGTAGCATTACGTTATAACGTATAACGTTATTTACTATTACCATATAACGTATAACGTTATGTATCATTACGTTATAACGTGGAACGTTATGTATCATTACGTTATAACGTATAACGTTATGTATCATTACGTTATAACGTATAACGTTATACACTGTAGCCATATAACGTATAACGTTATGTAGCATTACCATATAACGTATAACATTATATACTGTTACCATATAACGTATAACGTTATGTATCATTACGTTATAACGTATAACGTTATACACTGTAGCCATATAACGTATAACGTTATGTAGCATTACCATATAACGTATAACGCTATGTAACATTACCATATAACGTATAACGTTATGTGGCATTACCATATAATGTATAACGTTATTTAGCATTACCTTATAACGTATAACGTTATGTAGCATTACGTTATAACGTATAACGTTATATAGTGTTACCATATAACGTATAACGTTATGTAACACTACCTTATATCGTATAACGTTATATACTATTACCTTATAACGTATAACGTTATGTAGCATTACCATATAACGTATAGCGTTATATACTGTTACGTTATAACGTATAACGTTATCTGGCATTACGTTAGAACGTATAACGTTATATACTGTTACCATATAACGTATAACGTTATTTACTATTACCATACAACGTATAACGTTATGTAGCATTTCCATATAATGTATAACGTTATGTAGCATTACCTTATAACGTATAACGTTATGTACTGTTACCATATAACGTATAACGTTAGGTAGCATTACCATATAACGTATGACGTTATTTAGCATTACCATATAACGTATAACGTTATTTACTATTACCATTTAACGTATAACGTTATGTATCGTTACGTTATAACGTATAACGTTATACACTGTAGCCATATAACGTATAACGTTATGTAGCATTACCATATAACGTATAACGCTACGTAACATTACCTTTTAACGTATAACGTTATATAGCATTACCATATAACGTATAACATTATATACTGTTACCATATAACGTATAACGTTATGTGGCATTACCATATAATGTATAACGTTATTTATCATTACCTTAGAACGTATAACGTTATGTAGCATTACCATATAACGTATAACGTTATATACTGTTACGTTATAACGTATAACGTTATGTAGCATTACGTTATAACGTATAACGTTCTATACTGTTACCATATAACGTATATCGTTATGTAGCATTACCATATAACGTATGACGTTATATAGCATTACCATATAACGTAGAACGTTATTTACTATTACCTTATAACGTATAACGTTATGTAGCATTACGTTATAACGTATAACGTTATTTACTATTACCATATAACGTATAACGTTATGTATCATTACGTTATAACGTGTAACGTTATGTATCATTACGTTATAACGTATAACGTTATGTATCATTACGTTATAACGTATAACGTTATACACTGTAGCCATATAACGTATAACGTTATGTAGCATTACCATATAACGTATAACATTATATACTGTTACCATATAACGTATAACGTTATGTATCATTACGTTATAACGTATAACGTTATACACTGTAGCCATATAACGTATAACGTTATGTAACATTACCATATAACGTATAACGCTATGTAACATTACCATATAACGTATAACGTTATGTGGCATTACCATATAATGTATAACGTTATTTAGCATTACCTTATAACGTATAACGTTATGTAGCATTACGTTATAACGTATAACGTTATATAGTGTTACCATATAACGTATAACGTTATGTAACACTACCTTATATCGTATAACGTTATATACTATTACCTTATAACGTATAACGTTATGTAGCATTACCATATAACGTATAGCGTTATATACTGTTACGTTATAACGTATAACGTTATCTGGCATTACGTTAGAACGTATAACGTTATATACTGTTACCATATAACGTATAACGTTATTTACTATTACCGTATAACGTATAACGTTATGTAGCATTTCCATATAATGTATAACGTTATGTAGCATTACCTTATAACGTATAACGTTATTTTCTATTACCTTATAACGTATAACGTTATGTAGCATTACCATATAACGTATAACGTTATGTAGCATTACCTTATAACGTATAACGTTATGTAGCATTACCATATAACGTATAACGTTATGTAGCATTACCTTATAACGTATAACGTTATGTAGCATTACCATATAATGTATAACGTTATATACTGTTACGTTATAACGTATAACGTTATGTAGCATTACGTTGTAACGTATAACATTATATACTGTTACCATATAACGTATAACGTTATTTACTATTACCATATAGCGTATAACGTTATGTATCATTACGTTATAACTTATAACGTTATACACTGTAACCACATAACGTATAACGTTATGTAGCATTACCATATAACGTATAACGCTATGTAGCATTACCTTATAACGTATAACGTTATATAGCATTACCATATAACGTATAACGTTAAATACTGTTACGTTATAACGTATAACGTTATGTAGCATTACATTGTAACGTATAACATTATATACTGTTACCATATAACGTATAACGTTATTTACTATTACCATATAACGTATAACGTTATGTAGCATTACCATATAACGTATAACGCTATGTTGCATTACCTTATAACGTATAACGTTATATAGCATTACCATGTAACGTATAACGTTATATACTGTTACCATATAACGTATAACGTTATGTAGCATTACCATATAACGTATAACGCTATGTAGCATTACCTTATATCGTATAACGTTATATACTATTACCTTATAACATATAACGTTATGTAGCATTACATTGTAACGTATAACATTATATACTGTTACCATATAACGTATAACGTTATTTACTCTTACCATATAACGTATAACGTTATGTAGCATTACCATATAACGTATAACGCTATGTAGCATTACCTTATATCGTATAACGTTATATACTGTTACCTTATAACATATAACGTTATGTAGCATTACGTTGTAACGTATGCAGTTATATACTATTTCCTTATAACGTATAACGTTATCTAGCATTACCATATAACGTATAACGTTATGTTGCATTACGTTATAACGTATAACGTCATATACTATTACCTTATAACGTATAACGTTATGTAGCATTACGTTATAACGTATAACGTCATATACTATTACCTTATAACGTATAACGTTATGTAGCATTACGTTATAACGTATAACGTTATATACTGTTACCATATAACGTATAACGTTAGGTAGCATTACCATATAACGTATGACGTTATTTAGCATTACCATATAACGTATAACGTTATTTACTATTACCATATAACGTAAAACGTTATGTAGCATTTCCATATAATGTATAACGTTATGTAGCATTACCTTATAACGTATAACGTTATTTTCTATTACCTTATAACGTTATGTATCATTACGTTATAACGTATAACGTTATACATTGTAGCCATATAACGTATAACGTTATGTAGCATTACCATATAACGTATAACGCTACGTAACATTACCTTATAACGTATAACGTTATATAGCATTACCATATAACGTATAACATTATATACTGTTACCATATAACGTATAACGTTATGTGGCATTACCATATAATGTATAACGTTATTTAGCATTACCTTAGAACGTATAACGTTATGTAGCATTACCATATAACGTATAACGTTATATACTGTTACGTTATAACGTATAACGTTATGTATCATTACCATATAACGTATAACGTTATGTAGCATTACGTTATAACGTATAACGTTCTATATAGTTACCATATAACGTATATCGTTATGTAGCATTACCATATAACGTATAACGTTATGTAGCATTACCATATAACGTATGACGTTATGTAGCATTACCATATAACGTATAACGTTATTTACTATTACCTTATAACGTATAAAGTTATGTAGCATTACGTTATAACGTATAACGTTATATAGTGTTACCATATAACGTATAACGTTGTTTACTATTACCATATAACGTATAACGTTATGTAGCATTACCATATAACGTATAACGCTATGTAGCATTACCTTGTAACGTATAACGTTATATAGCATTACCATATAACTTATAACGTTATATACTGTTACCATATAACGTATAACGTTATGTATCATTACGTTATAACGTATAACGTCATATACTATTACCTTATAACGTATAACGTTATGTAGCATTACGTTATAACGTATAACGTTATATACTGTTACCATATAACGTATAACGTTAGGTAGCATTACCATATAACGTATGACGTTATTTAGCATTACCATATAACGTATAACGTTATTTACTATTACCATATAACGTAAAACGTTATGTAGCATTTCCATATAATGTATAACGTTATGTAGCATTACCTTATAACGTATAACGTTATTTACTATTACGATATAACGTATAACGTTATGGATCATTACGTTATAACGTATAACGTTATGTATCATTACGTTATAACGTATAACGTTATACACTGTAACCATATAACGTATAAGGTTATGTAGCATTACCATATAACGTACAAGGTTATGTAATATTACCATATAACGTATAACGTTATTTACTATTACCTTATAACGTGTAACGTTATGTAGCATTACGTTATAACGTATAACGTTATCTAGCATTACCATATAACGTATAACGTTATGGATCATTACGTTATAACGTATAACGTTATTTACTATTACGATATAACGTATAACGTTATGTATCATTACGTTATAACGTATAACGTTATTTACTATTACGATATAACGAATAACGTTATGTATCATTACGTTATAACGTATAACGTTATTTAGTATTACCTTATAACGTATAACGTTATGTAGCATTACGTTATAACGTATAACGTTATTTACTATTACCATATAACGTATAACGTTATGTATCATTACGTTATAACGTATAACGTTATTTACTATTACCATATAACGTATAACGTTATGGATCATTACGTTAAAACGTATAACGTTATTTACTATTACGATATAACGTATAACGTTATGTATCATTGCGTTATAACGTATAACGTTATTTACTATTACGATATAACGTATAACGTTATGTATCATTACGTTATAACGTATAACGTTATTTAGCATTACCTTATAACGTATAACGTTATGTAGCATTACGTTATAACGTATAACGTTATTTACTATTACCATATAACGTATAACGTTATGGATCATTACGTTAAAGCGTATAACGTTATGTATCATTACGTTATAACGTATAACGTTATACACTGTAACCATTTAACGTATAACGTTATGTAGCATTACCATATAACGTATAACGCTATGTAGCATTACCTTATAACGTATAACGTTATATATCATTACCATATAACGTATAACGTTATTTACTATTACCTTATAACGTATAACGTTATGTAGCATTACGTTATAACGTATAACGTTATTTACTATTACCATATAACGTATAACGTTATGTATCATTACGTTATAACGTATAACGTTATGTATCATTACGTTATAACGTATAACGTTATACACTGTAGCCATATAACGTATAACGTTTTGTAGCATTACCATATAACGTATAACATTATATACTGTTACCATATAACGTATAACGTTATGTATCATTACGTTATAACGTATAACGTTATACACTGTAGCCATATAACGTATAACGTTATGTAGCATTACCATATAACGTATAACATTATATACTGTTACCATATAACGTATAACGTTATGTATCATTACGTTATAACGTATAACGTTATACACTGTAGCCATATAACGTATAACGTTATGTAGCATTACCATATAACGTATAACGCTATGTAACATTACCTTATAACGTATAACGTTATATAGCATTACCATATAACGTATAACATTATATACTGTTACCATATAACGTATAACGTTATGTGGCATTACCATATAATGTATAACGTTATTTAGCATTACCTTATAACGTATAACGTTATGTAGCATTACCATATAACGTATACCGTTATATACTGCTACGTTATAACGTATAACGTTATGTAGCATTACCATATAACGTATAACGTTATATAGCATTACCATATAACGTATAACGTTATTTACTATTACCTTATAACGTATAACGTTATGTAGCATTACGTTATAACGTATAACGTTATTTACTATTACCATATAACGTATAACGTTATGTATCATTACGTTATAACGTATAACGTTATGTATCATTACGTTATAACGTATAACGTTATTTACTATTACCATATAACGTAAAACGTTATGTAGCATTACGTTATAACGTATAACGTCATATACTATTACCTTATAACGTATAACGTTATGTAGCATTACGTTATAACGTATAACGTTATATACTGTTACCATATAACGTATAACGTTAGGTAGCATTACCATATAACGTATGACGTTATTTAGCATTACCATATAACGTATAACGTTATTTACTATTACCATATAACGTAAAACGTTATGTAGCATTTCCATATAATGTATAACGTTATGTAGCATTACCTTATAACGTATAACGTTATGTAGCATTACGTTATAACGTATAACGTCATATACTATTACCTTATAACGTATAACGTTATGTAGCATTACGTTATAACGTATAACGTTATATACTGTTACCATATAACGTATAACGTTAGGTAGCATTACCATATAACGTATGACGTTATTTAGCATTACCATATAACGTATAACGTTATTTACTATTACCATATAACGTAAAACGTTATGTAGCATTTCCATATAATGTATAACGTTATGTAGCATTACCTTATAACGTATAACGTTATTTTCTATTACCTTATAACGTTATGTATCATTACGTTATAACGTATAACGTTATACATTGTAGCCATATAACGTATAACGTTATGTAGCATTACCATATAACGTATAACGCTACGTAACATTACCTTATAACGTATAACGTTATATAGCATTACCATATAACGTATAACATTATATACTGTTACCATATAACGTATAACGTTATGTGGCATTACCATATAATGTATAACGTTATTTAGCATTACCTTAGAACGTATAACGTTATGTAGCATTACCATATAACGTATAACGTTATATACTGTTACGTTATAACGTATAACGTTATGTATCATTACCATATAACGTATAACGTTATGTAGCATTACGTTATAACGTATAACGTTCTATATTGTTACCATATAACGTATATCGTTATGTAGCATTACCATATAACGTATAACGTTATGTAGCATTACCATATAACGTATGACGTTATGTAGCATTACCATATAACGTATAACGTTATTTACTATTACCTTATAACGTATAAAGTTATGTAGCATTACGTTATAACGTATAACGTTATATAGTGTTACCATATAACGTATAACGTTGTTTACTATTACCATATAACGTATAACGTTATGTAGCATTACCATATAACGTATAACGCTATGTAGCATTACCTTGTAACGTATAACGTTATATAGCATTACCATATAACTTATAACGTTATATACTGTTACCATATAACGTATAACGTTATGTATCATTACGTTATAACGTATAACGTCATATACTATTACCTTATAACGTATAACGTTATGTAGCATTACGTTATAACGTATAACGTTATATACTGTTACCATATAACGTATAACGTTAGGTAGCATTACCATATAACGTATGACGTTATTTAGCATTACCATATAACGTATAACGTTATTTACTATTACCATATAACGTAAAACGTTATGTAGCATTTCCATATAATGTATAACGTTATGTAGCATTACCTTATAACGTATAACGTTATTTACTATTACGATATAACGTATAACGTTATGGATCATTACGTTATAACGTATAACGTTATGTATCATTACGTTATAACGTATAACGTTATACACTGTAACCATATAACGTATAAGGTTATGTAGCATTACCATATAACGTACAAGGTTATGTAATATTACCATATAACGTATAACGTTATTTACTATTACCTTATAACGTGTAACGTTATGTAGCATTACGTTATAACGTATAACGTTATCTAGCATTACCATATAACGTATAACGTTATGGATCATTACGTTATAACGTATAACGTTATTTACTATTACGATATAACGTATAACGTTATGTATCATTACGTTATAACGTATAACGTTATTTACTATTACGATATAACGTATAACGTTATGTATCATTACGTTATAACGTATAACGTTATTTAGTATTACCTTATAACGTATAACGTTATGTAGCATTACGTTATAACGTATAACGTTATTTACTATTACCATATAACGTATAACGTTATGTATCATTACGTTATAACGTATAACGTTATTTACTATTACCATATAACGTATAACGTTATGGATCATTACGTTAAAACGTATAACGTTATTTACTATTACGATATAACGTATAACGTTATGTATCATTGCGTTATAACGTATAACGTTATTTACTATTACGATATAACGTATAACGTTATGTATCATTACGTTATAACGTATAACGTTATTTAGCATTACCTTATAACGTATAACGTTATGTAGCATTACGTTATAACGTATAACGTTATTTACTATTACCATATAACGTATAACGTTATGGATCATTACGTTAAAGCGTATAACGTTATGTATCATTACGTTATAACGTATAACGTTATACACTGTAACCATTTAACGTATAACGTTATGTAGCATTACCATATAACGTATAACGCTATGTAGCATTACCTTATAACGTATAACGTTATATATCATTACCATATAACGTATAACGTTATTTACTATTACCTTATAACGTATAACGTTATGTAGCATTACGTTATAACGTATAACGTTATTTACTATTACCATATAACGTATAACGTTATGTATCATTACGTTATAACGTATAACGTTATGTATCATTACGTTATAACGTATAACGTTATACACTGTAGCCATATAACGTATAACGTTTTGTAGCATTACCATATAACGTATAACATTATATACTGTTACCATATAACGTATAACGTTATGTATCATTACGTTATAACGTATAACGTTATACACTGTAGCCATATAACGTATAACGTTATGTAGCATTACCATATAACGTATAACATTATATACTGTTACCATATAACGTATAACGTTATGTATCATTACGTTATAACGTATAACGTTATACACTGTAGCCATATAACGTATAACGTTATGTAGCATTACCATATAACGTATAACGCTATGTAACATTACCTTATAACGTATAACGTTATATAGCATTACCATATAACGTATAACATTATATACTGTTACCATATAACGTATAACGTTATGTGGCATTACCATATAATGTATAACGTTATTTAGCATTACCTTATAACGTATAACGTTATGTAGCATTACCATATAACGTATACCGTTATATACTGCTACGTTATAACGTATAACGTTATGTAGCATTACCATATAACGTATAACGTTATATAGCATTACCATATAACGTATAACGTTATTTACTATTACCTTATAACGTATAACGTTATGTAGCATTACGTTATAACGTATAACGTTATTTACTATTACCATATAACGTATAACGTTATGTATCATTACGTTATAACGTATAACGTTATGTATCATTACGTTATAACGTATAACGTTATGTATCATTACGTTATAGCGTATAACGTTATACACTGTAGCCATATAACGTATAACGTTATGTAGCATTACCATATAACGTATAACATTATATACTGTTACCATATAACGTATAACGTTATGTATCATTACGTTATAACGTATAACGTTATACACTGTAGCCATATAACGTATAACGTTATGTAGCATTACCATATAACGTATAACGCTATGTAACATTACCTTATAACGTATAACGTTATATAGCATTACCATATAACGTATAACATTATATACTGTTACCATATAACGTATAACGTTATGTGGCATTACCATATAATGTATAACGTTATTTAGCATTACCTTATAACGTATAACGTTATGTAGCATTACCATATAACGTATAACGTTATATACTGTTACGTTATAACGTATAACGTTATGTAGCATTACCATATAACGTATGACGTTATATAATATTACGTTAGAGCGTATAACGTCATATACTATTACGTTATAACGTCTAACGTTATATACTATTACGTTATAACGTATAGCTTTACATAGTATTACGTTATAACGTATAACGTTGTGTAACATTTCGTTATAACGTATAACGTTATGTAGCATTACGTTATAACGTACAACGTTATGTAGCATTACGTTATAACGTATAACGTTATAGGCTATTACGTTATAACGTATAACGTTATGTAGCATTACGTTATAACGTATAAAACTATACATTATTTCGTTATAACGCATAATGTTATATAGAATTATCCTATAACGTATGACGTTATGTAGCATTACGTTATAACGTATCACCACATATAATATTACGTTATAACGTATAACGTTATGTAGCATTACGTTGTAACGTATAGCGTTATGTAGCATTACGTTACAACGTACAAGGTTATGTAGCATTACGTTATAACGTATAACGTTATTGGCTATTACGTTATAACGTATAAGGTTATGTAGCATTACGTTATAACGTATAAAGCTATACATTATTTCGTTATAACGCATAATGTTATATAGAATTATCTTATAACGTATAACTTTATGTAGCAATACGTTATAACGACAACTTGGGCATCGTTTACGACTTTGCCAATACAGTTTTCCTTCGCTGCATCATCTTGATGGTAAGTCAGTTGTTACATATCGGTCCGAAGCAATAGTTGGTTGTTCGTAATAATTGATCAGAATTCCACGGCATCTTAGGCAATCATCATCCGCGCTTATATCGCGCATCAAAATGGATCAATCAGAAATCGAATTTGTAATTGCGAATCGCGAACCGTTACTAATATTAATCTCGAACCGCCAATATAACAATGGCGAGTTCTACAGATCGTGTACACACAGAATATATTATAATGAATATCTATTATTAAATATATCTGAGTGATTTTTCTATCACGACCTATCTCGACGTACCTATCACGACCCAACCACCTCAATACCAATAATTAACAATATTTAAGCATCTCATTAATAACAATTAAACTATTAATTAATAGCAATGGAAACATTTGTTAATAACATTTAAAACATTAATTTATTACAATCAAATCAATCATTCTTCGAGGAACCAATAAGTCTTTCGCTAATAGCCTATTACATCGTTTGATAGATCTAACGCAGAAAAACCTAATTGCGATTACAGTCAATTAATTCATATTATTCGCTACATAATTAATATTAGTATCACGATGCAGGCGGTATTGAAGAAAAAGAGCCATTTTATGTTACAACTATAACGAGTAAATGTCGAAAGATCGTTACCGTTTGATTGACATCTCGACACTTTTTCAAGGTATATAAGGAACACGGAAATCGCGCGCGAGTTCTTTTGCGCCTGAACTGCCGGAGAGTGAACATCGAAGATGAACTTAAATATAAGGCAAATAAACAAAAAATATTAACAATAACATTGAACTAGTAATTTATAACGTCTAAACCGTTAATTTACAACACTTAAGCTATTAATTTATAACATTTAAGCTATTAATTTATAACATTTCAGCTATTAATTTATAACATTTAAGCTATTAATTTACAACATTTAAGCTATTAATTTACAACATTTACGCTATTAATTTTCGACATTTAAACTGTTATTTTATACATTTAAACCATTAATTTATAATATTTAAGCTATTTATTTATAACATTTAAGCTATTAATTTATAACATTTAAGCTATTAATTTACAACATTTGAGCTATTAATTTATAGCATTTAAACTGTTATTTTATACATTTAAGCCATTAATTTCTAACATTTAATATAACAATTATATCATCTAAGCCATTAATTTATAACATGTAAGCCATTCATCTAAAACAATTACTCCATTAATTCTTAACACCTATACCAAAAATTTATAACCATATCCTTCCATTAATTCAAAGTAATTATGCTCTTAATTTATAGCAGTTGTACCATTAATTGGAAGCAACTCTGATTCATTGATTTAAATGAATACCATCAATTCGTTGTGAGTAAATTAATGATTTATTTTGTTTTATTTAATATTTACGAAATCTTTCAAGTCCCCGCAGTGCTATTGTATTTCTATATAGTATTATTTTTTAATTTTAAATTCTAAAGTATTTAATTTCTTATTTCTCTGTTTCATATAAAACCAATAGTAACGCAGAGTGTACCAATTAAGTGTCTATGGATGGAATGTAATTTTCCATGTCTGCTGAAAACCAAGGATACAGCACCGTATTCATGGAATCAAGGAAGCAAGTGCAATTTATTCGAAGGCAGCGACAACTCACCATTCATCCATACGCACTACAATTGGTATCTTGCATGGTTTCGTTTCTTCGATGATAAGTTTAATATTCAAGTATGATTATGCAGAACCACATACTACAGCTATTTTAATTAATAAATTTCAATAAACGCTACTTCTTTGTTATCAAATAATTTTACATCTCTGCTACCAATGCTTAAAAACTGTTTATGTAAATGGGACCCGCGCGTAGTTACCTCCTCGTGGTGGGTCCTGCTAATTGGTATCGTTTTCCAAAAATTGATCAATTGATTAATCTTTGGAAAACGATCTCAAGCTAAGAACTACGCACCAGTCCAGTTAGGGTAACCAAAAGCCGCGAACAGAATTGTGGATGAACCATATTGGACTGCAACATTGGACACCGTTGGACAACGTTGGACATCGATGGACTACGTTCTACAGAGTTGGGATGCTTTGGACAGAGTTGGAATGCCTCGTACAGAGTTTCAATGCTTTGGACTGAGTTGGAATGCGTTCTACAGGGTAGGACTGCCTTCGACAGAGTTGGAATGCTGTGGACAGAGGTGGAATGCTGTGGACAGAGTTGGAATGCTCTGTACGGAGTTGGAATGCTTTCGACAGAGTAGGAATGCTGTGTACAGAGTTAGAAACCGTTCTACAGAGTTTGGATGCTTTGGAGAGAGTTGGAATGCTGTGTACAGAGTTGGAATGCTTTAGACAGAGTTGGAATGCTTTCGACAGAGTTCAAATGCTTTCGACAGAGTTCAAATACTTTCTACAGTTTTGGAATGCTTTCTACAGTGTTGGAATGCTTTCTTCAGTGTTGGAATGCTTTCTACAGGGTTGGAATGCTTCCTGGCGTGTGGGTATGCTTTCTAGAGTGTTGGCATGATTTTTAGAGGGTTGGAATGCTTTCTAGAGCTTTGGAATGCTTTCGACAGAGTTGGAATACCATTGTACAGGGTTGAAATGCTTTCTAGAGGGTTGGAATGCTTTCTAGAGGGTTGGAATGCATTCGGCAGTGTTGGAATACCATTGTACACGGTTGAAATGCTGTCTACAGGGTTGGAATGCCTTTGACAGAGTTGGAATACATTTGTACAGGGTTGGAATGCTTTCTACAGTGTTGGAATGCTTTCGACATAGTTGGAATGCTTTCGACAAAGTTGGAATGCCATCGACAGTGTTGGAATACCTTTGTACAGGGTTGAAATGCTTTCTAGACGGTTGGAATGCATTCTAGAGGGTTGAAATACTTTCGACAGAGTTGAAATACCTTTGTACAGAGTTGGAATACTTTCTACAGCGTTGGCATGCTTTCTATAGTGTTGGAATGATTTGGCAGAGATGGAATGCTTTCAAGAGGTTTGGAATGCTTTCGACAGAGTTGGAATACCTTTGTACATGGTTGGAATGCCATTGTACAGGGTTGGAATGCTTTCTACAGGGTTGGAATGATTTTTACAGGGATGGAATGCTTTCTAGAGCGTTAGAATGCTTTCAGCAGAGTTGGAATACCTTTGTACAGAGTTGAAATGCATTCTAGAGGGTTGGAATGCTTTCTACAGGGTTCGCATGCTTTCTACAGGGTAGGAATACTTTTGACAGAGTTGGAATGATTTTTACAGGGATGGAATGCTTTCTAGAGGGTTGGAATGCTTTCAACAGAGTTGGAATACCTTTGTACAGGGTTGAAATGCATTCTAGAGGGTTGGAATGCTTTCTACAGGGTTCGCATGCTTTCTACAGGGTAGGAATACTTTTGACAGAGTTGGAATACAATTGTACACGGTTGAAATGCTTTCTACAGGGTTGAAATGCTTTCTACAGGGTTGGAATGCTTTCTACAGGGTTGGAATGCTTTCTACAAGGTTGGAATGATATTTACAGGGATGGAATGCTTTCTAGAGGGTTGGAATGCTTTCAACAGAGATGGAATACCTTTGTACAGGGTTGAAATGCATTCTAGAGGGTTGGAATGCTTTCTACAGGGTAGGAATACTTTCGACAGTGTTGGAATACCTTTCTACATGGTTGGAATGCTTTCTAGAGGGTTGGAATGCTTTCTAGAGTGTGGGAGTGCTTTCTGGAGTGTTGGAATGCTTTCTAGAGTGTTGGCGTGCTTTCTACAGGGTTGGAATGCTTTCTAGAGGGTTGGAATGCATTCGGCAGTGTTGGAATACCATTGTACACGGTTGAAATGCTGTCTACAGGGTTGGAATGCTTTTGACAGAGTTGGAATACATTTGTACAGGGTTGGAATGCTTTCTACAGTGTTGGAATGCTTTCGACATAGTTGGAATGCTTTCGACAAAGTTGGAATGCCATCGGCAGTGTTGGAATACCATTGTACACGGTTGAAATGCTGTCTACAGGGTTGGAATGCCTTTGACAGAGTTGGAATACATTTGTACAGGGTTGGAATGCTTTCTACAGTGTTGGAATGCTTTCGACATAGTTGGAATGCTTTCGACAAAGTTGGAATGCCATCGACAGTGTTGGAATACCTTTGTACAGGGTTGAAATGCTTTCCAGACGGTTGGAATGCATTCTAGAGGGTTGAAATACTTTCGACAGAGTTGAAATACCTTTGTACAGAGTTGGAATACTTTCTACAGCGTTGGCATGCTTTCTATAGTGTTGGAATGATTTGGCAGAGATGGAATGCTTTCAAGAGGTTTGGAATGCTTTCGACAGAGTTGGAATACCTTTGTACATGGTTGGAATGCCATTGTACAGGGTTGGAATGCTTTCTACAGGGTTGGAATGATTTTTACAGGGATGGAATGCTTTCTAGAGCGTTAGAATGCTTTCAGCAGAGTTGGAATACCTTTGTACAGAGTTGAAATGCATTCTAGAGGGTTGGAATGCTTTCTACAGGGTTCGCATGCTTTCTACAGGGTAGGAATACTTTTGACAGAGTTGGAATGATTTTTACAGGGATGGAATGCTTTCTAGAGGGTTGGAATGCTTTCAACAGAGTTGGAATACCTTTGTACAGGGTTGAAATGCATTCTAGAGGGTTGGAATGCTTTCTACAGGGTTCGCATGCTTTCTACAGGGTAGGAATACTTTTGACAGAGTTGGAATACAATTGTACACGGTTGAAATGCTTTCTACAGGGTTGAAATGCTTTCTACAGGGTTGGAATGCTTTCTACAGGGTTGGAATGCTTTCTACAAGGTTGGAATGATATTTACAGGGATGGAATGCTTTCTAGAGGGTTGGAATGCTTTCAACAGAGATGGAATACCTTTGTACAGGGTTGAAAAGCATTCTAGAGGGTTGGAATGCTTTCTACAGGGTAGGAATACTTTCGACAGTGTTGGAATACCTTTCTACATGGTTGGAATGCTTTCTAGAGGGTTGGAATGCTTTCTAGAGTGTGGGAGTGCTTTCTGGAGTGTTGGAATGCTTTCTAGAGTGTTGGCGTGCTTTCTACAGGGTTGGAATGCTTCCTGGCGTGTGGGTATGCTTTCTAGAGTGTTGGCATGATTTTTAGAGGGTTGGAATGCTTTCTAGAGCTTTGGAATGCTTTCGACAGAGTTGGAATACCATTGTACAGGGTTGAAATGCTTTCTAGAGGGTTGGAATGCTTTCTAGAGGGTTGGAATGCATTCGGCAGTGTTGGAATACCATTGTACACGGTTGAAATGCTGTCTACAGGGTTGGAATGCTTTTGACAGAGTTGGAATACATTTGTACAGGGTTGGAATGCTTTCTACAGTGTTGGAATGCTTTCGACATAGTTGGAATGCTTTCGACAAAGTTGGAATGCCATCGACAGTGTTGGAATACCTTTGTACAGGGTTGAAATGCTTGCTAGACGGTTGGTATGCATTCTAGAGGGTTGAAATACTTTCGACAGAGTTGAAATACCTTTGTACAGAGTTGAAATGCTTTCTAGAGGGTTGGAATGCTTTCTAGAGGGTTGGAATGCATTCGGCAGTGTTGGAATACCATTGTACACGGTTGAAATGCTGTCTACAGGGTTGGAATGCTTTTGACAGAGTTGGAATACATTTGTACAGGGTTGGAATGCTTTCTACAGTGTTGGAATGCTTTCGACATAGTTGGAATGCTTTCGACAAAGTTGGAATGCCATCGACAGTGTTGGAATACCTTTGTACAGGGTTGAAATGCTTTCTAGACGGTTGGAATGCATTCTAGAGGGTTGAAATACTTTCGACAGAGTTGAAATACCTTTGTACAGAGTTGGAATACTTTCTACAGCGTTGGCATGCTTTCTATAGTGTTGGAATGATTTGGCAGAGATGGAATGCTTTCAAGAGGGTTGGAATGCTTTCGACAGAGTTGGAATACCTTTGTACATTGTTGGAATGCCATTGTACAGGGTTGGAATGCTTTCTACAGGGTTGGAATGATTTTTACAGGGATGGAATGCCTTCTAGAGCGTTAGAATGCTTTCAGCAGAGTTGGAATACCTTTGTACAGAGTTGAAATGCATTCTAGAGGGTTGGAATGCTTTCTACAGGGTTCGCATGCTTTCTACAGGGTAGGAATACTTTTGACAGAGTTGGAATGATTTTTACAGGGATGGAATGCTTTCTAGAGGGTTGGAATGCTTTCAACAGAGTTGGAATACCCTTGTACAGGGTTGAAATGCATTCTAGAGGGTTGGAATGCTTTCTACAGGGTTCGCATGCTTTCTACAGGGTAGGAATACGTTTGACAGAGTTGGAATACAATTGTACACGGTTGAAATGCTTTCTACAGGGTTGAAATGCTTTCTACAGGGTTGGAATGCTTTCTACAGGGTTGGAATGGTTTCTACAAGGTTGGAATGATATTTACAGGGATGGAATGCTTTCTAGAGGGTTGGAATGCTTTCAACAGAGATGGAATACCTTTGTACAGGGTTGAAATGCTTTCTAGACGGTTGGAATGCATTCTAGAGGGTTGAAGTACATTCGACAGAGTTGGAATACCTTTGTATAGGGTTGGAATGCTTTCTACAGGATTGGAATGCTTTCTTCAAAGTTGGAATGAGTTTTACAGGGATGGAATGATTTCTAGAGCGTTGGAATGCTTTCAAAAGAGTTGGAATACCTTTGTACAGGGTTGAAATACATTCTAGAGGGTTGGAATGCTTTCTACAGGGTTCGAATGCTTTCTGCAGGGTAGGAATACCTTTGACAGAGTTGGAATACCATTGTACACGGTTGAAATGCGTTCTACAGGGTTGGAATGCTTTCTACAGTGTTGGAATGATTTGGCAGAGATGGAATGCTTTCAAGAGGGTTGAAGTACATTCGACAGAGTTGGAATACCTTTGTATAGGGTTGGAATGCTTTCTACAGGATTGGAATGCTTTCTTCAAAGTTGGAATGAGTTTTACAGGGATGGAATGCTTTCTAGAGGGTTGGAATGCTTTCAACAGAGATGGAATACCTTTGTACAGGGTTGAAATGCATTCTAGAGGGTTGGAATGCTTTTTACAGGGTTCGCATGCTTTCTACAGGGTAGGAATACTTTTGACAGAGTTGGAATACAATTGCACACGGTTGAAATGCTTTCTACAGGGTTGAAATGCTTTCTACAGGGTTGGAATGCTTTCTACAGGGTTGGAATGCTTTCTAGAGGGTTGGAATGCATTCGGCAGTGTTGGAATACCATTGTACACGGTTGAAATGCTGTCTACAGGGTTGGAATGCTTTTGACAGAGTTGGAATACATTTGTACAGGGTTGGAATGCTTTCTACAGTGTTGGAATGCTTTCGACATAGTTGGAATGCTTTCGACAAAGTTGGAATGCCATCGACAGTGTTGGAATACCTTTGTACAGGGTTGAAATGCTTTCTAGACGGTTGGAATGCATTCTAGAGGGTTGAAATACTTTCGACAGAGTTGAAATACCTTTGTACAGAGTTGGAATACTTTCTACAGCGTTGGCATGCTTTCTATAGTGTTGGAATGATTTGGCAGAGATGGAATGCTTTCAAGAGGGTTGGAATGCTTTCGACAGAGTTGGAATACCTTTGTACATTGTTGGAATGCCATTGTACAGGGTTGGAATGCTTTCTACAGGGTTGGAATGATTTTTACAGGGATGGAATGCCTTCTAGAGCGTTAGAATGCTTTCAGCAGAGTTGGAATACCTTTGTACAGAGTTGAAATGCATTCTAGAGGGTTGGAATGCTTTCTACAGGGTTCGCATGCTTTCTACAGGGTAGGAATACTTTTGACAGAGTTGGAATGATTTTTACAGGGATGGAATGCTTTCTAGAGGGTTGGAATGCTTTCAACAGAGTTGGAATACCTTTGTACAGGGTTGAAATGCATTCTAGAGGGTTGGAATGCTTTCTACAGGGTTCGCATGCTTTCTACAGGGTAGGAATACGTTTGACAGAGTTGGAATACAATTGTACACGGTTGAAATCTTTTCTACAGGGTTGAAATGCTTTCTACAGGGTTGGAATGCTTTCTACAGGGTTGGAATGCTTTCTACAAGGTTGGAATGATATTTACAGGGATGGAATGCTTTCTAGAGGGTTGGAATGCTTTCAACAGAGATGGAATACCTTTGTACAGGGTTGAAATGCTTTCTAGACGGTTGGAATGCATTCTAGAGGGTTGAAGTACATTCGACAGAGTTGGAATACCTTTGTATAGGGTTGGAATGCTTTCTACAGGATTGGAATGCTTTCTTCAAAGTTGGAATGAGTTTTACAGGGATGGAATGATTTCTAGAGCGTTGGAATGCTTTCAAAAGAGTTGGAATACCTTTGTACAGGGTTGAAATACATTCTAGAGGGTTGGAATGCTTTCTACAGGGTTCGAATGCTTTCTGCAGGGTAGGAATACCTTTGACAGAGTTGGAATACCATTGTACACGGTTGAAATGCGTTCTACAGGGTTGGAATGCTTTCTACAGTGTTGGAATGATTTGGCAGAGATGGAATGCTTTCAAGAGGGTTGAAGTACATTCGACAGAGTTGGAATACCTTTGTATAGGGTTGGAATGCTTTCTACAGGATTGGAATGCTTTCTTCAAAGTTGGAATGAGTTTTACAGGGATGGAATGCTTTCTAGAGGGTTGGAATGCTTTCAACAGAGTTGGAATACCTTTGTACAGGGTTGAAATGCATTCTAGAGGGTTGGAATGCTTTTTACAGGGTTCGCATGCTTTCTAGAGGGTAGGAATACTTTTGACAGAGTTGGAATACAATTGTACACGGTTGAAATGCTTTCTACAGGGTTGAAATGCTTTCTACAGGGTTGGAATGCTTTCTACAGGGTTGGAATGCTTTCTACAAGGTTGGAATGATATTTACAGGGATGGAATGCTTTCTAGAGGGTTGGAATGCTTTCAACAGAGATGGAATACCTTTGTACAGGGTTGAATGCATTCTAGAGGGTTGGAATGCTTTCTACAGGGTTCGCATGCTTTCTACAGGGTAGGAATACTTTCGACAGTGTTGGAATACCTTTCTACATGGTTGGAATGCTTTCTAGAGGGTTGGAATGCTTTCTAGAGTGTGGGAGTGCTTTCTGGAGTGTTGGAATGCTTTCTAGACTGTTGGCGTGCTTTCTAGAGGGTTGGAATGCTTTCGACGGAGTTGGAATACCTTTGTAGAGGGTTGAAATGCTTTCTAGACGGTTGGAATGCTATCTAGAGGGTTCAAGTACATTCGACAGAGTTGGAATACCTTTGTATAGGGTTGGAATGCTTTCAACAGGATTGGAATGCTTTCTTCAAAGTTGGAATGAGTTTTACAGGGATGGAATGATTTCTAGAGCGTTGGAATGCTTTCAAAAGAGTTGGAATACCTTTGTACAGGGTTGAAATACATTCTAGAGGGTTGGAATGCTTTCTACAGGGTTCGAATGCTTTCTGCAGGGTAGGAATACTTTTGACAGAGTTGGAATACCATTGTACACGGTTGAAATGCGTTCTACAGGGTTGGAATGCTTTCTACAGTGTTGGAATGATTTGGCAGAGATGGAATGCTTTCAAGAGGGTTGAAGTACATTCGACAGAGTTGGAATACCTTTGTATAGGGTTGGAATGCTTTCTACAGGATTGGAATGCTTTCTTCAAAGTTGGAATGAGTTTTACAGGGATGGAATGCTTTCTAGAGGGTTGGAATGCTTTCTACAGGGTTCGAATGCTTTCTACAGGGTAGGAATACTTCGGACAGAGTTGGAATACCATTGTACACGGTTGAAATGCTTTCTACAGGGTTGGAATGCCTTCTACAGGGTTCGAATGCTTTCCACATGGTAGGAATAATTTCGAAAGAGTTGGAATACCTTTGTACATGGTTGGAATGCTTTCTAGAGGGTTGGAATGCTTTCTAGAGTGTGGGAGTGCTTTCTGGAGTGTTGGAATGCTTTCGAGAGTGTTGGAATGCTATCTAGAGGATTGGAGTACATTCGACAAGTTTCGAATACCTTTGTACAGAGTTGGAATGCTTTCGACAGAGTTGGAATGCTTTCGACAGAGTTGCCATGCGTTCGACAGAGTTGGAATACCTTTGTACAGGGCTGAAATGCTATCTAGAGGGATGGAATGCTTTCTAGAAGGTTGGAATACATTCGACAGGGTTGGAATAACTTTGTACTGAGTTGGCATGCTTTCTACAGGGTTGGAATGATTTTGTCAGAGATGGAATGCTTTCAAGAGGGTTGGAATGCTTTCGACAGAGTTGGAATACCTTTGTACAGGGTTGGAATGCCATCCAGAGGGTTGGAATTCCATTGTACAGGGTTGGAATTTCTTTCTAGAGGGCTGGACTGCATTCGACAGTGTTGGAATACCTATTTACAGAATTGGAATACTTTCTACAGGGTTGGAATGCTTTCAACAGTGTTGGAATACCTTTGTACAGGGTTGGAATGCTTTCTACAGTGTTGGAATGCTTTCGACAGAGTTGGAATTCTTTCGACAAAGTTGAAATGCTATTGACAGAGTTGAAATACCTTTGTACATGGTTGAAATGCTTTCTAGACGGTTGGAATGCTTTCTAGAGGGTTGGAATGCTTTCGACAGAGTTGGAATACCATTGTACACGGTTGAAATGCTTTCTACAGGGTTGGAATGCTTTCTACAGAGTTGGAATGAGTTTTACAGGGATGGAATGCTTTCTGCAGGGTTTGAATGCTTTCTAGAGGGTTGGAATGCTTTCTAGAGTGTGGGAGTGCTTTCTGGAGTGTTGGAATGCTTTCTAGAGTGTTGGAATGTTTTCTAGAGGGTTGGTATGCATTCAACAGAGTTTGAGTACCTTTGTACAGGGTTGGAATGCTTTCTACAGGTTTGGAATGCTTTCGACAGTGTTGGAATGCCTTTGTACAGAGTTGGAATTCTTTCTCGAGTGTTGGAATACTTTCTACAGTGTTGGAATACCTTTGTACAGAGTTGGAATGCTTTCTACAGGGTTGGAATGCTTTCTACAGGGATGGAATGCTTTCGAGAGGATTAGAATGCCTTCCAGAGGGTGGGAATTCCTTTGTACAGGGTTGGTATGCTTTCTAGAGGGTTGGAATGCTTTCGATATCGTTGGAATACCATTGTACACGGTTGAAATGCTCTCTACAGGATGGGAATGCCTTCGCGAGGGTCGGAATACCTTTGTACAGATTTGGAATGCTTTCTAGAGGGTTGGATTTCTTTCGATAGAGTTGGAATGCTTCCGATAGAGTTGGAATACCATTGTACAAAGTTGGAATGCTTTCGACAGAGTTGGAATGCTTTCTACAGTGTTGGAATACCTTTGTACAGGGTTGGAATGCTTTCTACAGTGTTGGAATGCTTTCGACAGAGTTGGACTGAATTCGACAGTGTTGGAATACCTTTGTACAGAGGTGGAATGCATTCTACAGGGTTGGAATGCTTTATACAGAGTTGGAATACCTTTGTACAGAGTTGGAATGCCTTCTAGTGGGTTGGAATGCCTTCCAGAGGGTTGGAATGCTTTCTAGAGGGTTGGAATGCTTTCGACAGAGTTGGAATACCATTGTACACGGTTGAAATGCTTTCGACAAAGTTGGAATGCCATCGACAGAGTTGGAATACCTTTGTAGAGGGTTGAAATGCTTTCTAGACGGTTGGAATGCTATCTAGAGGGTTGGAGTACTTTCGACAGATTTGGAATACCTTTGTATAGGGTTGGAATGCTTTCTACAGTGTTGGAATGCTTTCGACATAGTTGGAATTCTTTCGACAAAGTTGAAATGCCATTGACAGAGTTGAAATACCTTTGTATATGGTTGAAATGCTTTCTAGACGGTTCGAATGCTTTCTAGAGGGTTGGAATGCTTTCGACAGAGTTGGAATACCATTGTACACGGTTGAAATGCTTTCGACAGGGTTGGAATGCTTTCTACAGGGTTCGAATTATTTCTACAGAGTAGGAATGAGTTTTACAGGGATGGAATGCTTTCTGCAGGGTTTGAATGCTTTCTAGAGGGTTGGAATGCTTTCTAGAGTGTGGGAGTGCTTTCTGGAGTGTTGGAATGCTTTCTAGAGTGTTGGCATGCTTTCTAGAGGGTTGGAATACTTTCGACGTAGTTGGAACACCTTTGTACAGAGTTGGAATGCTTTCGAGAAAGTTGGAATACCTTTGTACAGAGTTGGAATGCTTTCGACAGAGTTGGAATGCTTTCGACAGAGTTGGAATGCTTTCGACAGAGTTGGAATGAATTCGACAGTGTTGGAATACCTTTGTACAGGGTTGGAATGCTTTCTACAGTGTTGGAATGCTTTCGACAGAGTTGGACTGAATTCGACAGTGTTGGAATACCTTTGTACAGAGGTGGAATGCATTCTACAGGGTTGGAATGCTTTATACAGAGTTGGAATACCTTTGTACAGAGTTGGAATGCCTTCTAGTGGGTTGGAATGCCTTCCAGAGGGTTGGAATGCTTTCTAGAGGGTTGGAATGCTTTCGACAGAGTTGGAATACCATTGTACACGGTTGAAATGCTTTCGACAAAGTTGGAATGCCATCGACAGAGTTGGAATACCTTTGTAGAGGGTTGAAATGCTTTCTAGACGGTTGGAATGCTATCTAGAGGGTTGGAGTACTTTCGACAGATTTGGAATACCTTTGTATAGGGTTGGAATGCTTTCTACAGTGTTGGAATGCTTTCGACATAGTTGGAATGCTTTCGACAAAGTTGGAATGCCATCGACAGAGTTGGAATACCTTTGTAGAGGGTTGAAATGCTTTCTAGACGGTTGGAATGCTATCTAGAGGGTTGAAGTACATTCGACAGAGTTGGAATACCTTTGTATAGGGTTGGAATGCTTTCTACAGGATTGGAATGCTTTCTTCAAAGTTGGAATGATTTTTACAGGGATGGAATGATTTCTAGAGTGTTGGAATGCTTTCAAAAGAGTGGGAATACCTGTGTACAGGGTTGGAATGCCATCCAGAGGGTTGGAATTCCATTGTACAGGTTTGGAATGCTTTCTAGAGGTTTGGAATGCATTCGGCAGTGTTGGAATACCATTGTACAGATTTGGAATACTTTCTACAGGGTTGGAATGCTTTCTACAGTGTTGGAATGATATGGCAGAGATGGAATGCTTTCAAGAGGGTTGGAATGCTTTCGACAGAGTTGGAATACCTTTGTACAGGGTTGGAATGCTTTCGAGACGGTTGGAATGCTTTCTAGAGGGTTTAAATACTTTCGACAGAGTTGAAATGCCTTTGTACAGAGTTGGAATACTTTCTACAGAGTTGGAATGCTTTCTACAGTGTTGGAATGATTTGGCAGAGATGGAATGCTTTCAAGAGGGTTGGAATGCTTTCGACAGAGTTGGAATACCTTTGTACAGGGTTGGAATGCCATCCAGATGGTTGGAATTCCATTGTAAAGGGTTGGAATGCTTTCTAGAGGGCTGGAATGCATTCGACAGTGTTGGAATACCTATTTACAGAGTTGGAATACTTTCTACAGGGTTGGAATGCTTTCTACAGTGTTGGAATACCTTTGTACAGGGTTGGAATGCTTTCTACAGTGTTGGAATGCTTTCGACAGAGTTGGAATTCTTTCGACAAAGTTGAAATGCCATTGACAGAGTTGAAATACCTTTGTATATGGTTGAAATGCTTTCTAGACGGTTCGAATGCTTTCTAGAGGGCTGGAATGTTTTCGACAGAGTTGGATTACCATTGTACACGGTTGAAATGCTTTCGACAGGGCTGGAATGCTTTCTACAGGGTTCGAATGATTTCTACAGAGTAGGAATGAGTTTTACAGGGATGGAATGCTTTCTGCAGGGTTTGAATGCTTTCTAGAGTGTTGGAATGCTTTCTGCAGGGTTTGAATGCTTTCTAGAGTGTTGGAATGCTTTCTAGAGTGTGGGAGTGCTTTCTGGAGTGTTGGAATGCTTTCTAGAGTGTTGGCATGCTTTCTAGAGGGTTGGTATGCTTTCGACGTAGTTGGAATGAATTCGACAGTGTTGGAATACCTTTGTACAGAGTTGGAATGCTTTCTACAGGGCAGGAATGCTTTATACAGAGTAGGAATACCTTTGTACAGAGTTGGAATGCCTTCTAGTTGGTTGGAATGCCTTCCAGAGGGTTGGAATGCTTTCTAGGGGGTTGGAATGCTTTCGACAGAGTTGGAATACCATTGTACACGGTTGAAATGCTTTCCACAGGGTTGGAATGCTTCGACAGAGTTGGAATACCTTTCTTCAGGGTTGGAATGATTGCTAGAGTGTTGGAATGCTTTCGTCAGAAGTGGAATGCTTTCGACCGAGTTGGAATACTTTTCTACACGGTTTTAATGCCGTCTAGAGGGTTGGAATGCCTTCTAGAGGGTTGGAATGCCTACCAGAGGGTTGTCATTTCTTTGTACAGAGTTGGAACGCTTTCTAGACAGTTATAATGCTTTCTAGAGGGTTGGAATATTTTCGACAGAGTTGGAATACCTTTGTACAGGGTTGAAATGCATTCTAGAGGGATGGAATGCCTTCTACAGGGTTCGAATGCTTTCCACATGGTAGGAATGCTTTCTAGAAAGTTGGAATGATTTTTACAGGGATAGAATGCTTTCTACAGTGTTGGAGTGCTTTCTAGAGGGTTGGAATGCTTTCTAGAGTGTGGGAGTGCTTTCTGGAGTGTTGGAATGCTTTCTAGACTGTTGGCATGCTTCCTAGAGGGTTGGAATGCGTTCTACAGGATTGGAATGCTTTCTACAAAGTTGGAATGATTTTTACAGCGATGGTATGCTTTCTACAGTGTTGGAATGCTTTCGAGAGGGATGGAATGCTTTCTAGAGTGTGTTAGTGCTTTCTGAAGTGTAGGAATGCTTTCTAGAGTGTTGGAATGCTTTCTGGAGGGTTGGAATGCTTTCTAGAGGGTTGGAATGCCTACCAGAGGGTTGTCATTCCTTTGTACATAGTAGGAATGCTTACTAGACGGTTAATATGCTTTCTAGAGGGTTGGCATACTTTCCACAGAGTTCGAATACCTTTGTACACAGTTGGAATGCTTTCGACAGAGTTGGAATACCTTTGTATAGGGTTGGAATGCTTTCTACAGGATTGGAATGCTTTCTACAAAGTTGGAATGATTTTTACAGGGATGGAATGCTTTCTAAAGGGTTGGAATGCTTTCGACAGAGTTAGAATACCTTTGTACAGGGTTGAAATGCCTTCTAGAGGATTGCAATGCTTTCTACAGGGCTCGAATGCTTTCTACAGGGTAGAAATACTTTCGACAGAGTTGGAATACCTTTGTACAGGGTTGGAATGCTTTCTACAGGGTTGGAATGCTTTCTACAAAGTTGGAATGATTTTTACAGGGATGGAATGCTTTCTACAGTGTTGGAATGATTTGGCAGAGATGGAATGCATTCAAGAGGGTTGGAATGCTTTCGACAGAGTTGGAATATCTTTGTACAGGGTTGGAATGCTTTCTAGAGGGTTGAAGTACTTTCGACAGAGTTGAAATACCTTTGTACAGAGATGGAATACTTTCTGCAGGGTTGGAATGCTTTCTACAGGATTGGAATGCTTTCTTCAAAGTTGGAATGAGTTTTACAGGGATGGAATGCTTTCTAGAGGGTTGGAATGCTTTCAACAGAGTTGGAATACCTTTGTACAGGGTTGAAATGCATTCTAGAGGGTTGGAATGCTTTCTACAGGGATCGAATGCTTTCTACAGGGTAGGAATACTTATGACAGAGTTGGAATACCTTTCTACATGGTTGGAATGCTTTCTAGAGGGTTGGAGTACATTCGACAGAATTGGAATACCTTTGTATAGGGTTGGAATGCTTCCTGCAGGATTGGAATGCTTTCTACAAAGTTGGAATGATTGTTACAGGGATGGAATGCTTTCTAGAGGGTTGGAATGCTTTCAACAGAGTTGGAATACCTTTGTACAGGGTTGAAATGCATTCTAGAGGGTTGGAATGCTTTCTACAGGGTTCGAATGCTTTCTACAGGGTAGGAATACTTCTGACAGTGTTGGAATACCATTGTACACGGTTGAAATGCTTTCTACAGGGTTGGAATGCCTTCTACAGGGTTCGAATGCTTTCTACATGGTAGGAATAATTTCGAAAGAGTTGGAATACCTTTGTACATGGTTGGAATGCTTTCTAGAGGGTTGGAATGCTTTCTAGAGTGTGGGAGTGCTTTCTGGAGTGTTGTAATGCTTTCGAGAGTGTTGGAATGCTATCTAGAGGATTGGAGTACATTCGACAAGTTTCGAATACCCTTGTACAGAGTTGGAATGCTTTCGACAGAGTTGGAATGCTTTCGACAGAGTTGCAATGCGTTCGACAGAGTTGGAATACCTTTGTACAGGGCTGAAATGCTATCTAGAGGGATGGAATGCTTTCTAGAAGGTTGGAATATATTCGACAGGGTTGGAATAACTTTGTACTGAGTTGGCATGCTTTCTACAGGGTTGGAATGATTTTGTCAGAGATGGAATGCTTTCAAGAGGGTTGGAATGCTTTCGACAGAGTTGGAATACCTTTGTACAGGGTTGGAATGCCATCCAGAGGGTTGGAATTCCATTGTACAGGGTTGGAATTTCTTTCTAGAGGGCTGGACTGCATTCGACAGTGTTGGAATACCTATTTACAGAATTGGAATACTTTCTACAGGGTTGGAATGCTTTCTACAGTGTTGGAATACCTTTGTACAGGGTTGGAATGCTTTCTACAGTTTTGGAATGCTTTCGACAGAGTTGGAATTCTTTCGACAAAGTTGAAATGCCATTGACAGAGTTGAAATACCTTTGTACAGGGTTGAAATGCTTTCTAGACGGTTGGAATGCTCTCTAGAGGGTTGGAATGCTTTCGACAGGGTTGGAATACCATTGTACACGGTTGAAATGCTTTCTACAGGGTTGGAATGCGTTCTACAGAGTTGGAATGAGTTTTACAGGGATGGAATGCTTTCTGCAGGGTTTGAATGCTTTCTAGAGGGTTGGAATGCTTTCTAGAGTGTGGGAGTGCTTTCTGGAGTGTTGGAATGCTTTCTAGAGTGTTGGAATGTTTTCTAGAGGGTTGGTATGCATTCAACAGAGTTTGAGTACCTTTGTACAGGGTTGGAATGCTTTCTACAGGTTTGGAATGCTTTCGACAGTGTTGGAATGCCTTTGTACAGAGTTGGAATTCTTTCTCGAGTGTTGGAATACTTTCTACAGTGTTGGAATACCTTTGTACAGAGTTGGAATGCTTTCTACAGGGTTGGAATGCTTTCTACAGGGATGGAATGCTTTCGAGAGGATTGGAATGCCTTCCAGAGGTGGGAATTCCTTTGTACAGGGTTGGTATGCTTTCTAGAGGGTTGGAATGCTTTCGATATCGTTGGAATACCATTGTACACGGTTGAAATGCTCCCTACAGGATGGGAATGCCTTCGCGAGAGTCGGAATACCTTTGTACAGATTTGGAATGCTTTCTAGAGGGTTGGATTTCTTTCGATAGAGTTGGAATGCTTTCGATAGAGTTGGAATACCATTGTACAGAGTTGGAATGCTTTCGACAGAGTTGGACTGAATTCGACAGTGTTGGAATACCTTTGTACAGAGTTGGAATGCATTCTACAGGGTTGGAATGCTTTATACAGAGTTGGAATACCTTTGTACAGAGTTGGAATGCCTTCTAGTGGGTTGGAATGCCTTCCAGAGGGTTGGAATGCTTTCTAGAGGGTTGGAATGCTTTCGACAGAGTTGGAATACCATTGTACACGGTTGAAATGCTTTCTACAGGGTTGGAATGCTTCGACAGAGTTGGAATACATTTCTTCAGGGTTGGAATGATTGCTACCGGGTTGGAATGTTTTCGTCAGAGGAGGAATGCTTTCGACCGAGTTGCAATACTTTTCTACACGGTTTTAATGCCGTGTAGAAGGTTGGAATGCCTTCTAGAGGGTTGCAATGCCTACCAGAGGGTTGTCATTCCTTTGTACAGAGTTGGAATGCTTTCTAGACGGTTACAATGCTTTCTAGAGGGTTGGCATACTTTCGACAGAGTTGGAATACATTTGTATAGGGTTGGAATGCTTTCTACAGGATTGGAATGCTTTCTACAAAGTTGGAATGATTTTTACAGGGATGGAATGATTTCTAGAGCGTTGGAATGCTTTCAAAAGAGTTGGAATACCTTTGTACAGGGTTGAAATGCATTCTAGAGGGTTGGAATGCTTTCTACAGGGTTCGAATGCTTTCTACAGGGTAGGAATACTTTTGACAGAGTTGGAATACCATTGTACACGGTTGAAATGCTTTCGACAAAGTTGGAATGCCATCGACAGAGTTGGAATACCTTTGTAGAGGATTGAAATGCTTTCTAGACGGTTGGAATGCTATCTAGAGGGTTGAAGTACATTCGACAGAGTTGGAATACCTTTGTATAGGGTTGGAATGCTTTCTACAGGATTGGAATGCTTTCTTCAAAGTTGGAATGATTTTTACAGGGATGGAATGATTTCTAGAGGGTTGGAATGCTTTCAAAAGAGTGGGAATACCTTTGTACAGGGTTGGAATGCCATCCAGAGGGTTGGAATTCCATTGTACAGGTTTGGAATGATTTCTAGAGGTTTGGAATGCATTCGGCAGTGTTGGAATACCATTGTACAGATTTGGAATACTTTCTACAGGGTTGGAATGCTTTCTACAGTGTTGGAATGATTTCGCAGAGATGGAATGCTTTCAAGAGGGTTGGAATGCTTTCGACAGAGTTGGAATACCTTTGTACAGGGTTGGAATGCTTTCTAGACGGTTGGAATGCTTTCTAGAGGGTTTAAATACCTTCGACAGAGTTGAAATGCCTTTGTACAGAGTTGGAATACTTTCTACAGAGTTGGAATGCTTTCTACAGTGTTGGAATGATTTGGCAGAGATGGAATGCTTTCAAGAGGGTTGGAATGCTTTCGACAGAGTTGGAATACCTTTGTACAGGGTTGGAATGCCATCCAAATGGTTGGAATTCCATCGTACAGGGTTGGAATGCTTTCTAGAGGGCTGGAATGCATTCGACAGTGTTGGAATACCTATTTACAGAGTTGGAATACTTTCTACAGGGTTGGAATGCTTTCTACAGTGTTGGAATACCTTTGTACAGTGTTGGAATGCTTTCTACAGTGTTGGAATGCTTTCGACAGAGTTGGAATTCTTTCGACAAAGTTGAAATGCCATTGACAGAGTTGAAATACCTTTGTATATGGTTGAAATGCTTTCTAGACGGTTCGAATGCTTTCTAGAGGGTTGGAATGCTTTCGACAGAGTTGGAATACCATTGTACACGGTTGAAATGCTTTCGACAGGGTTGGAATGCTTTCTACAGGGTTCGAATTATTTCTACAGAGTAGGAATGAGTTTTACAGGGATGGAATGCTTTCTGCAGGGTTTGAATGCTTTCTAGAAGGTTGGAATGCTTTCTAGAGTGTGGGAGTGCTTTCTGGAGTGTTGGAATGCTTTCTAGAGTGTTGGCATGCTTTCTAGAGGGTTGGAATACTTTCGACGTAGTTGGAACACCTTTGTACAGAGTTGGAATGCTTTCGAGAAAGTTGGAATACCTTTGTACAGAGTTGGAATGCTTTCGACAGAGTTGGAATGCTTTCGACAGAGTTGGAATGCTTTCGACAGAGTTGGAATGAATTCGACAGTGTTGGAATACCTTTGTACAGAGTTGGAATGCTTTCTACAGGGTAGGAATGCTTTATACAGAGTAGGAATACCTTTGTACAGAGTTGGAATGCCTTCTAGTTGGTTGGAATGCCTTCCAGAGGGTTGGAATGCTTTCGACAGAGTTGGAATACCTTTGTACAGTGTTGGAATGCAATCCAGAGGGTTGGAATTCCATTGTACAGGGTTGGAATTTCTTTCTAGAATGCTGGACTGCATTCGACAGTGTTGGAATACCTATTTACAGAATTGGAATACTTTCTACAGGGTTGGAATGCTTTCTACAGTGTTGGAATACCTTTGTACAGGGTTGGAATGCTTTCTACAGTTTTGGAATGCTTTCGACAGAGTTGGAATTCTTTCGACAAAGTTGAAATGCCATTGACAGAGTTGAAATACCTTTGTACAGGGTTGAAATGCTTTCTAGACGGTTGGAATGCTCTCTAGAGGGTTGGAATGCTTTCGACAGAGTTGGAATACCATTGTACACGGTTGAAATGCTTACTACAGGGTTGGAATGCTTCGACAGAGTTGGAATACCTTTCTTCAGGGGTGGAATGATTGCTACAGGGTTGGAATGCTTTCGTCTGAAGTGGAATGCTTTCGACCGAGTTGGAATACTTTTCTACACGGTTTTAATGCCGTCTAGAGGGTTGGAATGCCTTCTAGAGGGTTGGAATGCCTACCAGAGGGTTGTCATTCCTTTGTACAGAGTTGGAACGCTTTCTAGACAGTTATAATGCTTTCTAGAGGGTTGGAATATTTTCGACAGAGTTGGAATACCTTTGTACAGGGTTGAAATGCATTCTAGAGGGATGGAATGCCTTCCACAGGGTTGGAATGCTTTCTACATGGTAGGAATGCTTTCTAGAAAGTTGGAATGATTTTTACAGGGATGGAATGCCTTCCAGAGGGTTGGAATGCTTTCGACAGAGTTGGAATACCTTTGTACAGTGTTGGAATGCAATCCAGAGGGTTGGAATTCCATTGTACAGGGTTGGAATTTCTTTCTAGAATGCTGGACTGCATTCGACAGTGTTGGAATACCTATTTACAGAATTGGAATACTTTCTACAGGGTTGGAATGCTTTCTACAGTGTTGGAATACCTTTGTACAGGGTTGGAATGCTTTCTACAGTTTTGGAATGCTTTCGACAGAGTTGGAATTCTTTCGACAAAGTTGAAATGCCATTGACAGAGTTGAAATACCTTTGTACAGGGTTGAAATGCTTTCTAGACGGTTGGAATGCTCTCTAGAGGGTTGGAATGCTTTCGACAGAGTTGGAATACCATTGTACACGGTTGAAATGCTTACTACAGGGTTGGAATGCTTCGACAGAGTTGGAATACCTTTCTTCAGGGGTGGAATGATTGCTACAGGGTTGGAATGCTTTCGTCTGAAGTGGAATGCTTTCGACCGAGTTGGAATACTTTTCTACACGGTTTTAATGCCGTCTAGAGGGTTGGAATGCCTTCTAGAGGGTTGGAATGCCTACCAGAGGGTTGTCATTCCTTTGTACAGAGTTGGAACGCTTTCTAGACAGTTATAATGCTTTCTAGAGGGTTGGAATATTTTCGACAGAGTTGGAATACCTTTGTACAGGGTTGAAATGCATTCTAGAGGGATGGAATGCCTTCCACAGGGTTGGAATGCTTTCTACATGGTAGGAATGCTTTCTAGAAAGTTGGAATGATTTTTACAGGGATGGAATGCCTTCCAGAGGGTTGGAATGCTTTCGACAGAGTTGGAATACCTTTGTACAGTGTTGGAATGCAATCCAGAGGGTTGGAATTCCATTGTACAGGGTTGGAATTTCTTTCTAGAATGCTGGACTGCATTCGACAGTGTTGGAATACCTATTTACAGAATTGGAATACTTTCTACAGGGTTGGAATGCTTTCTACAGTGTTGGAATACCTTTGTACAGGGTTGGAATGCTTTCTACAGTTTTGGAATGCTTTCGACAGAGTTGGAATTCTTTCGACAAAGTTGAAATGCCATTGACAGAGTTGAAATACCTTTGTACAGGGTTGAAATGCTTTCTAGACGGTTGGAATGCTCTCTAGAGGGTTGGAATGCTTTCGACAGAGTTGGAATACCATTGTACACGGTTGAAATGCTTACTACAGGGTTGGAATGCTTCGACAGAGTTGGAATACCTTTCTTCAGGGGTGGAATGATTGCTACAGGGTTGGAATGCTTTCGTCTGAAGTGGAATGCTTTCGACCGAGTTGGAATACTTTTCTACACGGTTTTAATGCCGTCTAGAGGGTTGGAATGCCTTCTAGAGGGTTGGAATGCCTACCAGAGGGTTGTCATTCCTTTGTACAGAGTTGGAACCCTTTCTAGACAGTTATAATGCTTTCTAGAGGGTTGGAATATTTTCGACAGAGTTGGAATACCTTTGTACAGGGTTGAAATGCATTCTAGAGGGATGGAATGCCTTCCACAGGGTTGGAATGCTTTCTACATGGTAGGAATGCTTTCTAGAAAGTTGGAATGATTTTTACAGGGATGGAATGCCTTCCAGAGGGTTGGAATGCTTTCGACAGAGTTGGAATACCTTTGTACAGTGTTGGAATGCAATCCAGAGGGTTGGAATTCCATTGTACAGGGTTGGAATTTCTTTCTAGAATGCTGGACTGCATTCGACAGTGTTGGAATACCTATTTACAGAATTGGAATACTTTCTACAGGGTTGGAATGCTTTCTACAGTGTTGGAATACCTTTGTACAGGGTTGGAATGCTTTCTACAGTTTTGGAATGCTTTCGACAGAGTTGGAATTCTTTCGACAAAGTTGAAATGCCATTGACAGAGTTGAAATACCTTTGTACAGGGTTGAAATGCTTTCTAGACGGTTGGAATGCTCTCTAGAGGGTTGGAATGCTTTCGACAGAGTTGGAATACCATTGTACACGGTTGAAATGCTTACTACAGGGTTGGAATGCTTCGACAGAGTTGGAATACCTTTCTTCAGGGGTGGAATGATTGCTACAGGGTTGGAATGCTTTCGTCTGAAGTGGAATGCTTTCGACCGAGTTGGAATACTTTTCTACACGGTTTTAATGCCGTCTAGAGGGTTGGAATGCCTTCTAGAGGGTTGGAATGCCTACCAGAGGGTTGTCATTCCTTTGTACAGAGTTGGAACGCTTTCTAGACAGTTATAATGCTTTCTAGAGGGTTGGAATATTTTCGACAGAGTTGGAATACCTTTGTACAGGGTTGAAATGCATTCTAGAGGGATGGAATGCCTTCCACAGGGTTGGAATGCTTTCTACATGGTAGGAATGCTTTCTAGAAAGTTGGAATGATTTTTACAGGGATAGAATGCTTTCTACAGTGTTGGAGTGCTTTCTAGAGGGTTGGAATGCTTTCTAGAGTGTGGGAGTGCTTTCTGGAGTGTTGGAATGCTTTCTAGACTGTTGGCATGCTTCCTAGAGGGTTGGAATGCGTTCTACAGGGCTCAAATGCTTTCTACCGGGTACAAATACTGTCGACAGTGTTGGAATACCTTTGTATAGGGTCGGAATGCTTTCTACAGGATTGGAATGCTTTCTACAAAGTTGGAATGATTTTTACAGGGATGGAATGCCTTCTAGAGGGTTGGAATGCTTTCGACAGAGTTAGAATACCTTTGTACAGGGTTGAAATGCCTTCTAGAGGGTTGCAATGCTTTCTACAGGGCTCGAATGCTTTCTACAGGGTAGAAATACTTTCGACAGAGTTGGAATACCTTTGTACAGGGTTGGAATGCTTTCTACAGGGTTGGAATGCTTTCTACAAGGTTGGAATGATTTTTACAGGGATGGAATGCTTTCTACAGTGTTGGAATGACTTGGCAGAAATGGAATGCATTCAAGAGGGTTGGAATGCTTTCGACAGAGTTGGAATATCTTTGTACAGGGTTGGAATGCTTCCTAGACGGTTGGAATGCTTTCTAGAGGGTTGAAGTACTTTCGACAGAGTTGGAATACCTTTGTACAGAGTTGGAATGCCTTCTAGTGGGTTGGAATGCCTTCCAGAGGGTTGTATTGCTTTCTAGAGGGTTGGAATGCTTTCGACAGAGTTGGAATACCATTGTACACGGTGGAAATGCTTTCTACAGAGTTAGAATGCTTCGACAGAGTTGGAATACCTTTCTTCAGGGTTGGAATGATTGCTACAGGGTTGGAATGCTTTTGTCAGAGGTGGAATGCTTTCGACCGAGTTGGAATACCTTTCTACACGGTTTTAATGCCGTCTAGAGGGTTGGAATGCCTTCTAGAGGGTTGGAATGCCTACCAGAGGGTTGTCATTCCTTTGTACAGTGTTGAAATGCATTCTAGAGGGTTGGAATGCTTTCAACGGAGTTGGAATACCTTTGTACAGGGTTGAAATGCATTCTAGAGGGTTGGAATGCCTTCTCCAGGGTTAGAATGCTATCTACAGGGTAGGAATACTTTCGACAGAGTTGGAATACCTTTGTACATGGTTGGAATGCTTTCTAGAGGGTTGGAATGCTTTCTAGAGTGTGGGAGTGCTTTCTGGAGTGTTGGAAAGCTTTCTAGAGTGTTGGCGTGCTTTCTAGAGGGTTGGAATGCTTTCGACGGAGTTGGAATACCTTTGTACAGAGTTGGAATGCTTTCGAGAGAGTTGGAACACCTTTGTACAGGGTTGGAATGCTTTCGACCGTGTTGGAATACCTTTCTACACGGTTTTAATGCCGTCTAGAGGGTTGGAATGCCTTCTAGAGGGTTGGTATGCCTACCAGATGTTTGTCATTCCTTTGTACGGAGTTGGAATGATTTCGACAAAGTTGGAATGCCATCGACAGAGTTGGAATACCTTTGTAGAGGGTTGGATTGCTTTCTACAGGATTGGAATGCTTTCTACAAAGTTGGAATGATTTTTACAGGGATGGAATGCTTTCTACAGGGTTGGAGTGCCATCCAGAGGGTTGGAATTCCATTGTACAGGGTTGGAATGCTTTCTAGAGGTTTGGAATGCATTCGACAGTGTTGGAATACCATTGTACAGAGTTGGAATACTTTCTACAGGGTTGGAATGCCATCCAGAGGGTTGGAATTCCATTGTACAGGGTTGGAATGCTTTCTAGAGGTTTGGAATGCATTCGACAGTGTTGGAATACCATTGTACAGAGTTGGAATACTTTCTACAGGGTTGGAACGCTTTCTACAGTGTTGGAATGATTTGGCAGAGATGGAATGCTTTCAAGAGGGTTGGAATGCTTTCGACAGAGTTGGAATACCTTTGTACAGGGTTGGAATGCTTTCGACAGAGTTGGAATACCTTTGTACAGGGTTGGAATGCTTTCTAGAGGGTTGAAATACTTTCGACAGAGTTGAAATACCTTTGTACAGAGTTGGAATACTTTCTACAGGGTTGGAATGCTTTCTACAGTGTTGGAATGATTTGGCTGGGATGGAATGCTTTCAAGAGGGTTGGAATGCTTTCGACAGAGTTGGAATACCTTTGTACAGGGTTGGAATGCCATCCAGAGGGTTGGAATTCCATGGTAGAGGGATGGAAAGCTTTCTACAGGGTTGTAATGCTTTCTACAGGGTTGGAATGATTTTTACAGGGATGGAATGCTTTCTAGAGCGTTGGAATGCTTTCAACAGAGTTGGGATACCTTTGTACAGGATTGAAATGCATTCTAGAGGGTTGGAATGCTTTCAACAGAGTTGGAATACCTTTGTACAGAGTTGGAATGCTTTCGAGAGAGTTGGAATACCTTTGTACAGAGTTGGAATGCTTTCGAGAGAGTTGGAATACCTTTGTACAGAGTTGGAATGCTTTCGACCGAGTTGGAATACCTTTCTACACGGTTTTAATGCCGTCTAGAGGGTTGGAATGTCTTCTAGGGGGTTGGAATGCCTACCAGAGGGTTGCCATTCCTTTCTACAGAGTTGGAATGCTTTCTAGACGGTTACAATGCTTTCTAGAGGGTTGGAATACTGTCGACAGAGTTGGAATACCTTTGTACAGAGTTGGAATGCTTTCGAGAGAGTTGGAATACCTTTGTACAGAGTTGGAATGCTTTCGACAAAGTTGGAATGCCATCGACAGAGTTGGAATACCTTTGTAGAGGGGTGAAATGCTTTCTAGACGGTTGGAATGCTATCTAGAGGGTTGGAGTACATTCGACAGAGTTGGAATACCTTTGTATAGGGTTGGATTGCTCTCTACAGGATTGGAATGCTGTCTACAAAGTTGGAATGATTTTTACAGGGATGGAATGCTTTCAAGAGGGTTGGAATGCTTTCAACAGAGTTGGAATACCTTTTTACAGGGGTGAAATGCATTCTAGAGGGTTGGAATGCTTTCTACAGTGTTGGAATGCTTTCAACACAGTTGGAATACCTTTGTACAGGGTTGAAATGCATTCTAGAGGGTTGGAATGCCTTCTCCAGGGTTCGAATGCTTTCTACAGGGTAGGAATACTTTCGACAGAGTTGGAACACCTTTGTACAGGGTTGAAATGCATTCTAGAGTGTTGGAATGCCTTCTCCAGGGTTAGAATGCTTTCTACAGGGTAGGAATACTTTCGACGGAGTTGGAATACCTTTGTACAGAGTTGGAATGCTTTCGAGAGAGTTGGAATACCTTTGTACAGAGTTGGAGTGCTTTCGACCGAGTTGGAATACCTTTGTACAGGGTTGGAATGCCATCCAGAGGGTTGGAATTCCATTGTACAGGGTTGGAATGCTTTCTAGAGGACTGGACTGCATTCGACAGTGTTGGAATACCTATTTACAGAATTGGAATACTTTCTACAGGGTTGGAATGCTTTCTACAGTGTTGGAATACCTTTGTACAGGGTTGGAATGCTTTCTAGACGGTTGGAATGCTTTCTAGAGGGTTTAAATACTTTCGACAGAGTTGAAATGCCTTTGTACAGAGTTGGAATACTTTCTACAGGGTTGGAATGCTTTCTACAGTGTTGGAATGATTTGGCAGAGATGGAATGCTTTCAAGAGGGTTGGAATGCTTTCGACAGAGTTGGAATACCTTTGTACAGGGTTGGAATGCTTTCGACAGAGTTGGAATACCTTTGTACAGGGTTGGAATGCTTTCTAGAGGGTTGAAATACTTTCGACAGAGTTGAAATACCTTTGTACAGAGTTGGAATACTTTCTACAGGGTTGGAATGCTTTCTACAGTGTTGGAATGATTTGGCTGGGATGGAATGCTTTCAAGAGGGTTGGGATGCGTTCGACAGAGTTGGAATACCTTTGTACAGGGTTGGAATGCCATCCAGAGGGTTGGAATTTCATGGTACAGGTGGAAAGCTTTCTACAGGGTTTTAATGCTTTCTACAGGGTTGGAATGATTTTTACAGGGATGGAATGCTTTCTAGAGCGTTGGAATGCTTTCAACAGAGTTGGAATACCTTTGTATAGGGTTGGAATGCTTTCTACAGGATTGGAATGCTTTCTTCAAAGTTGGAATGAGTTTTACAGGGATGGAATGATTTCTACAGGGTTGGAATGCCATCCTGAGGGTTGGAATTCCACTGTACAGGGTTGGAATGCATTCGACAGTGTTGGAATACCATTGTACAGAGTTGGAATACTTTCTACAGGGTTGGAATGCTTTCTACAGTGTTGGAATGATTTGGCAGAGATGGAATGCATTCAAGAGGGTTGGAATGCTTTCGACAGAGTTGAAATACCTTTGTACAGGGTTGGAATGCTTTCTAGAGGGTTGAAATGCTTTCTACAGTGTTGGAATGATTTGGCAGAGATGGAATGCTTTCAAGAGGGTTGGAATGCTTTCAACAGAGTTGGAATACCTTTGTACAGGGGTGAAATGCATTCTAGAGGGTTGGAATGCTTTCGACAGAGTTGGAATACCTTTGTACAGGGTTGAAATGCATTCTAGAGGGTTGGAATGCCTTCTCCAGGGTTAGAATGCTTTCTACAGGGTAGGAATACATTCGACGGAGTTGGAATACCTTTGTACAGAGTTGGAATGCTTTCGAGAGAGTTGGAATACCTTTGTACAGAGTTGGAATGCTTTCGACCGAGTTGGAATACCTTTGTACAGGGTTGGAATGCCATCCAGAGGGTTGGAATTCCATTGTACAGGGTTGGAATGCTTTCGACCGAGTTGGAATACCTTTGTACAGGGTTGGAATGCCATCCAGAGGGTTGGAATTCCATTGTACAGGGTTGGAATGCTTTCTAGAGGGCTGGACTGCATTCAAGAGTGTTGGAATACCTATTTACAGAATTGGAATACTTTCTACAGGGTTGGAATGCTTTCTACAGTGCTGGAATACCTTTGTACAGGGTTGGAATGCTTTATACAGTGTTGGAGTGCTTTCGACAGAGTTGGAATTCTTTCGACAAAGTTGAAATGCCATTGACAGAGTTGAAATACCTTTGTACAGGGTTGAAATGCTTTCTAGACGGTTGGAATGCTTTCTAGAGGGTTGGAATGCTTTCGACAGAGTTGGAATACCATTGTACACGGTAGACATGCTTTCTACAGGGTTGGAATGCTTTCTACAGGGTTGGAATGCTTTCTACAGGGCTGGAATGATTTTTACAGGGATGGAATGCTTTCTAGAGGGTTGGAATGCTTTCAACAGCGTTGGAATACCTTCGGACAGGGTTGAAATGCATTCTAGAGGGTTGGAATGCTTTCTACAGGGTTCGAATGATTTCTACAGAGTAGGAATATTTTCGACAGAGTTGGAATACCTTTGTACATGGTTGGAATGCTTTCTACTGGGGTGGAATGCTTTCTACAGAGTTGGAATGAGTTTTACAGGGATGGAATGCTTTCTGCAGGGTTTGAATGCTTTCTAGAGAGTTGGAATGCTTTCTAGAGTGTGGGAGTGCTTTCTGGAGTGTTGGAATGCTTTCTAGAGTATTGGAATGTTTTCTAGAGGGTTGGAATGATTTGGCAGAGATGGAATGCTTTCAAGAGGGTTGGAATGCTTTCGACAGAGTTGGAATACCTTTGTACAGGGTTGGAATGCCATCCAGAGGGTTGGAGTTCCATTGTACAGGGTTGGAATGCTTTCTAGAGGGTTGGAATGCATTCGGCAGTGTTGGAATACCATTGTACAGAGTTGGAATACTTTCTACAGGGTTGGAATGCTTTCTACAGTGTTGGAATGATTTGGCAGATATGGAATTCTTTCTCGAGTGTTGGAATACTTTCTACAGTGTTGGAATACCGTTGTACAGAGTTGGAATGCTTTCTACAGGGTTGGAATGCATTCTACAGGGATGGAATGCTTTCGAGAGGATTGGAATGCCTTCCAGAGGGTGGGAATTCCTTTGTACAGGGTTGGAATGCTTTCTAGAGGGTTGGAATGCTTTCGATATCGTTGGAATACCATTGTACACGGTTGAAATGCTCTCTACAGGATGGGAATGCCTTCGCGAGAGTCGGAATACCATTGTACAGAGTTGGAATGCTTTCGACAGAGTTGGAATGCTTTCGACAGTGTTGGAATGCTTTCGACAGAGTTGGACTGAATTCGACAGTGTTGGAATACCTTTGTACAGAGTTGGAATGCATTCTACAGGGTTGGAATGCTTTATACAGAGTTGGAATACCTTTGTACAGAGTTGGAATGCCTTCTAGTGGGTTGGAATGCCTTCCAGAGGGTTGGAATGCTTTCTAGAGGGTTGCAGTGCTTTCGACAGAGTTGAAATACCATTGTACACGGTTGAAATGCTTTCTACAGGGTTGGAATGCTTCGACAGAGTTGGAATACCTTTCTTCAGGGTTGGAATGATTGCTACAGGGTTGGAATGTTTTCGTCAGAGGTGGAATGCTTTCGACCGAGTTGGAATACTTTTCTACACGGTTTTAATGCCGTCTAGAGGGTTGGAATGCCTTCTAGAGGGTTGGAATGCCTACCAGAGGGATGTCATTCCTTTGTACAGAGTTGGAATGCTTTCTAGACGGTTACACTGCTTTCTAGAGGGTTGGAATACTTTCGACAGAGTTGGAATACATTTGTATAGGGTTGGAATGCTTTCTACAGGATTGGAATGCTTTCTACAAAGTTGGAATGATTTTTACAGGGATGGAATGATTTCTAGAGCGTTGGAATGCTTTCAAAAGTGTTGGAATACCTTTGTACAGGGTTGAAATGCATTCTAGAGGGTTGGAATGCTTTCTACAGGGTTCGAATGCTTTCTACAGAGTAGGAATACTTTTGACAAAGTTCGAATACCATTGTACACGGTTGAAATGCTTTCGACAAAGTTGGAATGCCATCGACAGAGTTGGAATACCTTTGTAGAGGGTTGAAATGCTTTCTAGACGGTTGGAATGCTATCTAGAGGGTTGGAGTACATTCGACAGAGTTGGAATACCTTTGTATAGGGTTGGAATGCTTTCTACAGGATTGGAATGCTTTCTTCAAAGTTGGAATGATTTTTACAGGGATGGAATGATTTCTAGAGCGTTGGAATGCTTTCAAAAGAGTTGGAATACCTTTGTACAGGGTTGGAATGCCATCCAGAGGGTTGGAATTCCATTGTACACGGTTGGAATGCTTTCTAGAGGTTTGGAATGCATTCGGCAGTGTTGGCATACCATTGTACAGAGTTGGAATACTTTCTACAGGGTTGGAATGCTTTCTACAGTGTTGGAATGATTTGGCAGAGACGGAATGCTTTCAAGAGGGTTGGAATGCTTTCTAGAGGGTTTAAATACTTTCGACAGAGTTGAAATACCTTTGTACAGAGTTGGAATACTTTCTACAGGGTTGGAATGCTTTCTACAGTGTTGGAATGATTTGGCAGAGATGGAATGCTTTCAAGAGGGTTGGAATGCTTTCGACAGAGTCGGAATACCTTTGTACAGGGTTGGAATGCCATCCAGAGGGTTGGAATTCCATTGTACAGGGTTGGAATGCTTTCTAGAGGGCTGGAATGCATTCGACAGTGTTGGAATACCTATTTACAGAGTTGGAATACTTTCTACAGGGTTGGAATGCTTTCTACAGTGTTGGAATACCTTTGTACAGGGTTGGAATGCTTTCTACAGTGTTGGAATGCTTTCGACAGAGTTGGAATTCTTTCGACAAAGTTGAAATGCCATTGACAGAGTTGAAATACCTTTTTATAGGGTTGAAATGCTTTCTAGACGGTTCGAATGCTTTCTAGAGGGTTGGAATGCTTTCGACAGAGTTGGAATACCATTGTACACGGTTGAAATGCTTTCGACAGGGTTGGAATGCTTTCTACAGGGTTCGAATGCTTTCTACATGGTAGGAATACTTTCTAGAAATTTGGAATGATTTTTACAGGGATGGAATGCTTTCTACAGTGTTGGAATGCTTTCGACAGAGTTGGAATTCTTTCGACAAAGTTGAAATGCCATTGACAGAGTTGAAATACCTTTTTATAGGGTTGAAATGCTTTCTAGACGGTTCGAATGCTTTCTAGAGTGTTGGAATGCTTTCGACAGAGTTGGAATACCATTGTACACGGTTGAAATGCTTTCGACAGGGTTGGAATGCTTTCTACAGGGTTGGAATGCTTTCTACATGGTAGGAATACTTTCTAGAAAGTTGGAATGATTTTTACAGGGATGGAATGCTTTCCAGAGTGTGGGAGTGCTTTCTACAGGGCTCAAATGCTTTCTACCGGGTACAAATAATTTCGACAGAGTTGGAATACCATTGTGCACGGTTGAAATGCTTTCCACAGGGTTGAAATGCTTTCTACAGGGTTGGAATGCGTTCTACAAAGTTGGAATGATTTTTACAGCGATGGAATGCTTTCTACAGTGTTGGAATGCTTTCAAGAGGGATGGAATGCTTTCTAGAGTGTGTTAGTGCTTTCTGAAGTGTTGGAATGCTTTCGAGAGTGTTGGAATGCTTTCTGGAGGGTTGGAATGCTTTCTAGAGGGTTGGAATGCCTACCAGAGGGTTGTCATTCCTTTGTACAGAGTTGGGATGCTTTCTAGACGGTTAATATGCTTTCTAGAGGGTTGGAATACTTTCGACAGAGTTGGAATACCTTTGTACACAGTTGGAATGCTTTCGACAGAGTTGGAATAACTTTGTATAGGGTTGGAATGCTTTCTACAGGATTGGAATGCTTTCTACAAAGTTGGAATGATTTTTACAGGGATGGAATGCTTTCTAGAGGGTTGGAATGCTTTCGACAGAGTTGGAATACCTTTGTACAGGGTTGAAATGCCTTCTAGAGGGTTGCAATGCTTTCTACAGGGCTCGAATGCTTTCTAGAGGCTTGAAGTACTTTCGGCAGAGCTGAAATACCTTTGTACAGAGATGGAATACTTTCTACAGGGTTGGAATGCTTTCGACAGAGTTGGAATGCTTTCGACAGAGTTGTAATGCTTTCTACAGTGTTGGAATGATTTGGCAGAGATGGAATGCTTTCAAGAGGGTTGCAATGCTTTCGACAGAGTTGGAATACCTTTGTACAGAGTTGGAATGCCTTCTAGTGGGTTGGAATGCCTTCCAGAGGGTTGTATTGCTTTCTAGAGGGTTGGAATGCTTTCGACAGAGTTGGAATACCATTGTACACGGTTGAAATGCTTTCTACAGGGTTAGAATGCTTCGACAGAGTTGGAATACCTTTCTTCAGGGTTGGAATGATTGCTACAGGGTTGGAATGCTTTTGTCAGAGGTGGAATGCTTTCGACCGAGTTGGAATACCTTTCTACACGGTTTTAATGCCGTCTAGAGGGTTGGAATGCCTTCTAGAGGGTTGGAATGCCTACCAGAGGGTTGTCATTCCTTTGTACAGAGTTGAAATGCTTTCTAGACGGTTGGAATGCTATCTAGAGGGTTCGAGTACATTCGACAGAGTTGGAATACCTTTGTATAGGGTTGGAATGCTTTCTACAGGATTGGAATGCTTTCTACAAAGTTGGAATGATTTTTACAGGGATGGAATGCTTTCTAGAGGGTTGGAATACTTTCGACAGAGTTGGAATACCTTTGTACAGAGTTGGAATGCTTTCGAGAGAGTTGGAATACCTTTGTACAGTGTTGGAATGCTTTCTACACCGCTGGAATGCTGTCTACAGTGTTGGAATGCTGTCTACAGGATTGGAATGCTTTCGGCAGAGTTAGAATACCTTTGTACAGAGTTGGAATGCTTTCTCGAGTGTTGGAATACTTTCTACAGTGTTGGAATACTTTCGTACAGAGTTGGAGTGCTTTCTACATGGTTGGAATGCTTTCTACAGGGATGGAATGCTTTCGAGAGGATTGGAATGCCTTCCAGAGGGTTGGAATTCCTTTGTACAGGGTGGGAATGCCTTCGAGAGAGTCGGAATACCTTTTTACAGGGTTGGAATGCTTTCTACAGTGTTGGAATGCTTTCTAGTTGGTTCGAATACCTATGTGCAGAGCTGGAATAACTTTGTACAGGGTTGAAATGCTTTCTAGAGGGTTGTAATGCTTTCTAGCGGGTTGGAATGCTCTCTAAAGTGTTGGAATGCTTTCTGGAGCGCTGGAATGCTGTGTACAGGGTTGGAATGCTGTCTATAGGATTGGAATGCTATCGACAGTGTTGGAATATCTTTGTACACGGTTGAAATGCATTCTGGATGATTGAGATGATTTCTAGATGGCTGGAATACTTGCGGCAGAGTTGGAATACCTTTGTACATGGTTGGAATGCTTTCTACTGGGGTGGAATGCTTTCTACAGAGTTGGAATGAGTTTTACAGGGATGGAATGCTTTCTGCAGGGTTTGAATGCTTTCTAGAGAGTTGGAATGCTTTCTAGAGTGTGGGAGTGCTTTCTGGAGTGTTGGAATGCTTTCTAGAGTATTGCAATGTTTTCTAGACGGTTGGAATGATTTGGCAGAGTCGGAATGCTTTCAAGAGGGTTGGAATGCTTTCGACAGAGTTGGAATACCTTTGTACAGGGTTGGAATGCCATCCAGAGGGTTGGAGTTCCATTGTACAGGGTTGGAATGCTTTCTAGAGGGTTGGAATGCATTCGGCAGTGTTGGAATACCATTGTACAGAGTTGGAATACTTTCTACAGGGTGGAATGCTTTCTACAGTGTTGGAATGATTTGGCAGATATGGAATTCTTTCTCGAGTGTTGGAATACTTTCTACAGTGTTGGAATACCGTTGTACAGATTTGGAATGCTTTCTACAGGGTTGGAATGCATTCTACAGGGATGGAATGCTTTCGAGAGGATTGGAATGCCTTCCAGAGGGTGGGAATTCCTTTGTACAGGGTTGGAATGCTTTCTAGAGAGTGGAATGCTTTCGATATCGTTGGAATACCATTGTACACGGTTGAAATGCTCTCTACAGGATGGGAATGCCTTCGCGAGAGTCGGAATACCATTGTACAGAGTTGGAATGCTTTCGACAGAGTTGGAATGCTTTCGACAGTGTTGGAATGCTTTCGACAGAGTTGGACTGAATTCGACAGTGTTGGAATACCTTTGTACAGAGTTGGAATGCATTCTACAGGGTTGGAATGCTTTATACAGAGTTGGAATACCTTTGTACAGAGTTGGAATGCCTTCTAGTGGGTTGGAATGCCTTCCAGAGGGTTGGAATGCTTTCTAGAGGGTTGCAGTGCATTCGACAGAGTTGGAATACCATTGTACACGGTTGAAATGCTTTCTACAGGGTTGGAATGCTTCGACAGAGTTGGAATACCTTTCTTCAGGGTTGGAATGATTGCTACAGGGTTGGAATGTTTTCGTCAGAGGTGGAATGCTTTCGACCGAGTTGGAATACTTTTCTACACGGTTTTAATGCCGTCTAGAGGGTTGGAATGCCTTCTAGAGGGTTGGAATGCCTACCAGAGGGATGTCATTCCTTTGTACAGAGTTGGAATGCTTTCTAGACGGTTACACTGCTTTCTAGAGGTTGGAATACTTTCGACAGAGTTGGAATACATTTGTATAGGGTTGGAATGCTTTCTACAGGATTGTAATGCTTTCTACAAAGTTGGAATGATTTTTACAGGATGGAATGATTTCTAGAGCGTTGGAATGCTTTCAAAAGAGTTGGAATACCTTTGTACAGGGTTGGAATGCCATCCAGAGGGTTGGAATTCCATTGTACACGGTTGGAATGCTTTCTAGAGGTTTGGAATGCATTCGGCAGTGTTGGCATACCATTGTACAGAGTTGGAATACTTTCTACAGGGTTGGAATGCTTTCTACAGTGTTGGAATGATTTGGCAGAGATGGAATGCTTTCAAGAGGGTTGAAATGCTGTCTACAGGGTTGGAATACTTTCTACAGTGTTGGAACACCTTTGTACAGAGTTGGAATGCTTTCTATAATGTTGGAATGCTTTCTAGAGGGTTGGGATGCTTTCAACAGTGTTGGAATACCTTTGTACAGAGTGGGAATGCTTTCGACAGAGTTGGAATACCTTTGTACACAGTTGAAATGCTTTCGAGAGGGTTGGAATGCTTTCTAGAGGGTTGGAATGCTCTCTAAAGTGTTGGAATGCTTTCCGGAGCGCTGGAATGCTGTCTACAGGGTTGGAATGCTGTCTACAGGATTGGAATGCTATCGACAGTGTTGGAATATCTTTGTACAGAGTTGAAATGCTTTCTAGACGGTTATAATGCTTTCTAGAGGGTGGGAATACTTTCGACAGAGTTTGATTACCTTTGTACAGAGTTGGAATGCTTTCTAGTTGGTTCGAATACCTATGTGCAGAGCTGGAATAACTTTGTACAGGGTTGGAATGCTTTCTACAGGGATGGAATGCTTTCGAGAGGATTGGAATGCCTACCAGAGGGTGGGAATTCCTTTGTACAGGGTTGGAATGCTTTATAGAGGGTTGGAATGCTTTCGCGAGAGTCGGAATACCTTTGTGCAGTGTTGGAATGCTTTCTACAGTGTTGGAATACTTTCGACAGCGTTGGAATACCTATGTGCAGAGCTGGAATAACTTTGTACAGGGTTGAAATGCTTTCTAGAGGGTTGGAATGCTTTCTAGAGGGTTGGAATGCTCTCTAAAGTGTTGGAATGCTTTCTGGAGCGCTGGAATGCTGTCTACAGGGTTGGAATGATTTCTGCAGGGTTGGAATACTTTCGACAGGGTTGACATACCCTTGTACAGAGTCGGAATACCTTTGTACAGGGTTGAAATGCTGTCTACAGGGTTGGAATACTTTCTACTGTGTTGGAACACCTTTGTACAGAGTGGGAATGCTTTCGACAGAGTTGGAATACCTTTGTACACAGTTGAAATGCTTTCTAGAGGGTTGGAATGCTTTCTGGAGCGCTGGAATGCTTTCGACAGTGTTGGAATGCTTTCGACAAAGTTGTAATGCCATCGCCAGAGTTGGAATGCTTTCGACAAAGTTGTAATGCCATCGACAGTGTTGGAATACCTTTGTACAGAGTTGAAATGCTTTCTAGACGGTTATAATGCTTTCTAGAGGGTGCGAATACTTTCGACAGAGTTTGATTACCTTTGTACAGAGTTGGAATGCTTTCTAGTTGGTTCGAATACCTATGTGCAGAGCTGCAATAACTTTGTACAGGGTTGAAATGCTTTCTGGAGGGTTGGAATGCTTTCTAGAGGGTTGGAATGCTCTCTAAAGTGTTGGAATGCTTTCTGGAGCGCTGGAATGCTGTCTACAGGGTTGGAATGCTGTCTACAGGATTGGAATGCTATCGACAGAGTTGGAATATCTTTGTACACGGTTGCAATGCATTCTGGAGGGTTGAGATGATTTCTAGATGGTTGGAATACTTTCGGCAGAGTTGGAATACTTTCGACAGCGTTGGAATACCTTTGTACAGAGTTGGAATGCTTTCTACAGGGTTGGAATGTTTTCTACAGGGATGGAATGCTTTCGAGAGGATTGGAATGCCTTCCAGAGGGTTGGAATTCCTTTGTACAGGGTTGGAATGCTTCCTAGAGGGTTGGGATGCTTTCGAGAGGGTTGGAATGCTTTCGACAGAGTTGGAATAGCATTGTACACGGTTGAAATGCTTTCTACAGCGTTGGAATGCTTTCGACAGAGTTGGAATACCTTTGTACAGGGTTGGAATACTTTCTACAGGGTTGGAATGCTTTCTACAGGGATGGGATGCTTTCGAGAGGACTGGAATGCCTTCCAGAGGGTTGGAATTCCTTTGTATAGGGTTGGAATGCTTTCTACAGGGTTGGAATGCTTTCTACAGGGATGGAATGCTTTCTACAGTGTTGGAATGCTTTCTAGTTGGTTCGAATACCTATGTGCAGAGCTGGAATAACTTTGTACAGGGTTGGAATGCTCTCTAAAGTGTTGGAATGCTTTCTGGAGCGCTGGAATGCTGTCTACAGGGTTGGAATGCTGTCTACAGGATTGGAATGCTATCGACAGAGTAGGAATATCTTTGCACACGGTTGAAATGCATTCTGGAGGGTTGAGATGATTTCTAGATGGTTGGAATACTTTCGGCAGAGTTGGAATACTTTCGACAGCGTTGGAATACCTTTGTACAGAGTTGGAATGCTTTCTACAGGGTTGGAATGTTTTCTACAGGGATGGAATGCTTTCGAGAGGATTGGAATGCCTTCCAGAGGGTTGGAATTCCTTTGTACAGGGTTGGAATTCCTTTGTACAGGGTTGGAATGCTTTCTAGAGGGTTGGGATGCTTTCGAGAGGGTTGGAATGCTTTCGACAGAGTTGGAATAGCATTGTACACGGTTGAAATGCTCTCTACAGGGTTGGAATGCATTCGAGAGAGTCGGAATACCTTTGTGCAGTGTTGGAATGCTGTCTACAGGATTGGAATGCTTTCGACAGAGTTGGAATACCTTTGTACAGAGTTGGAATGCTTTCTCGAGTGTTGGAATGCTTTCTAGAGGGTTGGAATGCTTTCAACAGTGTTGGAATACCTTTGTACAGAGTTGGAATGCTTTCGACAGAGTTGGAATACCTTTGTACACAGTTGAAATGCTTTCTAGAGGGTTGGAATGCTTTCTAGAGGTTGGGTATGCTCTCTAAAGTGTTGTAATGCTTTCTACAGCGCTGGAATGCTGTCTACAGTGTTGGAATGCTGTCTACAGGATTGAAATGCTTTCGACAGAGTTGGAATACCTTTGTACAGAGTTGGAATGCTTTCTCGAGTGTTGGAATACTTTCTACAGTGTTGGAATACCTTCGTACAGAGTTGGAGTGCTTTCTACATGGTTGGAATGCTTTCTACAGGGATGAAATGCTTTCGAGAGGATTGGAATGCCTTCCAGAGGGTTGGAATTCCTTTCTACAGGGTGGGAATGCCTTCGAGAGAGTCGGAATACCTTTGTACAGGGTTGGAATGCTTTCTACAGTGTTGGAATGCTTTCTAGTTGGTTCGAATACCTATGTGCAGAGCTGGAATAACTTTGTACAGGGTTGGAATGCTCTCTAAAGTGTTGGAATACTTTCTGGAGCGCTGGAATGCTGTCTACAGGGTTGGAATGCTGTCTACAGGATTGGAATGCTATCGACAGAGTAGGAATATCTTTGCACACGGTTGAAATGCATTCTGGAGGGTTGAGCTGATTTCTAGATGGTTAGAATACTTTCGGCAGAGTTGGAATACTTTCGACAGCGTTGGAATACCATTGTGAAGAGCTGGAATAACTTTGTACAGGGTTGAAATGCTTTCTAAAGGGTTGGAATGCTTTCGACAGTGTTGGAATACCTTTGTACAGAGTTGGAATGCTTTCTGTAGGGTTGGAATGCTTTCTAGAGGGTTGGAATGCATTCAACACAGTTGGAGTACCTTTGTGCAGGGTTGGAATGCTTTCTACAGGTTTGGAATGCTTTCGACAGTGTTGGAATACCTTTGTACAGAGTTAGAATGCTTTCTCGAGTGTTGGAATACTTTCTACAGTGTTGGAATAACTTTGTACAGAGTTGGAATGCTTTCGATAGATTTCGAATACCATTGTACACGGTTGAAATGCTCTCTACAGGGTTGGAATGCCTTCGCGAGAGTCGGAATACCTTAGCGCAGTGTTGGAATGCTTTCTACAGTGTTGGAATACTTTCGACGGCGTTGGAATACCTATGTGCAGAGCTGGAATAACTGTGTACAGGGTTGAAATGCTTTCTAGAGGGTTGGAATGCTTTCTAGAGGGTTGGAATGCTCTCTAAAGTGTTGGAATGCTTTCTGGAGCGCTGGAATGCTTTCGACAGAGTTGGAATGATTTCTGCAGGGTTGGAATACTTTCGACAGAGTTGGAATACCTTTGTACAAAGTTGGTATGCATTCGACAGAGTTGGAATACCTTTGTACAAGGTTGGAATGCTTTCTAGAGTGTTGGAATGCTTTCGACAGAGTTGGAGTACCTTTGTACAGAGTTGGAATGCTTTCTACAGGGTGGGAATGCTTTCTAGAGGGTTGGAATGCTTTCGACAGTGTTGGTATACATTTGTACAGAGTTGGAATGCTTTCTAGAGGGTTGGTATGCTTTCGACAGAGCTGGCGTACATTTGTACACAGTTGGAATGCTTTCTACAGGGTTTGCATGCTTTCGACAGTGTTGGTATACCTTTGTACAGAGTTGGAATGCTTTCTACAGGGTGGGAAAGCTTTCTACAGGGTGGGAAAGCTTTCTACAGGGTTGGAATACCTTTGTACAGGGTTGGAATGCTTTCTAGAGGGTTGGCATGCCTTCGACAGAGGTGGAATACATTTGTACAGAGTTGGAATGCTTGCTAGAGGGTTGGAATGCTTTCGACAGAGTTGGAGTACCTTTGTACAGGGTTGGAATGCTTGATAGAGGGTTGCAATGCTTTCGACAGATTTGGAATACCTTTGTACAGGTTTGGAATGCTTTCTACAGGATTGGAATGCTTTCTACAGGGTGGTAATGCTTTCTACAGGATTGGAATGCTTTCGACAGTGTTGGAGCACCTTTCTACAGGGTTGAAATGCTCTCTAGACGGTTGGAATGCTTTCTGGAGGGTTGGAATGCCTTCTAAAGGGTTGGAATGCATTCGACAGTGTTGGAATACCTTTGTGCGGAGTTGGAATGCTTTCTGCAGGGTTGGAATACTTTCTAAAGGGTTGGAATGCATTCGACAGTGTTGGAATACCTTTGTGCAGAGTTGGAATGCTTTCTGCAGGGTTGGAATACCTTTGTAGAGAGTTGGAATGCTTTCTACAGGGTTCGAACGCTTTCTACAGGGTAGGAATTCTTTCGCAAAGTTGGAATGCGTTCTACAGGGTTGGAATGCTTTCTACAGGGTGGTAATGCTTTCTACAGGGTTGGAATGCTTTCGACAGTGTTGGAACACCTTTCTACAGGGTTGAAATGCTCTCTAGACGGTTGGAATGCTTTCGGGAGGGTTGGAATACTTTCTCAAGGGTTGGAATGCATTCGACAGTGTTGGAATACCTTTGTGCAGAGTTGGAATGCTTTCTGCAGGGTTGGCATGCTTTCGACAGTGTTGGAGTACCTTTGTACAGGGTTGGAATGCTGTATGGAGGGTTGGAATGCTTTCTACAGGGTTCGAACGCTTTCTACAGGGTAGGAATGCTTTCGACAAAGTTGGAATGCTTTCTACAGGGTTGGAATGCTTTCGACAGAGTTGGAAGTCCTTTGTACATGGTTGAAATGCTTTCTACTGGGTTGGAATGCTTTCTACAGGGTTGGAATGCTTTCTACAGGGTTGGAATACCTTTGTACAGGTTTGGAATGCTTTCTACAGTGTTGGAATACCTTTGTACAAAGTTGGTATGCATTCGACAGAGTTGGAATACCTTTGTACAAGGTTGGAATGCTTTCTAGAGGGTTGGAATGCTTTCGACAGTGTTGGAATACCTTTGTACAGGGATGAAATGCTTTCTAGAGGGTCGGATTGCTTTCGACAGAGTTGGAATACCTTTGTACAGAGTTCGAATACCTTTGTACAGGGTTGAAATACCTTCTAGAGGGTTGGAATGCTTTCTACAGGGTTCGACTGCTTTCTACAGGGTAGGAATGCTTTCGACAAAGTTGGAATACCTTTGTACAAAGTTGGTATGCATTCGACAGAGTTGGAATACCTTTGTACAAGGTTGGAATGCTTTCTAGAGGGTTGGAATGCTTTCGACAGTGTTGGAATACCTTTGTACAGGGTTGGAATGCTGTATGGAGGGTTGGAATGCTTTCTACAGGGTTCGAACGCTTTCTACAGGGTAGGAATTCTTTCGCAAAGTTGGAATGCTTTCTACAGGGTTGGAATGCTTTCTACATGGTTGGAATGCTTTCTACAGGGTTGGAATGCTTTCTACAGGGTTGGAATACCTTTGTACAGGTTTGGAATACTTTCTACAGAGTTGGAATACCTTTGTACAAAGTTGGTATGCATCCGACAGAGTTGGAATACCTTTGTACAGGGTTGGAATACCTTTGTACAGGTTTGGAATACTTTCTACAGAGTTGGAATACCTTTGTACAAAGTTGGTATGCATTCGACAGAGTTGGAATACCTTTGTACAAGGTTGGAATGCTTTCTAGAGGGTTGGAATGCTTTCGACAGTGTCGGAATACCTTGGTACAGGGTTGGAATGCTTTATAGAGGGTTGGAATGCTTTCTACAGGGTTCGAACGCTTTCGACAGGGTAGGAATGCTTTCGACAAAGTGGGAATGCTTTTTACAGGGTTGGAATACCTTTGTGCAGGTTTGGAATGCTTTCTACAGGATTGGAATGCTTTCTACAGGGTGGTAATGCTTTCGACAGGGTTGGAATGCTTTCTACAGGGTTGGAATACATTGGAACAGGTTTGGAATGCTTTCTACAGGATTGGAATGCTTTCTACAGGGTGGTAATGCTTTCTACAGGGTTGGAATGCTTTCGGCAGTGTTGGAACACCTTTCTACAGGGTTGAAATGCTCTCTAGACGGTTGGAATGCTTTCGGGAGGGTTGGAATACTTTCTCAAGGGTTGGAATGCATTCGACAGTGTTGGAATACCTTTGTGCATAGTTGGAATGCTTTCTCAGGGTTGGCATGCTTTCGACAGTGTTGGAGTACCTTTGTACAGGGTTGGAATGCTGTATGGAGGGTTGGAATGCTTTCTACAGGGTTCGAACGCTTTCTACAGGGTAGGAATGCTTTCGACAAAGTTGGAATGCTTTCTACAGGGTTGGAATGCTTTCGACAGAGTTGGAAGTCCTTTGTACATGGTTGAAATGCTTTCTACTGGGTTGGAATGCTTTCTACAGGGTTGGAATGCTTTCTACAGGGTTGGAATACCTTTGTACAGGTTTGGAATGCTTTCTACAGTGTTGGAATACCTTTGTACAAAGTTGGTATGCATTCGACAGAGTTGGAATACCTTTGTACAAGGTTGGAATGCTTTCTAGAGGGTTGGAATGCTTTCGACAGTGTTGGAATACCTTTGTACAGGGTTGGAATGCTTTATAGAGGGTTGGAATGCTTTCTACAGGCTTCGAACGCTTTCTACAGGGTAGGAATGCTTTCGACAAAGTGGGAATGCTTTCTACAGGATTGGAATGCTTTCTACAGGGTGGTAATGGTTTCTACAGGGTTGGAATGCTTTCTACAGGGTTCGAACGCTTTCTAGAGGGTAGGAATGCTTTCGACAAAGTTGGAATGCTTTCTACAGGGTTGGAATACCTTTGTACAAAGTTGGTATGAATGCGACAGAGTTGGAATACCTTTGTACAGGGTTGGAATTCTTTATAGAGGGTTGGAATGCTTTCTACAGTGTTCGAACGCTTTCTACAGGGTAGGAATGCTTTCAACAAATTTGGAATGCTTTCTACAGGGTTGGAATACCTTTGTACAAAGTTGGTATGCATTCGACAGAGTTGGAATACCATTGTACAGGGTTGGAATGCTTTATAGAGGGTTGGAATGCTTTCTACAGTGTTCGAACGCTTTCTACAGGGTAGGAATGCTTTCGACAAAGTTGGAATGCTTTCTACAGGGTTGGAATGCTTTCTACAGGGTTGGAATATCTTTGTACAGGTTTGGAATACTTTCTACAGAGTTGGAATACCTTTGTACAAAGTAGGTATGCATTCGACAGAGTTGGAATACCTTTGTACAAGGTTGGAATGCTTTCTAGAGGGTTGGAATGCTTTCGACAGAGTTGGAGTACCTTTGTACAGAGTTGGAATGCTTTCTACAGGGTGGGAATGCTTTCTAGAGGGTTGGAATGCTTTCGACAGTGTTGGTATACATTTGTACAGAGTTGGAATGCTTTCTAGAGGGTTGGTATGCTTTCGACAGAGGTGGAATACATTTGTACACAGTTGGAATGCTTTCTACAGGGTTGGCATGCTTTCGACAGTGTTGGTATACCTTTGTACAGGGTTGGAATGCTTCCTAAAGGTTTGGAATGATTGCGACAGTGTTGATATACATTTGTACAGAGTTGGAATGCTTGCTAGAGGGTTGGAATGCTTTCGACAGAGTTGGAGTACCTTTGTACAGGGTTGGAATGCTTGATAGAGGGTTGCAATGCTTTCGACAGATTTGGAATACCTTTGTACAGGTTTGGAATGCTTTCTACAGGATTGGAATGCTTTCTACAGGGTGGTAATGCTTTCTACAGGATTGAAATGCTTTCGACAGTGTTGGAGCACCTTTCTACAGGGTTGAAATGCTCTCTAGACGGTTGGAATGCTTTCTGGAGGGTTGGAATGCCTTCTAAAGGGTTGGAATGCATTCGACAGTGTTGGAATACCTTTGTGCAGAGTTGGAATGCTTTCTGCAGGGTTGGAATACTTTCTAAAGGGTTGGAATGCATTCGACAGTGTTGGAATACCTTTGTGCAGAGATGGCATGCTTTCTGCAGGGTTGGAATACCTTTGTAGAGAGTTGGCATGCTTTCTACAGGGTTGGATTTCTTTCGACAGTGTTCGCATGCTTTCGACAGAGTTGGAATACATTTGTACAGGGATGAAATGCTTTCTAGAGGGTCGGAATGCTTTCGACAGAGTTGGAATACCTTTGTACAGAGTTCGAATACCTTTCTACAGGGTTGAAATACCTTCTAGAGGGTTGGAATGCTTTCTACAGGGTTCGACTGCTTTCTACAGGGTAGGAATGCTTTCGACAAAGTTGGAATACCTTTGTACAAAGTTGGTATGCATTCGACAGAGTTGGAATACCTTTGTACAAGGTTGGAATGTTTTCTAGAGGGTTGGAATGCTTTCGACAGTGTTGGAATACCTTTGTACAGGGTTGGAATGCTGTATGGAGGGTTGGAATGCTTTCTACAGGTTTCGAACGCTTTCTACAGGGTAGGAATTCTTTCGCAAAGCTGGAATGCTTTCTACAGGGTTGGAATGCTTTCTACATGGTTGGAATGCTTTCTACAGGGTTGGAATGCTTTCTACAGGGTTGGAATACCTTTGTACAGGTTTGGAATACTTTCTACAGAGTTGGAATACCTTTGTACAAAGTTGGTATGCATTCGACAGAGTTGGAATACCTTTGTACAAGGTTGGAATGCTTTCTAGAGGGTTGGAATGCTTTCGACAGAGTTGGAGTACCTTTGTACAGAGTTGGAATGCTTTCTACAGGGTGGGAATGCTTTCTAGAGGGTTGGAATGCTTTCGACAGTGTTGGTATACATTTGTACAGAGTTGGAATGCTTTCTAGAGGGTTGGTATGCTTTCGACAGAGCTGGCGTACATTTGTACACAGTTGGAATGCTTTCTACAGGGTTGGCATGCTTTCGACAGTGTTGGTATACCTTTGTACAGAGTTGGAATGCTTTCTACAGGGTGGGAAAGCTTTCTACAGGGTGGGAAAGCTTTCTACAGGGTGGGAAAGCTTTCTACAGGGTTGGAATACCTTTGTACAGGGTTGGAATGCTTTCTAGAGGGTCGGATTGCTTTCGACAGAGTTGGAATACCTTTGTACAGAGTTCGAATACCTTTGTACAGGGTTGAAATACCTTCTAGAGGGTTGGAATGCTTTCTACAGGGTTCGACTGCTTTCTACAGGGTAGGAATGCTTTCGACAAAGTTGGAATACCTTTGTACAAAGTTGGTATGCATTCGACAGAGTTGGAATACCTTTGTACAAGGTTGGAATGCTTTCTAGAGGGTTGGAATGCTTTCGACAGTGTTGGAATACCTTTGTACATGTTTGGAATGCTGTATGGAGGGTTGGAATGCTTTATACAGGGTTCGAACGCTTTCCACAGGGTAGGAATTCTTTCGACAAAGTTGGAATGCTTTCTACAGGGTTGGAATGCTTTCTACATGGTTGGAATGCTTTCTACAGGGTTGGCATGCTTTCGACAGTGTTGGTATACCTTTGTACAGAGTTGGAATGCTTTCTACAGGGTGGGAAAGCTTTCTACAGGGTGGGAAAGCTTTCTACAGGGTGGGAAAGCTTTCTACAGGGTTGGAATACCTTTGTACAGGGTTGGAATGCTTTCTAGAGGGTCGGATTGCTTTCGACAGAGTTGGAATACATTTGTACAGAGTTCGAATACCTTTGTACAGGGTTGAAATACCTTCTAGAGGGTTGGAATGCTTTCTACAGGGTTCGGCTGCTTTCTACAGGGTAGGAATGCTTTCGACAAAGTTGGAATACCTTTGTACAAAGTTGGTATGCATTCGACAGAGTTGGAATACCTTTGTACAAGGTTGGAATGCTTTCTAGAGGGTTGGAATGCTTTCGACAGTGTTGGAATACCTTTGTACATGGTTGGAATGCTGTATGGAAGGTTGGAATGCTTTCTACAGGGTTCGAACGCTTTCCACAGGGTAGGAATTCTTTCGACAAAGTTGGAATGCTTTCTACAGGGTTGGAATGCTTTCTACATGGTTGGAATGCTTTCTACAGGGTTGGAATGCTTTCGACAGTGTTGGAATACCATTGTACAGGGTTGGAATGCTTTATAGAGGGTTGGAATGCTTTCTACAGTGTTCGAACGCTTTCTACAGGGTAGGAATGCTTTCGACAAAGTTGGAATGCTTTCTACAGGGTTGGAATGCTTTCTACAGGGTTGGAATACCTTTGTACAGGTTTGGAATACTTTCTACAGAGTTGGAATACCTTTGTACAAAGTTGGTATGCATTCGACAGAGTTGGAATACCTTTGTACAAGGTTGGAATGCTTTCTAGAGGGTTGGAATGCTTTCGACAGTGTCGGAATACCTTGGTACAGGGTTGGAATGCTTTATAGAGGGTTGGAATGCTTTCTACAGGGTTCGAACGCTTTCGACAGGGTAGGAATGCTTTCGACAAAGTGGGAATACATTTGTACAGGTTTGGAATGCTTTCTACAGGATTGGAATGCCTTCTACAGGGTGGTAATGCTTTCTACAGGGTTGGAATGCTTTCGACAGTGTTGGAACACCTTTCTACAGGGTTGAAATGCTCTCGAGACGGTTGGAATGCTTTCGGGAGGGTTGGAATACTTTCTCAAGGGTTGGAATGCATTCGACAGTGTTGGAATACCTTTGTGCAGAGTTGGAATGCTTTCTGCAGGGTTGGCATGCTTTCGACAGTGTTGGAGTACCTTTGTACAGGGTCGGAATGCTGTATGGAGGGTTGGAATGCTTTCTACAGGGTTCGAACGCTTTCTACAGGGTAGGAATTCTTTCGACAAAGTTGGAATGCTTTCTACAGGGTTGGAATGCTTTCTACATGGTTGGAATGCTTTCTACAGGGTTGGAATGCTTTCGACAGGGTTGGAATGCTTTATAGAGGGTTGGAATGCTTTCTACAGTGTTCGAACGCTTTCTACAGGGTAGGAATGCTTTCGACAAAGTTGGAATGCTTTCTACAGGGTTGGAATGCTTTCGACAGAGTTGGAAGTCCTTTGTACATGGTTGAAATGCTTTCTACTGGGTTGGAATGCTTTCTACAGGGTTGGAATGCTTTCTACAGGGTTGGAATACCTTTGTACAGGTTTGGAATGCTTTCTACAGGATTGGAATGCTTTCTACAGGGTGGTAATGGTTTCTACAGGGTTGGAATGCTTTCTACAGGGTTCGAACGCTTTCTACAGGGTAGGAATGCTTTCGACAAAGTTGGAATGCTTTCTACAGGGTTGGAATACCTTTGTACAAAGTTGGTATGCATTCGACAGAGTTGGAATACCTTTGTACAAGGTTGGAATGCTTTCTAGAGGGTTGGAATGCTTTCGACAGTGTTGGAATACCTTTGTACAGGGTTGGAATGCTTTATAGAGGGTTGGAATGCTATCTACAGGCTTCGAACGCTTTCTACAGGGTAGGAATGCTTTCGACAAAGTGGGAATGCTTTCTACAGGGTTGGAATACCTTTGTACAGGTTTGGAATGCTTTCTACAGGATTGGAATGCTTTCTACAGGGTGGTAATGGTTTCTACAGGGTTGGAATGCTTTCTACAGGGTTCGAACGCTTTCTACAGGGTAGGAATGCTTTCGACAAAGTTGGAATGCTTTCTACAGGGTTGGAATGCTTTCTACAGAGTTGGAATACCTTTGTACAAAGTTGGTATGCATTCGACAGAGTTGGAATACCTTTGTGCAAGGTTGGAATGCTTTCTAGAGGGTTGGAATGCTTTCGACAGAGTTGGAGTACCTTTGTCCAGAGTTGGAATGCTTTCTACAGGGTGGGAATGCTTTCTAGAGGGTTGGAATGCTTTCGACAGTGTTGGTATACATTTGTACAGAGTTGGAATGCTTTCTAGAGGGTTGGTATGCTTTCGACAGAGCTGGCGTACATTTGTACACAGTTGGAATGCTTTCTACAGGGTTGGCATGCTTTCGACAGTGTTGGTATACCTTTGTACAGAGTTGGAATGCTTTCTACAGGGTGGGAAAGCTTTCTACAGGGTGGGAAAGCTTTCTACAGGGTTGGAATACCTTTGTACAGGGTTGGAATGCTTTCTAGAGGGTTGGCATGCCTTCGACAGAGGTGGAATACATTTGTACACAGTTGGAATGCTTTCTACAGGGTTGGCATGCTTTCGACAGTGTTGGTATACCTTTGTACAGGGTTGGAATGCTTCCTAAAGGTTTGGAATGCTTTCGACAGTGTTGATATACATTTGTACAGAGTTGGAATGCTTGCTAGAGGGTTGGAATGCTTTCGACAGAGTTGGAGTACCTTTGTACAGGGTTTGAATGCTTGATAGAGGGTTGCAATGCTTTCGACAGATTTGGAATACCTTTGTACAGGTTTGGAATGCTTTCTACAGGATTGGAATGCTTTCTGCAGGGTGGTAATGCTTTCTACAGGATTGGAATGCTTTCGACAGTGTTGGAGCACCTTTCTACAGGGTTGAAATGCTCTCTAGACGGTTGGAATGCTTTCTGGAGGGTTGGAATGCCTTCTAAAGGGTTGGAATGCATTCGACAGTGTTGGAATACCTTTGTGCAGAGTTGGAATGCTTTCTGCAGGGTTGGAATACTTTCTAAAGGGTTGGAATGCATTCGACAGTGTTGGAATACCTTTGTGCAGAGTTGGCATGCTTTCTGTAGGGTTGGAATACCTTTGTAGAGAGTTGGAATGCTTTCTACAGGGTTGGATTTCTTTCGACAGTGTTCGCATGCTTTCGACAGAGTTGGAATACATTTGTACAGGGATGAAATGCTTTCTAGAGGGTCGGATTGCTTTCGACAGAGTTGGAATACCTTTGTACAGAGTTCGAATACCTTTGTACAGGGTTGAAATACCTTCTAGAGGGTTGGAATGCTTTCTACAGGGTTCGACTGCTTTCTACAGGGTAGGAATGCTTTCGACAAAGTTGGAATACCTTTGTACAAAGTTGGTATGCATTCGACAGAGTTGGAATACCTTTGTACAAGGTTGGAATGCTTTCTAGAGGGTTGGAATGCTTTCGACAGTGTTGGAATACCTTTGTACAGGGTTGGAATGCTGTATGGAGGGTTGGAATGCTTTCTACAGGGTTCGAACGCTTTCTACAGGGTAGGAATTCTTTCGCAAAGTTGGAATGCTTTCTACAGGGTTGGAATGCTTTCTACATGGTTGGAATGCTTTCTACAGGGTTGGAATGCTTTCTACAGGGTTGGAATACCTTTGTACAGGTTTGGAATACTTTCTACAGAGTTGGAATACCTTTGTACAAAGTTGGTATGCATCCGACAGAGTTGGAATACCTTTGTACAGGGTTGGAATACCTTTGTACAGGTTTGGAATACTTTCTACAGAGTTGGAATACCTTTGTACAAAGTTGGTATGCATTCGACAGAGTTGGAATACCTTTGTACAAGGTTGGAATGCTTTCTAGAGGGTTGGAATGCTTTCGACAGTGTTGGAATACCTTTGTACAAAGTTGGTATGCATTCGACAGAGTTGGAATACCTTTGTACAAGGTTGGAATGCTTTCTAGAGGGTTGGAATGCTTTCGACAGTGTTGGAATACCTTTGTACATGGTTGGAATGCTGTATGGAGGGTTGGAATGCTTTCTACAGGGTTCGAACGCTTTCCACAGGGTAGGAATACCTTTGTACAAAGTTGGTATGCATTCGACAGAGTTGGAATACCTTTGTACAAGGTTGGAATGCTTTCTAGAGGGTTGGAATGCTTTCGACAGTGTCGGAATACCTTGGTACAGGGTTGGAATGCTTTATAGAGGGTTGGAATGCTTTCTACAGGGTTCGAACGCTTTCGACAGGGTAGGAATGCTTTCGACAAAGTGGGAATGCTTTCTACAGGGTTGGAATACCTTTGTAGAGGTTTGGAATGCTTTCTACAGGATTGGAATGCTTTCTACAGGGTGGTAATGCTTTCTACAGGGTTGGAATGCTTTCGACAGTGTTGGAATACCATTGTACAGGGTTGGAATGCTTTATAGAGGGTTGGAATGCTATCTACAGTGTTCGAACGCTTTCTACAGGGTAGGAATGCTTTCGACAAAGTTGGAATGCTTTCTACAGGGTTGGAATGCTATCTACAGGGTTGGAATACCTTTGTACAGGTTTCGAATACTTTCTACAGAGTTGGAATACCTTTGTACAAAGTTGGTATGCATTCGACAGAGTTGGAATACCTTTGTACAAGGTTGGAATGCTTTCTAGAGGGCTGGAATGCTTTCGACAGTGTCGGAATACCTTGGTACAGGGTTGGAATGCTTTATAGAGGGTTGGAATGCTTTCTACAGGGTTCGAACGCTTTCGACAGGGTAGGAATGCTTTCGACAAAGTGGGAATGCTTTCTACAGGGTTGGTATACCTTTGTAGAGGTTTGGAATGCTTTCTACAGGATTGGAATGCTTTCTACAGGGTGGTAATGCTTTCTACAGGGTTGGAATGCTTTCTACAGGGTTGGAATACCTTTGTACAGGTTTGGAATGCTTTCTACAGGATTGGAATGCTTTCTACAGGGTGGTAATGCTTTCTACAGGGTTGGAATGCTTTCGACAGTGTTGGAACACCTTTCTACAGGGTTGAAATGCTCTCTAGACGGTTGGAATGCTTTCTGCAGGGTTGGAATGCTTTCGACAGAGTTGGAGTACCTTTGTACAGGGTTGGAATGCTTGATAGAGGGTTGCAATGCTTTCGACAGATTTGGAATACCTTTCTACAGGTTTGGAATGCTTTCTACAGGATTGGAATGCTTTCTACAGGGTGGTAATGCTTTCTACAGGATTGGAATGCATTCGACAGTGTTGGAATACCTTTGTGCAGAGTTGGAATGCTTTCTGCAGGGTCGGATTGCTTTCGACAGAGTTGGAATACCTTTGTAGAGAGTTCGAATACCTTTGTACAGGGTTGAAATGCCTTCTAGAGGGTTGGAATGCTTTCTACAGGGTTCGAATGCTTTCTACAGGGTAGGAATGCTTTCGACAAAGTTGGAATACCTTTGTACAAAGTTGGTATGCATTCGACAGAGTTGGAATACCTTTGTACAAGGTTGGAATGCTTTCTAGAGGGTTGGAATGCTTTCGACAGTGTTGGAATACCTTTGTACAGGGTTGGAATGCTGTATGGAGGGTTGGAATGCTTTCTACAGGGTTCGAACGCTTTCTACAGGGTAGGAATTCTTTCGCAAAGTTGGAATGCTTTCTACAGGGTTGGAATGCTTTCTACATGGTTGGAATGCTTTCTACAGGGTTGGAATGCTTTCTACAGGGTTGGAATACCTTTGTACAGGTTTGGAATACTTTCTACAGAGTTGGAATACCTTTGTACAAAGTTGGTATGCATTCGACAGAGTTGAAATACCTTTGTACAAGGTTGGAATGCTTTCTAGAGGGTTGGAATGCTTTCGACAGTGTTGGAATACCTTTGTACAAAGTTGGTATGCATTCGACAGAGTTGGAATACCTTTGTACAAGGTTGGAATGCTTTCTAGAGGGTTGGAATGCTTTCGACAGTGTTGGAATACCTTTGTACATGGTTGGAATGCTGTATGGAGGGTTGGAATGCTTTCTACAGGGTTCGAACGCTTTCCACAGGGTAGGAATTCTTTCGACAAAGTTGGAATGCTTTCTACAGGGTTGGAATACCTTTGTACAGGTTTGGAATACTTTCTACAGAGTTGGAATACCTTTGTACAAAGTTGGTATGCATTCGACAGAGTTGGAATACCTTTGTACAAGGTTGGAATGCTTTCTAGAGGGTTGCAATGCTTTCGACAGTGTCGGAATACCTTGGTACAGGGTTGGAATGCTTTATAGAGGGTTGGAATGCTTTCTACAGGGTTCGAACGCTTTCGGCAGGGTAGGAATGCTTTCGACAAAGTGGGAATGCTTTCTACAGGGTTGGAATACCTTTGTAGAGGTTTGGAATGCTTTCTACAGGATTGGAATGCTTTCTACAGGGTGGTAATGCTTTCTACAGGGTTGGAATGCTTTCTACAGGGTTGGAATACCTTTGTACACGTTTGGAATGCTTTCTACAGGATTGGAATGCTTTCTACAGGGTGGTAATGCTTTCTACAGGGTTGGAATGCTTTCGACAGTGTTGGAACACCTTTCTACAGGGTTGAAATGCTCTCTAGACGGTTGGAATGCTTTCTAGAGGGTTGGAGTGCTTTCGACAGAATTGGAATACCTTTGTAGAGAGTTGGAATGCTTTCCACAGGGATGGAATACTTTCTACAGTGCTGGAATGCTTTCAACATAGTTGGAATACCTTTGTAGAGAGTTGGAATGCTTTCTACAGGGTTGGAATGCTTTCGACAGAGTTGGAGTACCTTTGTACAGGGTTGGAATGCTTGATAGAGGGTTGCAATGCTTTCGACAGATTTGGAATACCTTTCTACAGGTTTGGAATGCTTTCTACAGGATTGGAATGCTTTCTACAGGGTGGTAATGCTTTCTACAGGGTTGGAATGCTTTCTACAGGGTTGGAATACCTTTGTACAGGTTTGGAATGCTTTCTACAGGATTGGAATGCTTTCTACAGGGTGGTAATGCTTTCTACAGGGTTGGAATGCTTTCGACAGTGTTGGAACACCTTTCTACAGGGTTGAAATGCTCTCTAGACGGTTGGAATGCTTTCTGCAGGGTTGGAATGCTTTCGACAGAGTTGGAGTACCTTTGTACAGGGTTGGAATGCTTGATAGAGGGTTGCAATGCTTTCGACAGATTTGGAATACCTTTCTACAGGTTTGGAATGCTTTCTACAGGATTGGAATGCTTTCTACAGGGTGGTAATGCTTTCTACAGGATTGGAATGCATTCGACAGTGTTGGAATACCTTTGTGCAGAGTTGGAATGCTTTCTGCAGGGTTGGAATGCTTTCCACAGAGTTGGAATTCCTTTGTACAGGGTTGAAATGCTTTCTAGAGGGTCGGATTGCTTTCGACAGAGTTGGAATACCTTTGTACAGAGTTCGAATACCTTTGTACAGGGTTGAAATGCCTTCTAGAGGGTTGGAATGCTTTCTACAGGGTTCGAATGCTTTCTACAGGGTAGGAATGCTTTCGACAAAGTGGGAATACCTTTGTGCAAAGTTGGTATGCATTCGACAGAGTTGGAATACCTTTGTACAAGGTTGGAATGCATTCTAGAGGGTTGGAATGCTTTCGACAGTGTTGGAATACCTTTGTACAGGGTTGGAATGCTGTATGGAGGGTTGGAATGCTTTCTACTGGTTTCGAACGCTTTCTACAGGGTAGGAATGCTTTCGAGAAAGTTGGAATGCTTTCTACAGGGTTGGAATACCTTTGTACAGAGTTCGAATACCTTTGTACAGGGTTGAAATGCCTTCTAGAGGGTTGGAATGCTTTCTACAGGGTTCGAACGCTTTCTACAGGGTAGGAATTCTTTCGACAAAGTTGGAATGCCTTCTACAGGGTTCGAACGCTTTCTACAGGGTAGGAATTCTTTCGACAAAGTTGGAATGCTTTCTACAGGGTTGGAATGCTTTCTACATGGTTGGAATGCTTTCTACAGGGTTGGAATGCTTTCGACAGTGTTGGAATACCATTGTACAGGGTTGGAATGCTTTATAGTGGGTTGGAATGTTTTCTACAGGGTTCGAACGCTTTCTACAGGGTTGGAATGCTTTCTACAGGGTTGGAATACCTTTGTACAGGTTTGGAATACTTTCTACAGAGTTGGAATACCTTTGTACAAAGTTTGTATGCATCCGACAGAGTTGGAATACCTTTGTACAGGGTTGGAATGCTTTATAGAGGGTTGGAATGCTTTCTACATGGTTCGAACGCTTTCTACAGGGTAAGAATGCTTTCGACAAAGTTGGAATGCTTTCTACAAGGTTGGAATGCTTTCTACAGAGTTGGAATACCTTTGTACAGGTTTGGAATACTTTCTACAGAGTTGGAATACCTTTGTACAAAGTTGGTATGCATTCGACAGAGTTGGAATACCTTTGTACAAGGTTGGAATGCTTTCTAGAGGGTTGGAATGCTTTCGACAGTGTTGGAATACCTTTGTACAGGGTTGGAATGCTTTATAGAGGGTTGGAATGCTTTCTACAGGCTTCGAACGCTTTCTACAGGGTAGGAATGCTTTCGACAAAGTGGGAATACTTTCTACAGGGTTGGAATACCTTTGTACAGGTTTGGAATGCTTTCTACAGGATTGGAATGCTTTCTACAGGGTGGTAATGGTTTCTACAGGGTTGGAATGCTTTCTACAGGGTTCGAACGCTTTCTACAGGGTAGGAATGCTTTCGACAAAGTTGGAATGCTTTCTACAGGGTTGGAATACCTTTGTACAAAGTTGGTATGAATTCGACAGAGTTGGAATACCTTTGTACAAGGTTGGAATGCTTTATAGATGGTTGGAATGCTTTCTACAGGGTTCGAACGCTTTCTGCAGGGTTGGAATGCTTTCGACAGAGTTGGAATTCCTTTGTACAGGGTTGAAATGCTTTATAGAGGAATGGCATGCTTGCGACAGAACTGGAAAACCTTTGTACAGAGTTCGAACGCTTTCTACAGGGTAGGAATGCTTTCGACAAAGTTGGAATGCTTTCTACAGGGTTGGAATGCTTTCTACAGGGTTGGAATACCTTTGTACAGGTTTGGAATACTTTCTACAGAGTTGGAATACCTTTGTACAAAGTTGGTATGCATTCGACAGAGTTGGAATACCTTTGTACAAGGTTGGAATGCTTTCTACAGGGTGGGAATGCTTTCTAGAGGGTTGGAATGCTTTCGACAGTGTTGGTATACATTTGTACAGAGTTGGAATGCTTTCTAGAGGGTTGGTATGCTTTCGACAGAGCTGGCGTACATTTGTACACAGTTGGAATGCTTTCTACAGGGTTGGCATGCTTTCGACAGTGTTGGTATACCTTTGTACAGAGTTGGAATGCTTTCTACAGGGTGGGAAAGCTTTCTACAGGGTGGGAAAGCTTTCTACAGGGTTGGAATACCTTTGTACAGGGTTGGAATGCTTTCTAGAGGGTTGGCATGCCTTCGACAGTGTTGGTATACATTTGTACAGAGTTGGAATGCTTTCTAGAGGGTTGGTATGCTTTCGACAGAGCTGGCGTACATTTGTACACAGTTGGAATGCTTTCTACAGGGTTGGCATGCTTTCGACAGTGTTGGTATACCTTTGTACAGAGTTGGAATGCTTTCTACAGGGTTGGAATGCTTTCGACAAAGTTGGAATGCTTTCTACAGGGTTGGAATGCTTTCTACAGGGTTGGAATACCTTTGTACAGGTTTGGAATACTTTCTACAGAGTTGGAATACCTTTGTACAAAGTTGGTATGCATTCGACAGAGTTGGAATACCTTTGTACAAGGTTGGAATGCTTTCTACAGGGTGGGAATGCTTTCTAGAGGGTTGGTATGCTTTCGACAGAGCTGGCGTACATTTGTACACAGTTGGAATGCTTTCTACAGGGTTGGCATGCTTTCGACAGTGTTGTTATACCTTTGTACAGGGTTGGAATGCTTCCTAAAGGTTTGGAATGCTTTCGACAGTGTTGATATACATTTGTACAGAGTTGGAATGCTTGCTAGAGGGTTGGAATGCTTTCGAGAGAGTTGGAGTACCTTTGTACAGGGTTGGAATGCTTGATAGAGGGTTGCAATGCTTTCGACAGATTTGGAATACCTTTGTACAGGTTTGGAATGCTTTCTACAGGATTGGAATGCTTTCTACAGGATGGTAATGCTTTCTACAGGATTGGAATGCTTTCGACAGTGTTGGAGCACCTTTCTACAGGGTTGGAATGCTCTCTAGACGGTTGGAATGCTTTCTGGAGGGTTGGAATGCCTTCTAAAGGGTTGGAATGCATTCGACAGTGTTGGAATACCTTTGTGCAGAGTTGGAATGCTTTCTGCAGGGTGGGAATGCTTTCTACAGGGTTGGAATACCTTTGTACAGGGTTGGAATACCTTTGTACAGGGTTGGAATGCTTTCTAGAGGGTTGGAATGCTTTCGACAGAGTTGGAATACCTTTGTACACAGTTGGAATGCTTTCTACAGGGTTGGAATGCTTTCGCCAGTGTTGGAATGCTTTCGACAGTTTTGGTATACCTTTGTACAGAGTTGCAATGCTTTCTAGAAGGTGGGAAAGCTTTCGACAGAGTTGGAATACCTTTGTACAGGGTTGGAATGCTTCCTAAAGGTTTGGAATGCTTTCGACAGTGTTGATATGCATTTGTACAGAGTTGGAATGCTTTCTACAGTGTGGGAATGCTTTCTACAGGGTTGGAATGCTTTCGACAGTGTTGGTATACCTTTGTACAGAGTTGGAATGCTTTCTAGAGGGTTGGAATGCTTTCGACAGTGTTGGTATACATTTGTACAGAGTTGGAATGCTTTCTAGAGGGTTGGAATGCTTTCGACAGTGTTGGTATACCTTTGTACAGAGTTGGAATGCTTTCTACAGGGTGGGAATGCTTTCTACAGGGTTGGAATACCTTTGTACAGGGTTGGAATACCTTTGTACAGGGTTGGAATGCTTTCTAGAGGGTTGGAATGCTTTCGACAGAGTTGGAATACCTTTGTACACAGTTGGAAAGCTTTCTACAGGGTTGGAATGCTTTCGCCAGTGTTGGAATGTATTCGACAGTGTTGGAATACCTTTGTGCAGAGTTGGAATGCTTTCTGCAGGGTTGGAATGCTTTCTACAGAGTTGGAATACCTTTGTACAGGGTTGGAATGCTTTCTGGAGGGTTGGCATGCTTTCGACAGAGCTGGAATACATTTGTACACAGTTGGAATGCTTTCTACAGGGTTGGCATGCTTTCGACAGTGTTGGTATACCTTTGTACAGAGTTGGAATGCTTTCTACAGGGTGGGAATGCTTTCTACAGGGTTGGAATACCTTTGTACAGGGTTGGAATACCTTTGTACAGGGTTGGAATGCTTTCTAGAGTGTTGGAATGCTTTCGACAGTGTTGGTATACCTTTGTACAGAGTAGGAATGCTTTCTACAGTGTGGGAATGCTTTCTACAGGGTTGGAATGCTTTCGCCAGTGTTGGAATGCTTTCGACAGTTTTGGTATACCTTTGTACAGAGTTGCAATGCTTTCTAGAGGGTGGGAAAGCTTTCGACAGAGTTGGAATACCTTTGTACAGGGCTGGAATGCTTCCTAAAGGTTTGGAATGCTTTCGACAGTGTTGATATGCATTTGTACAGAGTTGGAATGCTTTCTACAGTGTGGGAATGCTTTCTACAGGGTTGGAATGCTTTCGACAGTGTTGGTATACCTTTGTACAGAGTTGGAATGCTTTCTAGAGGGTTGGAATGCTTTCGACAGTGTTGGTATACATCTGTACAGAGTTGGAATGCTTTCTACAGGGTTGGAATGCTTTCGACAGTGTTGGTATACCTTTGTACAGAGTTGGAATGCTTTCGAGAGGGTTGGAATGCTTTCGACAGTGTTGGACTACCTTTGTACATGGTTGGAATGCTGTATGGAGGGTTGGAATGCTTTCTACAGGGTTCGAACGCTTTCTACAGGGTAGGAATTCTTTCGACAAAGTTGGAATGCTTTCTACAGGGTTGGAATGCTTTCTACATGGTTGGAATGCTTTTTACAGGGTTGGAATGCTTTCGACAGGGTTGGAATGCTTTATAGAGGGTTGGAATGCTTTCTACAGTGTTCGAACGCTTTCTACAGGGTAGGAATGCTTTCGACAAAGTTGGAATGCTTTCTACAGGGTTGGAATGCTTTCGACAGAGTTGGAAGTCCTTTGTACATGGTTGAAATGCTTTCTACTGGGTTGGAATGCTTTCTACAGGGTTGGAATGCTTTCTACAGGGTTGGAATACCTTTGTACAGGTTTGGAATGCTTTCTACAGTGTTGGAATACCTTTGTACAAAGTTGGTATGCATTCGACAGAGTTGGAATACCTTTGTACAAGGTTGGAATGCTTTCTAGAGGGTTGGAATGCTTTCGACAGTGTTGGAATACCTTTGTACAGGGTTGGAATGCTGTATGGAGGGTTGGAATGCTTTCTACAGGGTTCGAACGCTTTCTACAGGGTAGGAATTCTTTCGACAAAGTTGGAATGCTTTCTACAGGGTTGGAATGCTTTCTACATGGTTGGAATGCTTTCTACAGGGTTGGAATGCTTTCGCCAGTGTTGGAATGCTTTCGACAGTTTTGGTATACCTTTGTACAGAGTTGCAATGCTTTCTAGAGGGTGGGAAAGCTTTCGACAGAGTTGGAATACCTTTGTACAGGGCTGGAATGCTTCCTAAAGGTTTGGAATGCTTTCGACAGTGTTGATATGCATTTGTACAGAGTTGGAATGCTTTCTACAGTGTGGGAATGCTTTCTACAGGGTTGGAATGCTTTCGACAGAGTTGGTATACCTTTGTACAGAGTTGGAATGCTTTCTAGAGGCTTGGAATGCTTTCGACAGTGTTGGTATACATCTGTACAGAGTTGGAATGCTTTCTACAGGGTTGGAATGCTTTCGACAGTGTTGGTATACCTTTGTACAGAGTTGGAATGCTTTCGAGAGGGTTGGAATGCTTTCGACAGTGTTGGACTACCTTTGTACATGGTTGGAATGCTGTATGGAGGGTTGGAATGCTTTCTACAGGGTTCGAACGCTTTCTACAGGGTAGGAATTCTTTCGACAAAGTTGGAATGCTTTCTACAGGGTTGGAATGCTTTCTACATGGTTGGAATGCTTTCTACAGGGTTGGAATGCTTTCGACAGGGTTGGAATGCTTTATAGAGGGTTGGAATGCTTTCTACAGTGTTCGAACGCTTTCTACAGGGTAGGAATGCTTTCGACAAAGTTGGAATGCTTTCTACAGGGTTGGAATGCTTTCGACAGAGTTGGAAGTCCTTTGTACATGGTTGAAATGCTTTCTACTGGGTTGGAATGCTTTCTACAGGGTTGGAATGCTTTCTACAGGGTTGGAATACCTTTGTACAGGTTTGGAATGCTTTCTACAGTGTTGGAATACCTTTGTACAAAGTTGGTATGCATTCGACAGAGTTGGAATACCTTTGTACAAGGTTGGAATGCTTTCTAGAGGGTTGGAATGCTTTCGACAGTGTTGGAATACCTTTGTACAGGGTTGGAATGCTGTATGGAGGGTTGGAATGCATTCTACAGGGTTCGAACGCTTTCTACAGGGTAGGAATTCTTTCGACAAAGTTGGAATGCTTTCTACAGGGTTGGAATGCTTTCTACATGGTTGGAATGCTTTCTACAGGGTTGGAATGCTTTCGACAGTGTTGGAATACCATTGTACAGGGTTGGAATGCTTTATAGTGGGTTGGAATGTTTTCTACAGGGTTCGAACGCTTTCTACAGGGTTGGAATGCTTTCTACAGGGTTGGAATACCTTTGTACAGGTTTGGAATACTTTCTACAGAGTTGGAATACCTTTGTACAAAGTTGGTATGCATCCGACAGAGTTGGAATACCTTTGTACAGGGTTGGAATGCTTTATAGAGGGTTGGAATGCTTTCTACATGGTTCGACCGCTTTCTACAGGGTAAGAATGCTTTCGACAAAGTTGGAATGCTTTCTACAAGGTTGGAATGCTTTCTACATGGTTGGAATACCTTTGTACAGGTTTGGAATACTTTCTACAGAGTTGGAATACCTTTGTACAAAGTTGGTATGCATTCGACAGAGTTGGAATACCTTTGTACAAGGTTGGAATGCTTTCTAGAGGGTTGGAATGCTTTCGACAGTGTTGGAATACCTTTGTACAGGGTTGGAATGCTTTATAGAGGGTTGGAATGCTTTCTACAGGCTTCGAACGCTTTCTACAGGGTAGGAATGCTTTCGACAAAGTGGGAATGCTTTCTACAGGGTTGGAATACCTTTGTACAGGTTTGGAATGCTTTCTACAGGATTGGAATGCTTTCTACAGGGTGGTAATGGTTTCTACAGGGTTGGAATGCTTTCTACAGGGTTCGAATGCTTTCTACAGGGTAGGAATGCTTTCGACAAAGTTGGAATGCTTTCTACAGGGTTGGAATACCTTTGTACAAAGTTGGTATGAATTCGACAGAGTTGGAATACCTTTGTACAAGGTTGGAATGCTTTATAGATGGTTGGAATGCTTTCTACAGGGTTCGAACGCTTTCTACAGGGTTGGAATGCTTTCGACAAAGTTGGAATGCTTTCTACAGGGTTGGAATGCTTTCTACAGGGTTGGAATACCTTTGTACAGGTTTGGAATACTTTCTACAGAGTTGGAATACCTTTGTACAAAGTTGGTATGCATTCGACAGAGTTGGAATACCTTTGTACAAGGTTGGAATGCTTTCTACAGGGTGGGAATGCTTTCTAGAGGGTTGGAATGCTTTCGACAGTGTTGGTATACATTTGTACAGAGTTGGAATGCTTTCTAGAGGGTTGGTATGCTTTCGATAGAGCTGGCGTACATTTGTACACAGTTGGAATGCTTTCTACAGGGTTGGCATGCTTTCGACAGTGTTGGTATACCTTTGTACAGAGTTGGAATGCTTTCTACAGGGTGGGAAAGCTTTCTACAGGGTGGGAAAGCTTTCTACAGGGTTGGAATACCTTTGTACAGGGTTGGAATGCTTTCTAGAGGGTTGGCATGCCTTCGACAGAGGTGCAATACATTTGTACACAGTTGGAATGCTTTCTACAGGGTTGGCATGCTTTCGACAGTGTTGGTATACCTTTGTACAGGGTTGGAATGCTTCCTAAAGGTTTGGAATGCTTTCGACAGTGTTGATATACATTTGTACAGAGTTGGAATGCTTGCTAGAGGGTTGGAATGCTTTCGACAGAGTTGGAGTACCTTTGTACAGGGTTGGAATGCTTGATAGAGGGTTGCAATGCTTTCGACAGATTTGGAATACCTTTGTACAGGTTTGGAATGCTTTCTACAGGATTGGAATGCTTTCTACAGGGTGGTAATGCTTTCTACAGGATTGGAATGCTTTCGACAGTGTTGGAGCACCTTTCTACAGGGTTGAAATGCTCTCTAGACGGTTGGAATGCTTTCTGGAGGGTTGGAATGCCTTCTAAAGGGTTGGAACGCATTCGACAGTGTTGGAATACCTTTGTGCAGAGTTGGAATGCTTTCTGCAGGGTTGGAATGCTTTCTACAGAGTTGGAATACCTTTGTACAGGGTTGGAATGCTTTCTAGAGGGTTGGCATGCTTTCGACAGAGCTGGAATACATTTGTACACAGTTGGAATGCTTTCTACAGGGTTGGCATGCTTTCGACAGTGTTGGTATACCTTTGTACAGAGTTGGAATGCTTTCTACAGGGTGGGAATGCTTTCTACAGGGTTGGAATACCTTTGTACAGGGTTGGAATACCTTTGTACAGGGTTGGAATGCTTTCTAGAGGGTTGGAATGCTTTCGACAGAGTTGGAATACCTTTGTACACAGTTGGAATGCTTTCTACAGGGTTGGAATGCTTTCGCCAGTGTTGGAATGCTTTCGACAGTTTTGGTATACCTTTGTACAGAGTTGCAATGCTTTCTAGAGGGTGGGAAAGCTTTCGACAGAGTTGGAATACCTTTGTACAGGGTTGGAATGCTTCCTAAATGTTTGGAATGCTTTCGCCAGTTTTGGAATGCATTCGACAGTGTTGGAATACCTTTGTGCAGAGTTGGAATGCTTTCTGCAGGGTTGGAATGCTTTCTACAGAGTTGGAATACCTTTGTACAGGGTTGGAATGCTTTCTGGAGGGTTGGCATGCTTTCGACAGAGCTGGAATACATTTGTACACAGTTGGAATGCTTGCTACAGGGTTGGCATGCTTTCGACAGTGTTGGTATACCTTTGTACAGTGTCGGAATGCTTTCTACAGGGTTGGAATGCTTTCGACAGTGTTGGTATACCTTTGTACAGAGTTGGAATGCTTTCTAGAGGGTTGGAATGCTTTCGACAGTGTTGGTATACATTTGTACAGAGTTGGAATGCTTTCTAGAGGGTTGGAATGCTTTCGACAGTGTTGGTATACCTTTGTACAGAGTTGGAATGCTTTCTAGATGGTTGGAATGCTTTCTACAGTGTTGGTATACCTTTGTACAGAGTTGGAATGCTTTCTACAGGGTGGGAAAGCTTTCTACAGGGTGGGAAAGCTTTCTACAGGGTTGGAATACCTTTGTACAGGGTTGGAATGCTTTCTAGAGGGTTGGCATGCCTTCGACAGAGGTGGAATACATTTGTACACAGTTGGAATGCTTTCTACAGGGTTGGCATGCTTTCGACAGTGTTGGTATACCTTTGTACAGGGTTGGAATGCTTCCTAAAGGTTTGGAATGCTTTCGACAGTGTTGATATACATTTGTACAGAGTTGGAATGCTTGCTAGAGGGTTGGAATGCTTTCGACAGAGTTGGAGTACCTTTGTACAGGGTTGGAATGCTTGATAGAGGGTTGCAATGCTTTCGACAGATTTGGAATACCTTTGTACAGGTTTGGAATGCTTTCTACAGGATTGGAATGCTTTCTACAGGGTGGTAATGCTTTCTACAGGATTGGAATGCTTTCGACAGTGTTGGAGCACCTTTCTACAGGGTTGAAATGCTCTCTAGACGGTTGGAATGCTTTCTGGAGGGTTGGAATGCCTTCTAAAGGGTTGGAACGCATTCGACAGTGTTGGAATACCTTTGTGCAGAGTTGGAATGCTTTCTGCAGGGTTGGAATGCTTTCTACAGAGTTGGAATACCTTTGTACAGGGTTGGAATGCTTTCTAGAGGGTTGGCATGCTTTCGACAGAGCTGGAATACATTTGTACACAGTTGGAATGCTTTCTACAGGGTTGGCATGCTTTCGACAGTGTTGGTATACCTTTGTACAGAGTTGGAATGCTTTCTACAGGGTGGGAATGCTTTCTACAGGGTTGGAATACCTTTATACAGGGTTGGAATACCTTTGTACAGGGTTGGAATGCTTTCTAGAGGGTTGGAATGCTTTCGACAGAGTTGGAATACCTTTGTACACAGTTGGAATGCTTTCTACAGGGTTGGAATGCTTTCGCCAGTGTTGGAATGCTTTCGACAGTTTTGGTATACCTTTGTACAGAGTTGCAATGCTTTCTAGAGGGTGGGAAAGCTTTCGACAGAGTTGGAATACCTTTGTACAGGGTTGGAATGCTTCCTAAATGTTTGGAATGCTTTCGCCAGTTTTGGAATGCATTCGACAGTGTTGGAATACCTTTGTGCAGAGTTGGAATGCTTTCTGCAGGGTTGGAATGCTTTCTACAGAGTTGGAATACCTTTGTACAGGGTTGGAATGCTTTCTGGAGGGTTGGCATGCTTTCGACAGAGCTGGAATACATTTGTACACAGATGGAATGCTTTCTACAGGGTTGGCATGCTTTGGACAGTGTTGGTATACCTTTGTACAGAGTTGGAATGCTTTCTACAGGGTGGGAATGCTTCCTACAGGGTTGGAATACCTTTGTACAGGGTTGGAATGCTTCCTAAAGGTTTGGAATGCTTTCGACAGTGTTGATATACATATGTACAGAGTTGGAATGCTTTCTACAGTGTCGGAATGCTTTCTACAGGGTTGGAATGCTTTCGACAGTGTTGGTATACCTTTGTACAGAGTTGGAATGCTTTCTAGAGGGTTGGAATGCTTTCGACAGTGTTGGTATACATTTGTACAGAGTTGGAATGCTTTCTAGAGGGTTGGAATGCTTTCGACAGTGTTGGTATACCTTTGTACAGAGTTGGAATGCTTTCTAGATGGTTGGAATGCTTTCTACAGTGTTGGTATACCTTTGTACAGAGTTGGAATGCTTTCTACAGGGTGGGAAAGCTTTCTACAGGGTGGGAATGCTTTCGACAGTGTTGGTATACATTTGTACAGAGTTGGAATGCTTTCTAGAGGGTTGGTATGCTTTCGACAGAGCTGGAATACATTTGTACACAGTTGGAATGCTTTCTACAGGGTTGGCAAGCATTCGACAGTGTTGGTATACCTTTGCACAGAGTTGGAATGCTTTCTACAGGGTGGGAATGCTTTCTACAGGGTGGGTATGCTTTCTACAGGGTTGGAATACCTTTGTACAGGGCTGGAATGCTTTCTAGAGGGTTGGCATACTTTCGACAGAACTGGAATACATTTGTACACAGTTGGAATGCTATCTACAGGGTTGACATGCTTTCGACAGTGTTGGTACACCTTTGTACAGGGTTGGAATGCTTTCTGGAGGGTTGGCATGCTTTCGACAGAGCTGGAATACATTTGTACACAGTTGGAATGCTTTCTACAGGGTTGGCATGCTTTCGACAGTGTTGGAATACCTTTGTACAGGGTTGGAATGCTTTCTACAGGTTGCTAATGATTTCTACAGGGTTGGAATACCTTTGTACAGGGTGGGAATGCTTTCTAGAGGGTTGGCATGCTTTCGACAGAGATGGAATACATTTGTACACAGTTGGAATGCTTTCGACAGGGTTGGCATGCTTTCGACAGTGTTGGTATACCTTTGTACATAGTGGGAATGCTTTCTAGAGGGTTGGAATGCTTTCGACAGAGTTGGAATAACTTTGTACAGAGTTGGAATACCTTTGTACACAGTTGGAATGCTTTCTACATGGTTGGAATGCTTTCGACAGTGTTGGTATACTGTCGAAAGCATTCCAAACCTTTAGGAAGCATTCCAACCCTGTACAAAGGTATTCCAACTCTGTCGAAAGCTTTCCAACCCTCTCGAAAGCATTCCAACCCTGTACAAAGGTATTCCAACCCTGTAGAAAGCATTCCCACCCTGTAGAAAGCATTCCAACGCTGTACAAAGGTATACCAACACTGTCGAACGCATTCCAACGCTCAAGAATGCATTCCAACTCTGTACAAAGGTATACCATCACTGTCGAAAGCATTCCCACCCTGTAGAAAGCAGTGCAACTCTGTACAAAGGTATACCAACACTGCCGAAAGCATTCCATCCCTCTAGAAAGCATTCCAACTCTGTACAAAGCTATACCAACACTGTCGAAAGCATTCCAACCCTGTAGAAAGCATTCCCACCCTGTAGAAAGCATTCCAACTCTTTATAAATGTATATCAACACTGTCGAAAGCATTCCAAACCTTTAGGAAGCATTCCAACCCTGTACAAAGGTATTCCAACTCTGTCGAAAGCTTTCCAACCCTCTAGAAAGCATTGCAACTCTGTACAAAGGTATACCAACACTGTCGAAAGCATTCCAATCCTGTAGAAAGCATTCCAACTGTGTACAAATGTATTCCAGCTCTGCCGAAAGCATTCCAACCCTCTAGAAAGCATTCCAACTCTGTACAAATGTATACGAACCCTGTAGCAAGCATTCCAACCCTGTAGAAAGCCTTCCAACCCTGCACAAAGGTGTTCCAACCCTGTAGAAAGCATTCCCAACCTGTAGAAAGCATTCCAGCTCTGTACAAAGGTATACCAACACTGTCGAAAGCATTCCAACCCTCTAGAAAGCATTCCAACTCTGTACAAAGGAATACCAACACTGTCGAAAGCATTCCAACCCTGTAGAAAGCATTCCCACCCTGTAGAAAGCATTCCAACTCTGTACAAATGTATATCAACACTGTCGAAAGCATTCCAAACCTTTAGGAAGCATTGCAACCCTGTACAAAGGTATACCAACACTGTCGAAAGCATGCCAACCCTGTAGAAAGCATTCCAACTGCGTACAAATGTATTCCAGCTCTGTCGAAAGCATGCCAACCCTCTAGAAAGCATTCCAACCCAGTACAAAGGTATTCCAACCTTGTAGAAAGCATTCCAACCCTGTAGAAAGCATTCCAACCCTGTTGAAAGCATTCCAACCCTTTACAAAGGTTTTCCGACCCTGTAGAAAGCATTCCCACCCTGTAGAAAGCATTCCAAGTCTGTACAAAGGTATAGCAACACTGTCGAAAGCATTCCAACCCTCCGGAAAGCATTCCAACTGTGTACGAATGTATTCCAGCTCTGCCGAAAGCATTCCAACACTCTAGAAAGCATACCAACTCTGTACAAGAGTATACCAACACTGTCGAAAGCATTCCAACACTGTCGAAAGCATTCCAACCCTGTAGAAAGCATTCCAACTCTGTACAAAGGTATACCAACACTGTCGAAAGCATTCCAACCCTCAAGAATGCATTCCAACTCTTTATAAATGTATATCAACACTGGCGAAAGCATTCCAAACATTTAGGAAGCATTCCAACCCTGTACAAAGGTATTCCAACTCTGTCGAAAGCTTTCCAACCCTCTAGAAAGCATTGCAACTCTGTACAAAGGTATACCAACACTGTCGAAAGCATTCCCAACCTGTAGAAAGCATTCCAGCTCTGTACAAAGGTATACCAACACTGTCGAAAACATTCCAACCCTCTAGAAAGCATTCCAACTCTGTACAAAGGAATACCAACACTGTCGAAAGCATTCCAACCCTGTAGAAAGCATTCCCACCCTGTAGAAGGCATTCCAAGTCTGTACAAAGGTATAGCAACACTGTCGAAAGCATTCCAACCCTCCGGAAAGCATTCCAACTGTGTACGAATGTATTCCAGCTCTGCCGAAAGCATTCCAACACTCTAGAAAGCATACCAACTCTGTACAAGAGTATACCAACACTGTCGAAAGCATTCCAACACTGTCGAAAGCATTCCAACCCTGTAGAAAGCATTCCAACTCTGTACAAAGGTATACCAACACTGTCGAAAGCATTCCAACCCTCAAGAATGCATTCCAACTCTTTATAAATGTATATCAACACTGGCGAAAGCATTCCAAACATTTAGGAAGCATTCCAACCCTGTACAAAGGTATTCCAACTCTGTCGAAAGCTTTCCAACCCTCTAGAAAGCATTGCAACTCTGTACAAAGGTATACCAACACTGTCGAAAGCATTCCCAACCTGTAGAAAGCATTCCAGCTCTGTACAAAGGTATACCAACACTGTCGAAAACATTCCAACCCTCTAGAAAGCATTCCAACTCTGTACAAAGGAATACCAACACTGTCGAAAGCATTCCAACCCTGTAGAAAGCATTCCCACCCTGTAGAAAGCATTCCAACTCTGTACAAATGTATGTCAACACTGTCGAAAGCATTCCGAACCTTTAGGAAGCATTGCAACCCTGTACAAAGGTATACCAACACTGTCGAAAGCATGCCAACCCTGTAGAAAGCATTCCAACTGCGTACAAATGTATGCCAGCTCTCTCGAAAGCATGCCAACCCTCCAGAAAGCATTCCAACCCTGTACAAAGGTATTCCAACCCTGTAGAAAGCATTCCAACCCTGTAGAAAGCATTCCAACGCTGTACAAAGGTTTTCCGACCCTGTAGAAAGCATTCCCACCCTGTAGAAAGCATTCCAACTCTGTACAAAGGTATACCAACACTGTCGAAAGCATTCCAACCCTGTAGAAATCATTCCAAACATGTACAAAGGTGTTCCAACTCTGTCGAAAGCATTCCAACCCTCTAGAAAGCATTCCAACTCTGTACAGAGGTATACCAACACTGTCGAAGGCATTCCAACCATGTAGAAAGCATTCCCACCCTGTAGAAAGCATTCCATCTCTTTACAAATGTATATCAACACTGTCGAAAGCATGCCAACCCTCTAGAAAGCATTCCAACCCAGTACAAAGGTATTCCAACCCTGTAGAAAGCATTCCAACCCTGTAGAAAGCATTCCAACCCTGTACAAAGGTGTTCCAACCCTGTAGAAAGCATTCCCACCCTGTAGAAAGCATTCCAACTCTGTACAAAGGTATACCAACACTGTCGAAAGCATTCCAACCCTCTAGAAAGCATTCCAACTCTGTACAGAGGTATACCAACACTGTCGAAAGCATTCCAACCATGTAGGAAGCATTCCCACCCTGTAGAAAGCATTCCAACTCTTTACAAATGTATATCAACACTGTCGAAAGCATTCCAAACCTTTAGGAAGCATTCCAACCCTGTACCAAGGTATTCCAACTCTGTCGAAAGCTTTCCAACCCTCTAGAAAGCATTGCAACTCTGTACAAAGGTATACCAACACTGTCGAAAGCATTCCAACACTGTCGAAAGCATTCCAACCCTGTAGAAAGCATTCCAACTGTGTACAAATGTATTCCAGCTCTGTCGAAAGCATGCCAACCCTCTAGGAAGCATTTCAACCCTGTACAAATGTATACCAACACTGTAGAAAGCATTCCAACACTGTCGAAAGCATTCCAACCCTGTAGAAAGCATTCCAACTGTGTACAAATGTATTTCAGCTCTGTCGAAAGCATGCCAACCCTCTAGAATGCATTTGAAGCATGTACAAAGGAATTCCAACTCTGCCGAAAGCATTCCAACCCTCTAGCAAGCATTCCAACTCTGTACAAAGGTATTCCAACTCTGTCGAAAGCATTACAACCCTGTAGCAAGCATTCCAACCCTGTACAAAGGTATTCCAGCTCTGCCGAAAGCATTCCAACCCTCTAGAAAGCATTCCAACTCTGTACAAGAGTATACCAACACTGTCGAAAGCATTCCAACCATGTAGAAAGCATTCCAACCGTGTACAAAGGTGTTCCAACCCTGTAGAAAGCCTTCCCACCCAGTAGAAAGCATTCCAACTCTGTACAAAGGTATACCAACACTGTCGAAGGCATTCCAACCCTGTAGAAATCATTCCAACCGTGTACAAAGGTGTTCCAACCCTGTAGAAAGCATTCCCACCCTGTAGCAAGCATTCCAAGTCTGTACAAAGGTATAGCAACACTGTCGAAAGCATTCCAACCCTGTAGAAAGCATGCCCACCCTGTAGAAAGCATTCCAAACATGTACAAAGGTGTTCCAACTCTGTCGAAAGCATTCCAACCCTCTAGAAAGCATTCCAACTCTGTACAGAGGTATACCAACACTGTCGAAGGCATTCCAACCATGTAGAAAGCATTCCCACCCTGTAGAAAGCATTCCAACTCTTTACAAATGTATATCAACACTGTCGAAAGCATGCCAACCCTCTAGAAAGCATTCCAACCCAGTACAAAAGTATTCCAACCCTGTAGAAAGCATTCCAACCCTGTAGAAAGCATTCCAACCCTGTACAAAGGTGTTCCAACCCTGTAGAAAGCATTCCAACTCTGTACAAAGGTATACCAACACTGTCGAAAGCATTCCAACCCTCTAGAAAGCATTCCAACTCTGTACAGAGGTATACCAACACTGTCGAAAGCATTCCAACCATGTAGGAAGCATTCCCACCCTGTAGAAAGCATTCCAACTCTTTACAAATGTATATCAACACTGTCGAAAGCATTCCAAACCTTTAGGAAGCATTCCAACCCTGTACCAAGGTATTCCAACTCTGTCGAAAGCTTTCCAACCCTCTAGAAAGCATTGAAACTCTGTACAAAGGTATACCAACACTGTCGAAAGCATTCCAACACTGTCGAAAGCATTCCAACCCTGTAGAAAGCATTCCAACTGTGTACAAATGTATTCCAGCTCTGTCGAAAGCATGCCAACCCTCTAGAAAGCATTTCAACCCTGTACAAATGTATACCAACACTGTAGAAAGCATTCCAACACTGTCGAAAGCATTCCAACCCTGTAGAAAGCATTCCAACTGTGTACAAATGTATTCCAGCTCTGTCGAAAGCATGCCAACCCTCTAGAATGCATTTGAAGCATGTACAAAGGAATTCCAACTCTGTCGAAAGCACTCCAACCCTCTAGCAAGCATTCCAACTCTGTGCAAAGGTATTCCAACTCTGTCGAAAGCATTACAACCCTGTAGCAAGCATTCCAACCCTGTACAAAGGTATCCCAGCTCTGCCGAAAGCATTCCAACCCTCTAGAAAGCATTCCAACTCTGTACAAGAGTATACCAACACTGTCGAAAGCATTCCAACCATGTAGAAAGCATTCCAACCGTGTACAAAGGTGTTCCAACCCTGTAGAAAGCCTTCCCACCCTGTAGAAAGCATTCCAACTCTGTACAAAGGTATACCAACACTGTCGAAAGCATTCCAACCCTCTAGAAAGCATTCCAACTCTGTACAAGAGTATACCAACACTGTAGAAAGCCTTCCCACCCTGTAGAAAGCATTCCAACTGTGTACAAATGTATTCCAGCTCTGTCGAAAGCATGCCAACCCTCTAGAATGCATTTGAAGCATGTACAAAGGAATTCCAACTCTGTCGAAAGCATTCCAACCCTCTATAAAGAATTTCAACCCTGTACAAAGGTACTCCAACACTGTCGAAAGCGTTCCAACACTGTCGAAAGCATTGCAACCCTGTAGAAAGCAATCCAACGCTGAACAAAGTTATTCCAACCCTGTAGAAAGCATGCCCACCCTGTAGAAAGCATTCCAACTGTGTACAAATGTATTCCAGCTCTGCCGAAAGCATTCCAACCCTCTAGAAAGCATTCCAACTCTGTACAAGAGTATACCAACACTGTCGAAAGCATTGCAACCATGTAGAAAGCATTCCAACCGTGTACAAAGGTGTTCCAACCCTGTAGAAAGCCTTCCCACCCTGTAGAAAGCATTCCAACTCTGTACCAAGGTATACCAACACTGTCGAAAGCATTCCAACCCCCTAGAATGCATTCCAACCCCCTAGAAAGCATTCCAACTCTGTACAGAGGTATACCAACACTGTCGAACTCATTCCAACCCTGTAGAAATCATTCCAACCGTGTACAAAGGTGTTCCAACCCTGTAGAAAGCATTCCCACCCTGTAGAAAGCATTCCAACTCTGTACAAAGGTATACCAACACTGTCGAAAGCATTCCAACCCTGTACAAAGCATGCCAACTGTGTACAAAGGTATTCCAACTCTGTCGAAAGCATTCCAACCCTCTAGAAAGCATTCCAACTCTGTACAAAGGTATACCAACACTGTCGAAAGCATTCCAACCCTGTAGAAAGCATTCCAACCCTCTAGAAAGCATTGCAACTCTGTACAAAGGCATACCAACATTGTCGAAAGCATTCCAACACTGTCGAAAGCATTCCAACCCTGTAGAAAGCATTCCAAATCTGTACAAAGGTATTCCAACTCTGCCGAAGCATGCCAACCGTGTCGAAAGCATTCCAACACTCTAGAAAGAATTTCAATCCTGTACATAGGTATTCCAGCTGTGTACAAAGGTATTCCAACTCTGTCGATAGTATTCCAACCCTCGAGAAAGCATTTCAACTCTCTACAAAGGTATTCCAACTCTGTCGAAAGCATTCCTACTGTCTAGAAAGGTATTCCAACACTCTAGAAAGCATTGCACCCCTCTATAAAGCATTCCAGCTCTGTACAAAGGTATTCCAACTGTGTCGAAAGCATTCCAACACTGTAGAAAGCATTCCAACCCTCTATAAAGAATTTCAACCCTGTACAAAGGTATTCCAACACTGTCGAAAGCGTTCCAACACTGTCGAAAGCATTGCAACCCTGTAGAAAGCAATCCAACGCTGTACAAAGTTATTCCAACCCTGTAGAAAGCATGCCCACCCTGTAGAAAGCATTCCAAACATGTACAAAGGTGTTACAACTCTGTCGAAAGCATTCCAACCCTCTAGAAAGCATTCCAACTCTGTACAAGAGTATACCAACACTGTCGAAAGCATTCCAACCATGTAGAAAGCATTCCAACCGTGTACAAAGGTGTTCCAACCCTGTAGAAAGCATTCCCACCCTGTAGAAAGCATTGCAACTGTGTACAAAGGTATTCCAACTCTGTCGAAAGCATTCCAACACTCTAGAAAGCATTCCAACTCTGTACAAAGGTATTCCAACTCTGTCGAAAGCATTCCAATACTGTAGAAAGCATTCCAACCCTGTACAAAGGTAGTCCAACACTGTCGAAAGCATTCCAACCCTGTAGAAAGCACTCCAACCCTCTAGAAAGCATTGCAACTCTGTACAAAGGCATACCAACATTGTCGAAAGCATTCCAACACTGTCGAAAGCATTCCAACCCTGTAGAAAGCATTCCAACTGTGTACAAAGGTATTCCAACTCTGTCGAAAGCATTCCAACACTCTAGAAAGCATTCCAACTCTGTACAAAGGTATTCCAACTCTGTCGAAAGCATTCCAACCCTGTAGAAAGCATTCCAAATCTGTACAAAGGTATTCCAACTCTGCCGAAGCATGCCAACCGTGTCGAAAGCATTCCAACACTCTAGAAAGGATTTCAATCCTGTACATAGGTATTCCAGCTGTGTACAAAGGTATTCCAACTCTGTCGATAGTATTCCAACCCTCGAGAAAGCATTTCAACTCTCTACAAAGGTATTCCAACTCTGTCGAAAGCATTCCTACTGTCTAGAAAGGTATTCCAACACTCTAGAAAGCATTGCACCCCTCTAGAAAGCATTGCACCCCTCTATAAAGCATTCCAGCTCTGTACAAAGGTATTCCAACTGTGTCGAAAGCATTCCAACACTGTAGAAAGCATTCCAACCCTCTATAAAGAATTCCAACCCTGTACAAAGGTATTCCAACACTGTCGAAAGCGTTCCAACACTGTCGAAAGCATTGCAACCCTGTAGAAAGCAATCCAACGCTGTACAAAGTTATTCCAACCCTGTAGAAAGCATGCCCACCCTGTAGAAAGCATTCCAACTGTGTACAAATGTATTCCAGCTCTGCCGAAAGCATTCCAACCCTCTAGAAAGCATTCCAACTCTGTACAAAGGTATTCCAACTCTGCCGAAGCATGCCAACCGTGTCGAAAGCATTCCAACACTCTAGAAAGAATTTCAATCCTGTACATAGGTATTCCAGCTGTGTACAAAGGTATTCCAACTCTGTCGATAGTATTCCAACCCCCGAGAAAGCATTTCAACTCTCTACAAAGGTATTCCAACTCTGTCGAAAGCATTCCTACTGTCTAGAAAGGTATTCCAACACTCTAGAAAGCATTGCACCCCTCTAGAAAGCATTGCACCCCTCTATAAAGCATTCCAGCTCTGTACAAAGGTATTCCAACTGTGTCGAAAGCATTCCAACACTGTAGAAAGCATTCCAACCCTCTATAAAGAATTCCAACCCTGTACAAAGGTATTCCAACACTGTCGAAAGCGTTCCAACACTGTCGAAAGCATTGCAACCCTGTAGAAAGCAATCCAACGCTGTACAAAGTTATTCCAACCCTGTAGAAAGCATGCCCACCCTGTAGAAAGCATTCCAAACATGTACAAAGGTGTTCCAACTCTGTCGAAAGCATTCCAACCCTCTAGAAAGCATTCCAACTCTGTACAGAGGTATACCAACACTCTCGAAAGCATTCCAACCCTGTAGAAAGCATTCCCACCCTGTAGAAAGCATTCCAACTCTTTACAAATGTATATCAACAGTGTCGAAAGCATTCCAAACCTTTAGGAAGCATTCCAACCCTGTAGAAAGCATTGCAACTCTTTACAAATGTATATCAACACTGTCGAAAGCATTCCAAACCTGTAGGAAGCATTCCAACCCTGTACCAAGGTATTCCAACTCTGTCGAAAGCTTTCCAACCCTCTAGAAAGCATTCCAACCCAGTGCAAAGGTATTCCAACCCTGTAGAAAGCCTTCCAACCCTGTAGAAAGCATTCCAACCCTGTACAAACGTGTTCCGACCCTGTAGAAAGCATTCCCACCCTGTAGAAAGCATTCCCACCCTGTAGAAAGCATTCCAAGTCTGTACAAAGGTATAGCAACACTGTCGAAGGCGTTCCAACACTCCAGAAAGCATTCCAACTGTGTACGAATGTATTCCAGCTCTGTCGAAAGCATGCCAACCCTCTGGGAAGCATTCCAACCCGCTAGAAAGCATTCCAACTCTGTACAAAGGTATTCCAACTCTGTCGAAAGCATTCCAATACTGTAGAAAGCATTCCAACCCTGTAGAAAGCATTTCCACCCTGTAGAAAATATTCCAACTCTGTACAAAGGTATACCAACTCTGTCGAAAGCTTTCCATCCCTCTAGAAAGCATTGCAACTCTGTACAAAGGTATACCAACACTGTCGAAAGCATTCCAACCCTGTAGAAAGCATTCCAACTGTGTACAAATGTATTCCAGCTCTGTCGAAAGCATGCCAACCCTCTGGGAAGCATTCCAACCCGCTAGAAAGCATTCCAACTCTGTACAAAGGTATTCCAACTCTGTCGAAAGCATTCCAATACTGTAGAAAGCATTCCAACCCTGTAGAAAGCATTTCCACCCTGTAGAAAATATTCCAACTCTGTACAAAGGTATACCAACACGGTCCAAAGCATTCCAACCCTCTAGAAAGCATTCCAACTCTGTACAAATGTATTCCAGCTCTGTCGAAAGCATGCCAACCCTCTAGAATGCATTCCAACTCTGTACAAATGTATACCAACACTGTCGAAAACATTCCAACCCTGTAGAAAGCATTCCAACTCTTTATAAATGTATATCAACACTGTCGAAAGCATTCCAAACCTTTAGGAAGCATTCCAACCCTGTACAAAGGTATTCCAACTCTGTCGAAAGCTTTCCATCCCTCTAGAAAGCATTGCAACTCTGTACAAAGGTATACCAACACTGTCGAAAGCATTCCAACCCTGTAGAAAGCATTCCAACTCTGTACAAAGGAATACCAACACTGTCGAAAGCATTCCAACCCTGTAGAAAGCATTCCCACCCTGTAGGAAGCATTCCAACTCTGTACAAATGTATATCAACACTGTCGAAAGCATTCCAAACCTTTAGGAAGCATTGCAACCCTGTACAAAGGTATACCAACACTGTCGAAAGCATGCCAACCCTGTAGAAAGCATTCCAACTGCGTACAAATGTATTCCAGCTCTGTCGAAAGCATGCCAACCCTCTAGAAAGCATTCCAACCCAGTGCAAAGGTATTCCAACCCTGTAGAAAGCCTTCCAACCCTGTAGAAAGCATTCCAACCCTGTACAAACGTGTTCCGACCCTGTAGAAAGCATTCCCACCCTGTAGAAAGCATTCCAAGTCTGTACAAAGGTATAGCAACACTGTCGAAGGCATTCCAACACTCCAGAAAGCATTCCAACTGTGTACGAATGTATTCCAGCTCTGCCGAAAGCATTCCAACACTCTAGAAAGCATTCCAACTCTGTACAAAGGTATACCAACACTCTCGAAAGCATTCCAACCCTCTAGAAAGCATTCCAACTCTGTACAAAGGAATACCATCACTGTCGAAAGCATTCCCACCCTGTAGAAAGCATTCCCACCCTGTAGAAATCATTCCAACTCTGTACCAAGGTATACCAACACTGTCGAAAGCATTCCAACCCTCTAGAAAGCATTCCAACTCTGTACAAATGTATTCCAGCTCTGTCGAAAGCATGCCAACCCTCTAGAATGCATTTGAAGCATGTACAAAGGAATTCCAACTCTGTCGAAAGCATTCCAACCCTGTAGAAAGCATTCCAACCCTATACAAAGGTGTTCCGACCCTGCAGAAAGCATTCCCACCCTGTAGAAAGCATTCCAAGTCTGTACAAAGGTATAGCAACACTGTCGAAGGCATTCCAACACTCCAGAAAGCATTCCAACTGTGTACGAATGTATTCCAGCTCTGCCGAAAGCATTCCAACACTCTAGAAAGCATTCCAACTCTGTACAAGAGTATACCAACACTGTCGAAAGCATTCCAACACTGTCGAAAGCATTCCAACCCTGTAGAAAGCATTCCAACTCTGTACAAAGGTATACCAACACTGTCGAAAGCATTCCAACCCTCAAGAATGCATTCCAACTCTGTACAGAGGTATACCAACACTGTCGAACGCATTCCAACCCTGTAGAAATCATTCCAACCGTGTACAAAGGTGTTCCAACCCTGTAGAAAGCATTCCCACCCTGTAGAAAGCATTCCAACTCTTTATAAATGTATACCAACCTTGTAGAAAGCATTCCAACCCTGTAGAAAGCATTCCAACCCTGTACAAAGGTGTTCCAACCCTGTAGAAAGCATTCCCAACCTGTAGAAAGCATTCCAACTCTGTACAAATGTATACCAACACTGTCGATAGCATTACAACACTGTCGAAAGCATTCCAACCCTGTAGAAAGCATTCCAACCATGTAGAAAGCATTCCAACCCTGTACAAAGGCATTCCAACCCTGTAGACAGCATTCCCACCCTGTAGAAAGCATTCCAACTCTGTAAAAAGGAATACCAACTCTGTCGAAAGCATTCTAACCCACTAGAAAGCATTCCAACTCTGTACAAAGGTATACCATCGCTGTCGAAAGCATTCCAACCCTGTAGAAAGCATTCCAACTGTGTACAGGGGTATTCCAACTCTGTCGAAAGCATTCCAACCCTCTAGAAGGCATTCCAACTCTGTACAAATGTATACCAACACTGTCGATAGCATTACAACACTGTCGAAAGCATTCCAACCCTGTAGAAAGCATTCCAACCCTATAGAAACCATTCCAACTCTGTACAAAGGTATTCTAACTCTTTCGAAAGCACTCCAACCGTCTAGAAAGCATTCCGACTCTGTACAAAGGTATACCAACACTGTCGAAAGCATTCCAACGCTGTACAAAGCATTCCTACCCTGTGGAAAGCATTCCAACCCTGAACAAAGGTATTCCAACCCTGTAGAAAGCATTCCCACCCTGTAGAAAGCATTCCAACTCTGTACAAAGGTGTACCAACACTGTCGAAAGCATTCCAACCCTCTGGAAAGCATTCCAACTCTGTACAAAGGTATACCAACACTGTCGAAAGCATTCCAACCCTGTAGAAAGCATTCCAACCCTGTACAAAGGAATTCCAACCCTGTAGAAAGCATTCCAACTCTGTACAAAGGTATGCCAACTGTGTCGAAAGAATTCCAACCCTGTCGAAAGCATTCCAACCCTGTAGAAAGCATTTCAACTCTGTACAAAGGTATACCAACACTGTCGAAAGCATTCCAACCCTGTAGAAAGCATTCCAACCCTCTATAAAGAATTCCAACCATGTAGAAAGGATTCCAAACTTGTACAAAGGTATCCCAACACTTTCGAAAGCATTCCAACCCTGTGGGAAGCATTCCTACTCTGTAGAAAGCATTCCAACCCTGTGGAAAGCATTCCAACCCTGTACAAACGTATTCCAACCCTGTAGAAAGCATTCCCACCCTGTAGAAAGCATTCCAACTCTGTACAAAGGTATACCAACACTGTCGAAAGCATTCCAACCCTGTAGAAAGCATTCCAACTATGTACAAAGGTATACCAACACTGTCGAAAGCATGCCAACTCTGTACAAATGTATTCCAATTCTGTCGAAAGCATTCCGACCCTCTAGAAAGCAATCCACCACTCCGGAATGTATTTCGTCCCTGTACAAAGGAATTCCAACTCTGATGAAAGCATTCCAACACTGCAGAAAGCATTCCAAATCTGTACAAAGCTATTCCAACTCTGTCGAAAGCATTCCAACCCTGTAGAAAGCATTCCAACCCTCTATAAAGAATTCCAACCATGTAGAAAGGATTCCAAACTTGTACAAAGGTATTCCAACACTTTCGAAAGCATTCCAACCCTGTGGGAAGCATTCCTACTCTGTAGAAAGCATTCCAACCCTGTGGAAAGCATTCCAACTCTGTACAAAGGTATACCAACACTGTCGAAAGCATTCCAACCGTGTAGAAAGCATTCCAACCCTGTACAAAGGTATTCCAACCCTGTCGAAAGCATTCCAACCCTCTAGAAAGCACTCTAGCTCTGTACAAAGGTGTTCCAACTGTGTCGAAAGAATTCCTACCCTGTAGAAAGCATTCCAAACCTGTACAAAGGCATTCCAACCCTGTAGACAGCATTCCCACCCTGTAGAAAGCATTCCAACTCTGTACACAGGTATTCTAGCTCTGTCGAAAGAATTCCAACCTTCTCGAAAGAATTCCAACTCTGTACAAAGGTATCCCAACTCTGTCGAAAGCATTCCAACCCTGAGGAAAGCATTCCAACCCTGTACAAAGGTATACCAACACTGCCGAAAGCATTCCAACCCTGCAGAAAGCATTCCAACTCTGTAGAAAGGTATTCCAACACTGTCCAAAGCATTCCAACCCTGTAGAAAGCATTCCAACTGCGTACAAAGGTATTCCCACTCTGTCGAAAGCATTCCAACCCTGAACAAAGGTTTTCCAACACTGTCAAAAGCATTCCAACCCTGTAGAAAGCATTCCAACCCTGTAGAAAGCATTCCAAACCTGTACAAAGGTATTCCAGCTCTGTCGAAAGCATGCCAACTGTGTACAGAGGTATTCCAACTCTGTCGAAAGCATTCCCACCTTCTAGAAAGCATTCCAATTCTGTACAAATGTATTCCAGCTCTGTCGAAAGCATACCAACTCCCTAGAAAGCATTCCAACCCTGCAGAAAGCATTCCAACTCTTTACAAAGGTATTCTAGCTCTGTCGAAAGAATTCCCACCTTCTAGAAAGAATTCCAACTCTGTACAAAGGTATCCCAACTCTGTCGAAAGCATTCCAACCCTGTGGAAAGCATTCCAACCCTGTACAAAGATATACCAACACTGCCGAAAGCATTCCAACCCTGCAGAAAGCATTCCAACTCTGTACAAAGGTATTCCAACACTGTCCAAAGCATTCCAACCCTGTAGAAAGCATTCCAACTGTGTACAAAGGTATTCCAACTCTGTCGAAAGCATTCCAACCCTGAACAAAGGTTTTCCAACACTGTCAAAAGCATTCCAACCCTGTAGAAAGCATTCCAACCCTGTAGAAAGCATTCCAAACCTGTACAAAGGTATTCCAGCTCTGTCGAAAGCATGCCAACCCTCTAAAAAGCATTTCAACCCCGTACAAAGGAATTCAAACTCCGTCAAAAGCATTCCAACCCTGTAGAAAACATTCCAACTCTGTTCACAGGTATTCCATCTGTGTCGAAAGCATTCCAACCCTGTAGAAAGCATTCCAATCCTCTGGAAAGCATTTCAACCATGTACAAAGGACTTCCAACTCTGTCGAAAGCACTCCAACCATGTAGAAAGCATTCCCATTCTGTACAAATGTATTCCAGCTCTGTCGAAAGCATGCCAACCCTCTAGAAAGCATTTCAACCCTGTGCAAAGGAATTCCAACTCCGTCGAAAGCATTCCAAACCTCTTGAAGGCATTCCAAAACTCTAGAAGGCATTCCAACCCTCTGGAAAGCATGTCAGTCCTGTTCAAAGGTACTCCAACTCTGTCGAATGCATTCCAACACTCTAGAAAGCATTCCAACCCTACAGAAAGCATTCCAACCATGTAGAAAGCATTCCAACTCTGTAGAAAGCATTCCAACTCTCTACAAAGGCATACCAACACTGTCCAAAGCATTCCAACCCTGTAGAAAGCATTCCCACTTTGTTCAAAAGTATTCCAACTCTGTCGAATGCATTCCAACCCTGTGGAAAGCATTCCAACCCTGTACAAAGGTACTCCAACCCTGTAGAAAGCATCCCAACCCTGTAGAAAGCATTCCAGCTTTGTTCAACAGCATAATAACACTGTCCAAAGCATTCCAACCCTGTAGAAAGCATTCCAACTGTGTACAAATATATTCCAGCTCTGTCGAAAGCATGACAACCCTCTAGAAAGCATTTCAACCACGTACAAAGGAATTCAAACTCCGTCAGAAGCATTCCAACCCTGTAGAAAGCATTCCAACTCTGTTCACAGGTATTCCAACTGTGTCGAAAGCATTCCAACCCTGTAGAAAGCATTCCAAACCTCTGGAAAGCATTTCAACCATGTACAAAGGACTTCCAACTTTGTCGAAAGCACTCCAACCTTCTAGAAAGCATTCCCATTCTGTACAAATGTATTCCAGCTCTGTCGAGAGCATGCCAACCCTCTAAAAAGCATTTCAGCCCTGTACAAAGGAACTCCAACTCCGTCAAAGCACTCCAACCCTGTAGAAAGCATTCCAACTCTGTACAAAGGTATTCCAACACTGTCGAAAGCATTCCAATACTGCAGAAAGCATTCCAACCCTCTATAAAGCATTTCAACCCTGTACAAAGGAACTCCAACTCCGTCAAAGCACTCCAACCCTGTAGAAAGCATTCCAACTCTGTACAAAGGTATTCCAACACTGTCGAAAGCATTCCAATACTGCAGAAAGCATTCCAACCCTCTAGAGAGCATTCCAACCCTGAACAAAGGTTTTCCAACACTGTCAAAAGCATTCCAACCCTGTAGAAAGCATTCCAAACATGTAGAAAGCATTCCAACCCTCTAGAAAGCATTTCAACACTGTACAAAGTTATACCAACACTGTCGAAAGCATTCCAACCCTCTACAGAGCATTCCAACTCTGTACAAAGGTCTACCAACACTGTCGAAAGCATTCCAACCCTGTAGAAAGCATTCCCATTCTGTATAAATGTATTTCAGCTCTGTCGAAAGCATGCCAACCCTCTAGAAAGCATTTCAACCCTGTGCAAAGGAATTCCAACTCCGTCGAAAGCATTCCAAACCTCTTGAAGGCATTCCAAAACTCTAGAAGGCATTCCAACATTCTGGAAAGCATGTCAGTCCTGTTCAAAGGTACTCCAACTCTGTCGAATGCATTCCAACACTCTAGAAAGCATTCCAACCCTACAGAAAGCATTCCAACCCTGCAGAAAGCATTCCAACTCTGTACAAAGGTATTCTAGCTCTGTCGAAAGCATTCCAACCATGTAGAAAGCATTTCAACCCTGTACAAAGGTACTCCAACCCTGTAGAAAGCATTCCAACTCTGTACCAAGGCATACCAACACTGTCCAAAGCATTCCAACCCTGTAGAAAGCATTCCAACTCTGTTCACAGGTATTCCAACTGTGTCGAAAGCATTCCAACCCTGTAGAAAGCCTTCCAAACCTCTGGAAAGCATTTCAACCATGTACAAAGGACTTCCAACTCTGTCGAAAGCATTCCAACCTTCTAGAAAGCATTCCCATTCTGTACAAATGTATTCCAGCTCTGTCGAAAGCATGCCAACTCTGTACAAAGGTATTCCAACTGTGTCGAAAGCATTCCAACCCTGTAGAAAGCATTTCAACCCTCTATAAAGAATTCCAACCCTGTAGAAAGCATTCGAACCCTGTAGAAAGCATTCCAACTCTGTATACAGTTATTCCAACTCTGTCGAAAGAATTCCAACACTCTAGAAAGCATTCCAACTTTGTGCAAAGGAATTCCAACTCCGTCGAAAGCATTCCAAACCTCTTGAAGGCATTCCAAAACTCTAGAAGGCATTCCAACCCTCTGGAAAGCATGTCAGTCCTGTTCAAAGGCACTCCAACTCTGTCGAATGCATTCCAACACTCTAGAAAGCATTCCAACCCTACAGAAAGCATTCCAACTCTGCAGAAAGCATTCCAACTCTGTACAAAGGTATTCTAGCTCTGTCGAAAGCATTCCAACCATGTAGAAAGCATTTCAACCCTGTACAAAGGTACTCCAACCCTGTAGAAAGCATTCCAACTGTGTACAAAGGTATTCCAACTGTGTTGAAAGCATTCCAACCCTGTACAAAGCATTTCAACCCTCTATAAAGAATTCCAACCCTGTAGAAAGCATTCGAACCCTGTAGAAAGCATTCCAACTCTGTATAAAGTTATTCCAAGTCTGTCGAAAGAATTCCAACACTCTCGAAAGCATTCCAACTTTGTTCAAAGGTATTCCAACCCTGTCGAATGCATTCCAACCCTGTGGAAAGCATTCCAACCCTGTACAAAGGTACTCCAACTCTGTCGAAAGCATTCCAACCCTGTAGAATGCATTCCAACTGTGTACAAAGGTATTCCAACTCTGTCGAAAGCATTCCAATCTTGCAGAAAGCATTCCAACCCTCTATAAAGCATTTCAACCCTGTACAAAGGAACTCCAACTCCGTCAAAGCACTCCAACCCTGTCGAAAGCATTCCAACTCTGTACGAAGGTATTCCAACTCTGTCGAAAGCATTCCAATACTGCAGAAAGCATTCCAACCCTCTAGAAAGCATTCCAACCCTGAACAATGGTTTTCCAACACTGTCAAAAGCATTCCAACCCTGTAGAAAGCATTCCAAACCTGTAGAAAGCATTCCAACCCTGCCGAAGGCGTTCGAACCCTGTAGGAATCATTCCAACTATGTCCAAACGTATACCAACACTGTCGAAAGCATTGCACCCCTGTAGAAAGCATTCCAACCCTGTCGAAGGCGTTCCAACCCTGTAGAAAGCATGCCAACTATGTACAAAGGTATACCAACACTGTCGAAAGCATTCCAACACTGTAGAAAGCATTCCAACTCTGTACAAAGGTATACCAACACTGTCGAAAGCATTCCAACCCTCTACAGAGCATTCCAACACTGTACAAAGGTATACCAACACTGTCGAAAACATTCCAACCCTGTAGAAAGCATTCCAACTGTGTACAAAGGTATTCCAACTCTGTCGAAAGCATTCCAACCATCTAGAAAGCATTCCAATTCTGTACAAATGTATTCCAGCTCTGTCGAAAGCATACCAACACTCTAGAAAGCATTTCAACCCTGTACAAAGTAATTCCAACACCGTCAAAAGCATTCCAACCCAGTAGAAAGCATTCCAACTCTGTACAAAGGTATTCCAACTGTGTTGAAAGCATTCCAACCCTGTACAAAGCATTTCAACCCTCTATAAAGAATTCCAACCCTGTAGAAAGCATTCGAACCCTGTAGAAAGCATTCCAACTCTGTATAAAGTTATTCCAACTCTGTCGAAAGAATTCCAACACTCTCGAAAGCATTCCAACTTTGTTCAAAGGTATTCCAACCCTGTCGAATGCATTCCAACCCTGTGGAAAGCATTCCAACCCTGTACAAAGGTACTCCAACCCTGTAGAAAGCATTCCAACTCTGTACAAAGGCATACCAACACTGTCCAAAGCATTCCAACCCTGTAGAAAGCATTCCAACTGTGTACAAATATATTCCAGCTCTGTCGAAAGCATGCCAACCCTCTAGAAAGCATTTCAACCCCGTACAAAGGAATTCAAACTCCGTCAAAAGCATTCCAACCCTGTAGAAAGCATTCCAACTCTGTTCACAGGTATTCCAACTGTGTCCAAAGCATTCCAACCCTGTAGAAAGCATTCCAATCCTCTGGAAAGCATTTCAACCATGTACAAAGGACTTCCAACTCTGTCGAAAGCATTCCAACCTTCTAGAAAGCATTCCCATTCTGTACAAATGTATTCCAGCTCTGTCGAAGGCATGCCAACCCTCTAAAAAGCATTTCAACCCTGTACAAAGGAACTCCAACTCCGTCAAAGCACTCCAACCCTGTAGAAAGCATTCCAACTGTGTACAAAAGTATTCCAACTCTGTCGAAAGCATTCCAATACTGCAGAAAGCATTTCAACCCCGTACAAAGGAATTCAAACTCCGTCAAAAGCATTCCAACCCTGTAGAAAGCATTCCAACTGTGTACAAATATATTCCAGCTCTGTCGAAAGCATGCCAACCCTCTAGAAAGCATTTCAACCCCGTAGAAAGGAATTCAAACTCCGTCAAAGGCATTCCAACCCTGTAGAAAGCATTCCAACTCTGTTCACATGTATTCCAACTGTGTCGAAAGCATTCCAACCCTGTAGAAAGCATTCCAAACCTCTGGAAAGCATTTCAACCATGTACAAAGGACTTCCAACTCTGTCGAAAGCATTCCAACCTTCTAGAAAGCATTCCCATTCTGTACAAATGTATTCCTGCTCTGTCGAAAGCATGCCAACCCTCTAAAAAGCATTTCAACCCTGTACAAAGTAATTCCAACACCGTCAAAAGCATTCCAACCCTGTAGAAAGCATTCCAACTCTGTACAAAGGTATTCCAACTGTGTCGAAAGCATTCCAACCCTGTAGAAAGCATTTCAACCCTCTATAAAGAATTCCAACCCTGTAGAAAGCATTCGAACCCTGTAGAAAGCATTCCAACTCTGTATACAGTTATTCCAACTCTGTCGAAAGAATTCCAACACTCTAGAAAGCATTCCAACTTTGTGCAAAGGAATTCCAACTCCGTCGAAAGCATTCCAAACCTCTTGAAGGCATTCCAAAACTCTAGAAGGCATTCCAACCCTCTGGAAAGCATGTCAGTCCTGTTCAAAGGCACTCCAACTCTGTCGAATGCATTCCAACACTCTAGAAAGCATTCCAACCCTACAGAAAGCATTCCAACTCTGCAGAAAGCATTCCAACTCTGTACAAAGGTATTCTAGCTCTGTCGAAAGCATTCCAACCATGTAGAAAGCATTTCAACCCTGTACAAAGGTACTCCAACCCTGTAGAAAGCATTCCAACTGTGTACAAATATATTCCAGCTCTGTCGAAAGCATGCCAACCCTCTAGAAAGCATTTCAACCCCGTACAAAGGAATTCAAACTCCGTCAAAAGCATTCCAACCCTGTAGAAAGCATTCCAACTCTGTTCACAGGTATTCCAACTGTGTCGAAAGCATTCCAACCCTGTAGAAAGCATTCCAAACCTCTAGAAAGCATTTCAACCATGTACAAAGGACTTCCAACTCTGTCGAAAGCATTCCAACCTTCTAGAAAGCATTCCCATTCTGTACAAATGTATTCCAGCTCTGTCGAAAGCATGCCAACCCTCTAAAAAGCATTTCAACCCTGCACAAAGGAACTCCAACTCCGTCAAAGCACTCCAACCCTGTAGAATGCATTCCAACTGTGTACAAAGGTATTCCAACTCTGTCGAAAGCATTCCAATCTTGCAGAAAGCATTCCAACCCTCTATAAAGCATTTCAACCCTGTACAAAGGAACTCCAACTCCGTCAAAGCACTCCAACCCTGTCGAAAGCAGTCCAACTCTGTACGAAGGTATTCCAACTCTGTCGAAAGCATTCCAATACTGCAGAAAGCATTCCAACCCTCTAGAAAGCATTCCAACTTTGTTCAAAGGTATTCCAACTCTGTCGAATGCATTCCAACCCTGTGGAAAGCATTCCAACCCTGTACAAAGGTACTCCAACCCTGTAGAAAGCATTCCAACTCTGTACAAAGGCATACCAACACTGTCCAAAGCATTCCAACCCTGTAGAAAGCATTCCAACTGTGTACAAACGTATTCCAACTCTGTCGAAAGCATTCCAATACTGCAGAAAGCATTTCAACCCCGTACAAAGGAATTCAAACTCCGTCAAAAGCATTCCAACCCTGTAGAAAGCATTCCAACTGTGTACAAATATATTCCAGCTCTGTCGAAAGCATTCCAACCCTGTAGAAAGCATTCCAAACCTCTGGAAAGCATTTCAACCATGTACAAAGGACTTCCAACTCTGTCGAAAGCATACCAACCTTCTAGAAAGCATTCCCATTCTGTACAAATGTATTCCAGCTCTGTCGAAAGCATGCCAACCCTCTAAAAAGCATTTCAACCCTGTACAAAGGAACGCCAACTCCGTCAAAGCACTCCAACCCTGTAGAAAGCATTCCAACTCTGTACACAGGTATTCCAACTCTGTCGAAAGCATTCCAACCCTGTAGAAAGCATTCCAAACCTGAACAAAGGTTTTCCAACACTGTCAAAAGCATTCCAACCCTGTAGAAAGCATTCCAAACCTGTAGAAAGAATTCCAACCCTCTAGAAAGAATTTCAACACTGTACAAAGTTATACCAACACTGTCGAAAGCATTCCAACCCTCTACAGAGCATTCCAACTTTGTACAAAGGTCTACCAACACTGTCGAAAGCATTCCAACCCTGTAGAAAGCATTCCCATTCTGTACAAATGTATTCCAGCTCTGTCGAAAGCATGCAAACCCTCTAGAAAGCATGTCAACCCTGTGCAAAGGAATTCCAACTCCGTCGAAAGCATTCCAAACCTCTTGAAGGCATTCCAAAACTCTAGAAGTCATTCCAAAGCATGGAAAGCATGTCAGTCCTGTTCAAAGGTACTCCAACTCTGTCGAATGCATTCCAACACTCTAGAAAGCATTCCAACCCTACAGAAAGCATTCCAACCCTGCAGAAAGCATTCCAACTCTGTACAAAGGTATTCTAGCTCTGTCGAAAGCATTCCAACCATGTAGAAAGCATTTCAACCCTGTACAAAGGAACTCCAACTCCGTCAAAGCACTCCAACCCTGTAGAAAGCATTCCAACTCTGTACAAAGGTATTCCAACACTGTCGAAAGCATTCCAATACTGCAGAAAGCATTCCAACCCTCTATAAAGCATTTCAACCCTGTACAAAGGAACTCCAACTCCGTCAAAGCACTCCAACCCTGTAGAAAGCATTCCAACTCTGTACAAAGGTATTCCAACACTGTCGAAAGCATTCCAATACTGCAGAAAGCATTCCAACCCTCTAGAGAGCATTCCAACCCTGAACAAAGGTTTTCCAACACTGTCAAAAGCATTCCAACCCTGTAGAAAGCATTTCAACCACGTACAAAGGAATTCAAACTCCGTCAGAAGCATTCCAACCCTGTAGAAAGCATTCCAACTCTGTTCACAGGTATTCCAACTGTGTCGAAAGCATTCCAACCCTGTAGAAAGCATTCCAAACCTCTGGAAAGCATTTCAACCATGTACAAAGGACTTCCAACTTTGTCGAAAGCACTCCAACCTTCTAGAAAGCATTCCCATTCTGTACAAATGTATTCCAGCTCTGTCGAGAGCATGCCAACCCTCTAAAAAGCATTTCAGCCCTGTACAAAGGAACTCCAACTCCGTCAAAGCACTCCAACCCTGTAGAAAGCATTCCAACTCTGTACAAAGGTATTCCAACACTGTCGAAAGCATTCCAATACTGCAGAAAGCATTCCAACCCTCTATAAAGCATTTCAACCCTGTACAAAGGAACTCCAACTCCGTCAAAGCACTCCAACCCTGTAGAAAGCATTCCAACTCTGTACAAAGGTATTCCAACACTGTCGAAAGCATTCCAATACTGCAGAAAGCATTCCAATACTGCAGAAAGCATTCCAACCCTCTAGAGAGCATTCCAACCCTGAACAAAGGTTTTCCAACACTGTCAAGAGCATTCCAACCCTGTAGAAAGCATTCCAAACATGTAGAAAGCATTCCAACCCTCTAGAAAGCATTTCAACACTGTACAAAGTTATACCAACACTGTCGAAAGCATTCCAACCCTCTACAGAGCATTCCAACTCTGTACAAAGGTCTACCAACACTGTCGAAAGCATTCCAACCCTGTAGAAAGCATTCCCATTCTGTATAAATGTATTTCAGCTCTGTCGAAAGCATGCCAACCCTCTAGAAAGCATTTCAACCCTGTGCAAAGGAATTCCAACTCCGTCGAAAGCATTCCAAACCTCTTGAAGGCATTCCAAAACTCTAGAAGGCATTCCAACATTCTGGAAAGCATGTCAGTCCTGTTCAAAGGTACTCCAACTCTGTCGAATGCATTCCAACACTCTAGAAAGCATTCCAACCCTACAGAAAGCATTCCAACCCTGCAGAAAGCATTCCAACTCTGTACAAAGGTATTCTAGCTCTGTCGAAAGCATTCCAACCATGTAGAAAGCATTTCAACCCTGTACAAAGGTACTCCAACCCTGTAGAAAGCATTCCCACCCAGTAGAAAGCATTTCAACCCTGTCCAAAGGTTCCCCAACACTGTGGAAAGCATGACAACCCTGTAGAAAGCATTCCAACCCTGTTGAAGGCGTTCCAACCCTGTAGAAAGCATGCCAACTATGTACAAAGGTATACCAACACTGTCGAAAGCATTCCAACCCTGTAGAAAGCATTCCAACTCTGTACAAAGGTATACCAACACTGTCGAAATCATGACAACCCTGTAGAAAGCATTCCAACTCTGTACAAAGGCATACCAACACTGTCCAAAGCATTCCAACCCTGTAGAAAGCATTCCAACTGTGTACAAATATATTCCAGCTCTGTCGAAAGCATGCCAACCCTCTAGAAAGCATTTCAACCCCGTACAAAGGAATTTGTTACGTCGACCGACTCTCTACCTGGACGGGGCCTTGTACCGCATCTGGCAGCCACATGTCGGTAAACGGTACAAATCAATCTCAAGGCTTTAGAGAAATTAGGAGAGCCAGTCACGTCAAGTGTCGTATTGGTCGATCTGCTCGCAACGAAACTACCTTCCTCCACTATACGAAATTGGCATCATACATTACCCGATAAAAGGATGCCCTCGTATAAACATTTAATCGAGTTTCTAACCACACGGGCAAACGGTGACCAACCCAATACGAAATCGGAAGAAACAAAAAGGTCGTCTAATCAACGCTTCAGACGTCGATACGACTTATCCCGAGGACAAACCTTTACCACCATGAAGGGGACACGAACGTGTCATATATGCCGAGGACCTCATGACATAAAGAATTGTCAATTCTTCAAGGCAAGATCCGCAAAAACACGCATTGCGCTGATACAAGAGTCCTCATTATGCACAAATTGCTTAGGCAAGGGGCACACCATCACCCAATGCTCCGCCGGATCATGCCGCATATGTCGACGACGACACCATACACTACTCCACAGAGAGGACATACAGGTCAGTGGTAAAGTTGTAAACTCTCGATTATCTTGCAATAGCTCATCGAGCAATCGATCCTTAAGTGACCGATCATCAGGCAGATCACCTAATTCTCCGACACCACGTTCGTCGCGTCATTCGAGACGATCCGAATCATCACCCCAATCATCTAGCCGATCATCACCTCGAAAATCTCGCCGATCACCCCCTCGAACATTTCGCCGATCGTCCTCTCCGTCTTCTCGCCGACCATCTCCCAGAACTTCTCCCAAACGCGAGTCCCACTCGATACGAACAAGGGAACTCGATTCAAATCTAGCGCCGAATCCTAAACGACAAGGGAAACAATGACTAAATCAGACGTCATTGTTAGGGACCGAATCACACAAAACGGAATCAAGGACCTCGCTTCGCTCCGAACCATCGTGCCACGATCTGTTAGTGACAGCGCAGGTTAAAATTCTTGACGACAAAGCTCAACCCTTCCGTTGTAGAGCTCTGCTAGACACCGGCTCAAGCATGAACTTCATTACCGAGAAACTGGCAAAAACATTGAAACTCGGTCAACGGAAATGTTCGGTCCCAATCGGAGCCCTGAACGCATTATCGACGACATCGAAGCGTTACATTACGGCTACAATCACCTCAACCGACGGCACATACGAACGGACACTGACGTTCCTTATTATACCCGCCATATCGACTTGGGTCCCAGATCAGCCCGTAGACCGCTCAATAATACAAATCCCACGGAATCTACAACTAGCCGATCCAAGATTCCATATACCTGCCCCGATCGAAATCCTATTGAGCGCCGGACCAACATTAGCATCACTCTGTGTCGGTCAACTTGACATTAGTCACTCAAACGGGCCTGACTTGCGTCTGCAAAAAACGAGATTCGGATGGGTCATCGAGGGGGCCCAACCTCGCGATCAGCAGCGCACACATTTCACGCCTCTACGACGGAGCTACAGGCGGACCTCGCTCGTTTTTGGGAAATCGACGAAGGACCGCTCATTTCACATATCTCAGAGGCGGAACGACAGTGCGAGGAACATTTCCGGAAGCACATTCAACGCACCGACGAGGGACGATACATTGTAGCTCTCCCATTTAATGAGACAACTCCTCCGCTTGGATCTTCCAAAGCCATGGCGATGAAGCGTCTTACATCTCTCGGTCGCCGATTTCAGCGCGACAAACAATTCGAGGCCGACTTTCAATGGCCGTAATGAAGGAGTCCAGCCAAACAACGAAACTCCGCATCGTGTTGGACGACTCAGCATCAGGCAACATAGGAATTCCTTTCCACGATACTTTCTAGGCAGAGGTATTCCACGACACTTCATGGGCAGAGGTGCTTCACGATACCTCCAGGATCAAGGCACAAAACGACACTTCCTGGGCCCAAACACACAACCGCAAATTCCTAAAACGACGAGAACCACAGCGATCGAAACTAAAGGACTTTCAGAAAAGGACATAAACAACAAACTTGTCAAATCACTATAATCCAGTAATTTTCAGATGTAAGCCGTACTCTACGAAGGGAATCTCGTCTCAATTCAACGGATTGTGGAAGCTAGCAGCAATTCCTCAAACGACATCTCAGACGTGTCGTCAGTAACAAGCTTCATACAATTAAAACGCGAAACACACTCACCATCAGAATCAAAAACAACCCTCAACTCCAGACCGTCAACTTCGACATCTCCGGATCGAAATGATCACCTTATCCTTACTCCCAGTCACCTCCTCATCGGAGACTAACAAGTTTGCGAGATCGAGCTTTCAGGGACACTCCAGCCGTCTCCAGCTAGCATCGGGAGTATCTCAACGAATTGACCATGCGTCATAAATGGAGCAAGGGCAGCCATGACATTCGAGAAGGCTCCATCGTCCTCCTTCGAGAAGACAACGTCCCCCCAATGCAATGGCCATTGGGCAGAATAATCAAGGTCCAGCCCGGTGCAGACGGCATCATACGAACGGCCACCGTTCGAACCGCAACGAGCACCCTGGATCGAAGCATCAAGCGGCTGGTACCACTGCCGATCAGATCGACCCCAGATGACTCCGACACAAGCAACAGAAATATTTGATCGGGGTCCTCTCAACGGGGGGAGGATGTTACGTCGACCGACTCTCTACCTGGACGGGGCCTTGTACCGCATCTGGCAGCCACATGTCCGCACCTCTCTGTCGCGTATTCTAAACCATTTAAGGTCCGACCTTAAGTCTTAAACAATCGCGACAAGGTCTATCAGGTCAAACAACGGCCTTTTTTACGAGAGCACTTTCTAAGACCTCTGGTTTATGTCCAGAAGACACTTAAGATTAGCTCTCTTTCACACGTGCGATGCTTCCCACCACCAACTTTCCATCGAGGGCGGTAAACCCCCTCCTACTCCACCAATGGAAACAATAACTATCACCCTCACTTTCCTAGTCAAGAAACTATCATCAACAAATCAGATGATCCCGTGTGCTAGACACACCCAGTCCTAGTTCTCCTCTGAGATAGCATCGTCACTCTCAAGTAGTCCGTTTTCGTGGTCCGAGCAGTCAACAAGTCTAACAGGGTTCTACCCCTAATAGTAATCCGTTTTCGTCGTCCAAACAATCAATTCGCGAGATCTAACTATCTCATCCGGAGATATCGTCAAGTCGGGTCATACTGCTGTAACGCATATATTGTACAATCTATATTCACCTTATTGTTCAAATATATATCATATTAACCTGTTAACGCAGAGTTAATTTCAATCAACCACCCCTGTTATCCTAAACGAAACACGGGGAGCGACTATTTCGCGGCGTCGATTAACCGAATCGTAGCGAGAATTTACGCCTCTCGCTGACGCGTTTTCCTCGCGACCGCGTCTCTCCGCGAACGGTCGTAACAGAATTCAAACTCCGTCAAAAGCATTCCAACCCTGTAGAAAGCATTCCAACTCTGTTCACAGGTATTCCAACTGTGTCGAAAGCATTCCAACCCTGTAGAAAGCATTCCAAACCTCTGGAAAGCATTTCAACCATGTACAAAGGACTTCCAACTCTGTCGAAAGCATTCCAACCTTCTAGAAAGCATTCCCATTCTGTACAAATGTATTCCAGCTCTGTCGAAAGCATGCCAACCCTCTAAAAAGCATTTCAACCCTGTACAAAGGAACTCCAACTCCGTCAAAGCACTCCAACCCTGTAGAATGCATTCCAACTGTGTACAAAGGTATTCCAACTCTGTCGAAAGCATTCCAATCTTGCAGAAAGCATTCCAACACTCTATAAAGCATTTCAACCCTGTACAAAGGAACTCCAACTCTGTGGAAAGCATGCCAACCCTGTAGAAAGCATTTCAACCATGTCGAAGGCGTTCCAACCCTGTAGAAAGCATTCCAACTATGTACAAATGTATACCAACACTGTCGAAAGCATTCCAACCCTGTAGAAAGCATTCCAACTCTGTACAAAGGTATACCAACACTGTCGAAAGCATTCCAACCCTCTACAGAGCATTCCAACTCTGTACAAAGGTATACCAACACTGTCGAAAACATTCCAACCCTGTAGAAAGCATTCCAACTGTGTAAAAAGGTATTCCAACTCTGTCGAAAGCATTCCAACCATCTAGAAAGCATTCCAATTCTGTACAAATGTATTCCAGCTCTGTCGAAAGCATACCAACCCTCTAGAAAGCATTTCAACCCTGTACAAAGTAATTCCAACACCGTCAAAAGCATTCCAACCCTGTAGAAAGCATTCCAACTCTGTACAAAGGTATTCCAACTGTGTCGAAAGCATTCCAACCCTGTAGAAAGCATTTCAACCCTCTATAAAGAATTCCAACCCTGTAGAAAGCATTCCAAACTTGTACAAAAGTATTCCAACTCGTTCGAAAGCATTCCAACCCTGTCGAAAGCACTCCAACTCTGTACAAATGTATTCCATCTGTGTCGAAAGCATTCCAAACCTGTAGAAAGCATTCCAACCCTGTACAAAGGTATTCCAACCCTGTAGAAAGCATTCGAACCCTGTAGAAAGCATTCCAACTCTGTATAAAGTTATTCCAACTCTGTCGAAAGAATTCCAACACTCTAGAAAGCATTCCAACTTTGTTCAAAGGTATTCCAACTCTGTCGAATGCATTCCAACCCTGTAGAAAGCATTTCAACCCTGTACAAAGTAATTCTAACACCGTCAAAAGCATTCCAACCCTGTGGAAAGCATTCCAACCCTGTACAAAGGTACTCCAACCCTGTAGAAAGCATTCCCACCCTGTAGAAAGCATTCCAACTCTGTTTAAAGTTATTCCAACTCTGTCGAAAGAATTCCAACACTCTAGAAAGCATTCCAACTCTGTACAAAGGTATTCCAACTGTGTCGAAAGCATTCCAACCCTGTAGAAATCATTTCAACCCTCTATAAAGAATTCCAACCCTGTAGAAAGCATTCCAACCTTGTACAAAGGTATTCCAACTCGTTCGAAAGCATTCCAACCCTGTCGAAAGCACTCCAACTCTGTACAAATGTATTCCATCTGTGTCGAAAGCATTCCAACCCTGTCGAAAGCACTCCAACTCTGTACAAATGTATTCCATCTGTGTCGAAAGCATTCCAAACCTGTAGAAAGCATTCCAACCTTGTACAAAGGTATTCCAGCCCTGTCGAAAGCATTCCAACCCTTTACAGAGCATTCCAACTCTGTACAAAGGTATACCAACAATGTCGAAAACATTCCAACCCTGTAGAAAGCATTCCAACTGTGTACAAAGGTATTCCAACTCTGTCGAAAGCATACCAACCCTCTAGAAAGCATTTCAACCCTGTACAAAGGTACTCCAACCCTGTAGAAAGCATTGCAGCCATGTCGAAGGCGTTCCAACCCTGTAGAAAGCATTCCAACTATGTACAAAGGTATACCAACACTGTCGAAAGCATTCCAACCCTGTAGAAAGCATTCCAACTCTGTACAAAGGAATTCCAACACCGTCAAAAGCATTCCAACCCTGTAGAAAGCATTCCAAACTTGTACAAAGGTATTCCAACCCTGTCGAAAGCATTCCAACCCTTTACAGAGCATTCCAACTCTGTACAAAGGTATACCAACAATGTCGAAAGCATTCCAACCCTGTCGAAAGCATTCCAACCCTGTCGAAAGCATTCCAACACTGCAGAAAGCAATCCAACTCTGTACAAAGGTATTCCAACTCTGTCGAAAGCATTCCAACCCGGTGCAAAGGTATGCCAACCCTGCAGAAAGCATTCCCACCCTGTAGAAAGCATTCCAACTCTGTATAAAGTTATTCCAACTCTGTCGAAAGCATTCCCACCCTATAGAAAGGATTCCAACTCTGTACAAAGGTATACCATAACTGTCGAAAGCATTCCAACCCTGTAGAAAGCATTCCAACTCTGTACAAAGGTATACCAACACTGTCGAAAGCATTCCAACCCTGTAGAAAGCATTCCAACTGTGTACCAATGTATTCCATCTCTGTCGAAAGCATGCCAACCCTCTAGAAAGCATTTCAACCATGTACAAAGGAATTCCAACTCTGTCGAAAGCATTGCAACTCTGTACAAATGTATTCCAACTCTGTCGAAAGCATTCCGACCCTCTAGAAAGCATTCCACCACTCTGGAATGTATTTCATCCCTGTACAAAGGAATTCCAACTCTGACGAAAGCATTCCAACACTGCAGAAAGCATTGCAACTCTGTACAAAGGTATTCCAACTCTGTCGACAGCATTCCAACCCTCTAGAAAGCATTTCAACCCTGTACAAAGGAATGCCAACTCTATAGAAAGCATTCCAACCCTGCAGAAAGCATTTCAACCCTGCAGAAAGCATTCCAACCCTGCAGAAAGCATTCCAACTCTGTACAAAGGTATTCTAGCTCTGTCGAAAACATTCCAACCCTGTAGAAAGCATTTCAACCCTCTATAAAGAATTCCAACCCTGTAGAAAGCATTCCAAACTTGTACAAAGGTATTCCCACTCTTTCGAAACCATTCCAACCCTGTCGAAAGCACTCCAACTCTGTACAAATGTATTCCATCTGTGTCGAAAGCATTCCAAACCTGTAGAAAGCAATCCAACCCTGTACAAAGGTATTCCAACCCTGTAGAAAGCATTCGAACCCTGTAGAAAGCATTCCAACTCTGTATAAAGTTATTCCAACTCTGTCGACAGGATTCCAACCCTCTAGAAAGCATTCCAACTTTGTTCAAAGGTATTCCAACTCTGTCGAATGCATTCCAACCCTGTAGAAAGCATTCCAACTGTGTACAAATGTATTCCAACACTGACGAAAGCATTCCAACCCTGTAGAAAGCATGCCAACTGTGTACAAATGTATTCCATCTCTGTCGAAAGCATGCCAACCCTCTAGAATGCATTTCAACCATGTACAAAGGAATTCCAACTCTGTCGAAAGCATTGCAACTCTGTACAAATGTATTCCAACTCTGTCGAAAGCATTCCAACCCTCTAGAAAGCATTTCAACCCTGTACAAAGGAATGCCAATCCTATAGAAAGCATTCCAACCCTGCAGAAAGCATTCCAACCCTGCAGAAAGGATTCCAACCCTGCAGAAAGCATTCCAACCCTGTACAAAGGTACTCCAACCCTGTAGAAAGCATTCCCACCCTGTAGAAAGCATTTCAACTCTGTCCAGAGGCATACCAACACTGTCGAAAGCATTCCGACCCTCTAGAATGCATTCCACCACTCGGGAATGTATTTCATCCCTGCACAAAGGAATTCCAACTCTGACGAAAGCATTCCAACACTGCAGAAAGCATTGCAACTCTGTACAAGGGTATTCCAACTCTGTCGAAAGCATTCCAACCCTCTAGAAAGCATTTCAACCCTGTACAAAGGAATTCCAATTCTATAGAAAGCATTCCAACCCTGCAGAAAGCATTCCAACCCTGCAGAAAGCATTCCAACCCTGTAGAAAGCATTCCATCTGTGTACAAAGGTATTCCAACTCTGTCGAAAGCGTTCCAACCTTCTAGAAAGCATTCCAATTCTGTACAAACGTATTCCAGCTCTGTCGAAAGCATGCCAACCCTGTAGAAAGCATTCCAACCCTGTCGAAGGCGTTCCAACCCTGTCGAAGGCGTTCCAACCCTGTAGAAAGCATTCCAACTATGTACAAATGTATACCAACACTGTCGACAGCATTCCAACAATGTAGGAAGCATTCCAACTCTGTACAAGGGTATACCAACTCTGTCGAAAGCATTCCATCCCTGCAGAATGCATTCCAACCCTGTACAAAAGTATTCCAACCCTGTAGAAAGCATTCCCACCCTGTAGAAAGCATTCCAACTATGTACAAAGGTATACCAACACTGTCGAAAGCCTTCGAACCCTGTAGAAAGCATTCCAACTGTGTACAAATGTATTCCATCTCTGTCGAAAGCATTCCACCACTCTGTAATGTATTTCATCCCTGTACAAAGGAATCCCAACTCTGTCGAAAGCATTCCAACCCTCTAGACAGCATTTCAACCCTGTACAAAGGTATTCCGACTCTGTCGAAAGTATTCCAACACTGCAGAAAGCATTCCAACCCTGCAGAAAGCATTCCAACCCTGCAGAAAGCATTCCAACTCTGTGCAAAGGTATTCTAGCTCTGTCGAAAACGTTCCAACCCTGTAGAAAGCATTCCAACAGTGTACAAAGGTATTCCAACTCTGTCGAAAGCATGCCAACTTTCTAGAAAGCATTCCAATTCTGTACAAATGTATACCAACACTGTCGACAGCATTCCAACAATGTAGGAAGCATTCCAACTCTGTACAAGGGTATACCAACTCTGTCGAAAGCATTCCATCCCTGCAGAATGCATTCCAACCCTGTACAAAAGTATTCCAACCCTGTCCAAAGCATTCCAACCCTGTAGAAAGCATTCCAACTGTGTACAAAGGTATTCCAACTGTGTCGAAAGCATTCCAACCCCGTAGAAAGCATTTCAACCCTCTATAAAGAATTCCAACCCTGTACAAAGTTCCTCCAACTCTGTGGAAAGCATGCCAACCCTGTAGAAAGCATTTCAACACTGTGCAAAGGTCCAAAGCATTCCAACCCTACAGAAAGCATTCCAACTATGTACAAAGGTATTCCAACTGTGTCGAAAGCATTCCAACCCCGTAGAAAGCATTTCAACCCTCTATAAAGAATTCCAACCCTGTAGAAAGCATTCCAAACTTGTACAAAAGTATTCCAACTCGTTCGAAAGCATTCCAACCCTGTCGAAAGCACTCCAACTCTGTACAAATGTATTCCATCTGTGTCGAAAGCATTCCAAACCTGTAGAAAGCATTCCAACCCTGTACAAAGGTATTCCAACCCTGTAGAAAGCATTCGAACCCTGTAGAAAGCATTCCAACTCTGTATAAAGTTATTCCAACTCTGTCGAAAGAATTCCAACACTCTAGAAAGCATTCCAACTTTGTTCAAAGGTATTCCAACTCTGTCGAATGCATTCCAACCCTGTAGAAAGCATTTCAACCCTGTACAAAGTAATTCTAACACCGTCAAAAGCATTCCAACCCTGTGGAAAGCATTCCAACCCTGTACAAAGGTACTCCAACCCTGTAGAAAGCATTCCCACCCTGTAGAAAGCATTCCAACTCTGTTTAAAGTTATTCCAACTCTGTCGAAAGAATTCCAACACTCTAGAAAGCATTCCAACTCTGTACAAAGGTATTCCAACTGTGTCGAAAGCATTCCAACCCTGTAGAAAGCATTTCAACCCTCTATAAAGAATTCCAACCCTGTAGAAAGCATTCCAAACTTGTACAAAGGTATTCCAACTCGTTCGAAAGCATTCCAACCCTGTCGAAAGCACTCCAACTCTGTACAAATGTATTCCATCTGTGTCGAAAGCATTCCAACCCTGTCGAAAGCACTCCAACTCTGTACAAATGTATTCCATCTGTGTCGAAAGCATTCCAAACCTGTAGAAAGCATTCCAACCTTGTACAAAGGTATTCCAACCCTGTCGAAAGCATTCCAACCCTTTACAGAGCATTCCAACTCTGTACAAAGGTATACCAACAATGTCGAAAACATTCCAACCCTGTAGAAAGCATTCCAACTGTGTACAAAGGTATTCCAACTCTGTCGAAAGCATACCAACCCTCTAGAAAGCATTTCAACCCTGTACAAAGGTACTCCAACCCTGTAGAAAGCATTGCAGCCATGTCGAAGGCGTTCCAACCCTGTAGAAAGCATTCCAACTATGTACAAAGGTATACCAACACTGTCGAAAGCATTCCAACCCTGTAGAAAGCATTCCAACTCTGTACAAAGGAATTCCAACACCGTCAAAAGCATTCCAACCCTGTAGAAAGCATTCCAAACTTGTACAAAGGTATTCCAACCCTGTCGAAAGCATTCCAACCCTTTACAGAGCATTCCAACTCTGTACAAAGGTATACCAACAATGTCGAAAGCATTCCAACCCTGTCGAAAGCATTCCAACCCTGTCGAAAGCATTCCAACACTGCAGAAAGCAATCCAACTCTGTACAAAGGTATTCCAACTCTGTCGAAAGCATTCCAACCCGGTGCAAAGGTATGCCAACCCTGCAGAAAGCATTCCCACCCTGTAGAAAGCATTCCAACTCTGTATAAAGTTATTCCAACTCTGTCGAAAGCATTCCCACCCTATAGAAAGGATTCCAACTCTGTACAAAGGTATACCATAACTGTCGAAAGCATTCCAACCCTGTAGAAAGCATTCCAACTCTGTACAAAGGTATACCAACACTGTCGAAAGCATTCCAACCCTGTAGAAAGCATTCCAACTGTGTACCAATGTATTCCATCTCTGTCGAAAGCATGCCAACCCTCTAGAAAGCATTTCAACCATGTACAAAGGAATTCCAACTCTGTCGAAAGCATTGCAACTCTGTACAAATGTATTCCAACTCTGTCGAAAGCATTCCGACCCTCTAGAAAGCATTCCACCACTCTGGAATGTATTTCATCCCTGTACAAAGGAATTCCAACTCTGACGAAAGCATTCCAACACTGCAGAAAGCATTGCAACTCTGTACAAAGGTATTCCAACTCTGTCGACAGCATTCCAACCCTCTAGAAAGCATTTCAACCCTGTACAAAGGAATGCCAACTCTATAGAAAGCATTCCAACCCTGCAGAAAGCATTTCAACCCTGCAGAAAGCATTCCAACCCTGCAGAAAGCATTCCAACTCTGTACAAAGGTATTCTAGCTCTGTCGAAAACATTCCAACCCTGTAGAAAGCATTTCAACCCTCTATAAAGAATTCCAACCCTGTAGAAAGCATTCCAAACTTGTACAAAGGTATTCCCACTCTTTCGAAACCATTCCAACCCTGTCGAAAGCACTCCAACTCTGTACAAATGTATTCCATCTGTGTCGAAAGCATTCCAAACCTGTAGAAAGCAATCCAACCCTGTACAAAGGTATTCCAACCCTGTAGAAAGCATTCGAACCCTGTAGAAAGCATTCCAACTCTGTATAAAGTTATTCCAACTCTGTCGACAGGATTCCAACCCTCTAGAAAGCATTCCAACTTTGTTCAAAGGTATTCCAACTCTGTCGAATGCATTCCAACCCTGTAGAAAGCATTCCAACTGTGTACAAATGTATTCCAACTCTGACGAAAGCATTCCAACCCTGTAGAAAGCATGCCAACTGTGTACAAATGTATTCCATCTCTGTCGAAAGCATGCCAACCCTCTAGAATGCATTTCAACCATGTACAAAGGAATTCCAACTCTGTCGAAAGCATTGCAACTCTGTACAAATGTATTCCAACTCTGTCGAAAGCATTCCAACCCTCTAGAAAGCATTTCAACCCTGTACAAAGGAATGCCAATCCTATAGAAAGCATTCCAACCCTGCAGAAAGCATTCCAACCCTGCAGAAAGGATTCCAACCCTGCAGAAAGCATTCCAACCCTGTACAAAGGTACTCCAACCCTGTAGAAAGCATTCCCACCCTGTAGAAAGCATTTCAACTCTGTCCAGAGGCATACCAACACTGTCGAAAGCATTCCGACCCTCTAGAATGCATTCCACCACTCGGGAATGTATTTCATCCCTGCACAAAGGAATTCCAACTCTGACGAAAGCATTCCAACACTGCAGAAAGCATTGCAACTCTGTACAAGGGTATTCCAACTCTGTCGAAAGCATTCCAACCCTCTAGAAAGCATTTCAACCCTGTACAAAGGAATTCCAATTCTATAGAAAGCATTCCAACCCTGCAGAAAGCATTCCAACCCTGCAGAAAGCATTCCAACCCTGTAGAAAGCATTCCATCTGTGTACAAAGGTATTCCAACTCTGTCGAAAGCGTTCCAACCTTCTAGAAAGCATTCCAATTCTGTACAAACGTATTCCAGCTCTGTCGAAAGCATGCCAACCCTGTAGAAAGCATTCCAACCCTGTCGAAGGCGTTCCAACCCTGTCGAAGGCGTTCCAACCCTGTAGAAAGCATTCCAACTATGTACAAATGTATACCAACACTGTCGACAGCATTCCAACAATGTAGGAAGCATTCCAACTCTGTACAAGGGTATACCAACTCTGTCGAAAGCATTCCATCCCTGCAGAATGCATTCCAACCCTGTACAAAAGTATTCCAACCCTGTAGAAAGCATTCCCACCCTGTAGAAAGCATTCCAACTATGTACAAAGGTATACCAACACTGTCGAAAGCCTTCCAACCCTGTAGAAAGCATTCCAACTGTGTACAAATGTATTCCATCTCTGTCGAAAGCATTCCACCACTCTGTAATGTATTTCATCCCTGTACAAAGGAATCCCAACTCTGTCGAAAGCATTCCAACCCTCTAGACAGCATTTCAACCCTGTACAAAGGTATTCCGACTCTGTCGAAAGTATTCCAACACTGCAGAAAGCATTCCAACCCTGCAGAAAGCATTCCAACCCTGCAGAAAGCATTCCAACTCTGTGCAAAGGTATTCTAGCTCTGTCGAAAACGTTCCAACCCTGTAGAAAGCATTCCAACAGTGTACAAAGGTATTCCAACTCTGTCGAAAGCATGCCAACTTTCTAGAAAGCATTCCAATTCTGAACAAATGTATTCCAGCTCTGTCGAAAGCATGCCAACCCTCTAGAAAGCATTTCAACCATGTACAAAGGAATTCCAACTCTGTCGAATGCATTCCAACACTCTAGAAAGTATTCCAACCCTACAGAAAGCATTCTAACCCTACAGAAAGCATTCCAACCCTGCAGAAAGCATTCCAACTCTGTACAAAGGTATTCTAGCTCTGTCGAAAGCATTCCAACCCTGTAGAAAGCATTCCAACTGTGTACACAGGTATTCCAAAACTGTCCAAAGCATTCCAACCCTGTAGAAAGCATTCCAACTGTGTACAAAGGTATTCCAACTCTGTCGAAAGCATTCCAAACCTGCAGAAAGCATTCCAACCCTGTAGAAAGCATTTCAACCCTGTACAAAGTTCCTCCAACTCTGTGGAAAGCATGCCAACCCTGTAGAAAGCATTTCAACACTGTGCAAAGGTCCAAAGCATTCCAACCCTACAGAAAGCATTCCAACTATGTACAAAGGTATACCAACACTGTCGAAGGCGTTCCAACCCTGTAGAAAGCATTCCAACCGTGTACGAAGGTATTCCAACACTGTCCAAAGCATTCCAACCCTGTAGAAAGCATTCCAACTGTGTACAAAGGCATTCGAACTCTGTCGAAAGCATTCCAACCCTGTAGAAAGCATTCCAACTCTGTACAGAGGTATAGCAACACTGTCGAAAGCTTTCCAACCCTCTACAGAGCATTCCAACTCTGTACAAAGGTATACCAACACTGTCGAAAGCATGCCAACGCTCTAGAAAGCATTTCAACCCTGTACTAAAGGAATTCCAACTCCATCAAAAGCATTCCAACCCTGTAGAAAGCATTCCAACTCTGTACAAAGGTATACCAACAATGTCGAAAGCATTCCAACCCTGTAGAAAGCATTCCAACTGTGTACAAAGGTATTCCAACTCTGTCGAAAGCATTCCAACCTTCTAGAAAGCATTCCAATTCTGTACAAAAGTATTCCAGCTCTGTCGAAAGCATGCCAACCCTCTAGAAAGCATTTCAACCCTGTACTAAAGGAATTCCAACTCCATCAAAAGCATTCCAACCCTGTAGAAAGCATTCCAACTCTGTACAAAGGTATTCCAACTGTGTCGAAAGCATTCCAACCCTGTAGAAAGCATTCCAACCCTCTATAAACAGTTCCAACCCTGTAGAAAGCATTCCAACTCTGTACATAGGTATTCCAACCCTCTCGAAAGCAGTACAACCCTGTAGAAAGCATTCCAACTCTCTGGAAAGAATTGCAACCCTGTACAATGTTATTCCAACAATGTCGCGAACATTCCAACCCTCTAGAAAGCAGTCCTACTCTGTGGAAAGGTATTCCAACTCTGTCAAAAGCATTCCAACCCTGTAGAAAGCAATTCAACCCTGTACAAAGGTATTCCAACCCTCTAGAAAGCATTCCCACACTGTAGAAAGCATTCCAACTCTGTACAAAGGTATACAAACACTGCCGAAAGCATGCCAACCTTCTAGAAAGCACTCCAACTCTGTACAAAGGTATACCAACAATGTCGAAAGCATTCCAACCCTGTAGAAAGCATTCCAACTGTGTACGAAGGTATTCCAACACTGTCCAAAGCATTCCAACCCTGTAGAAAGCATTCCAACTGTGTACAAAGGTATTCCAACTCTGTCGAAAGCATTCCAACCTTCTAGAAAGCATTCCAATTCTGTACAAAAGTATTCCAGCTCTGTCGAAAGCATGCCAACCCTGTAGAAAGCATTCCAACCCTGTCGAAGGCGTTCCAACCCTGTAGAAAGCATTCCAACTATGTACAAATGTATAGAAACACTGTCGAAAGCATTCCAACCCTTTAGAAAGCATTCCAACTCTGTACAAGGGTATACCTTCCCTGTCGAAAGCATTCCAACCCTGCAGAATGCATTCCAACCCTGCAGAAAGCATTCCAACTCAGTACAAAGGTATTCCAACTCTGTCGAAAGCATTCCAAACCTCTACAAGGCATTCCACCCCTCTGGAATGTATTTCATCCCTGTACAAAGGAATTCCAACTCTGACGAAAGCGTTCCAACACTGACGAAAGCATTCCAACACTGCAGAAAGCATTCCAACTCTGTACAAAGGTATTCCAACTCTGACGAACGCATTCCAACAATGCAGAAAGCATTCCAACTCTGTACAAAAGTATTCCAACTCTGTCGAAAGCATTCCAACTCAGTACAAAGCTATTCCAACACTGTCGAAAGCATTCCCACCCTACAGAAAGCATTCCAACTCTGTACAAAGGTATACCAACACTGTCCAACCCTGTAGAAAGCATTCCCATTCTGTACAAAGGTATACCAACACTGTCGAAAGCATTCCCACCCTGTAGAAAGCATTCCAACTGTCTACAAATGTATTCGAGCTCTGTCGAAAGCATGCCAACTCTCTAGAAAGCATTTCAACCATGTACAAAGGTATTCCAACTCTGTCGAAAGTATTCCCACCCTATAGAAAGCATTCCAACTCTGTACAAAGGTATACCAACACTGTCGAAAGCATTCCTACCCTGTAGAAAGCATTTAAACCCCGTGCAAAGGTCCTCCAATTCTGTGGAAAGCATGCCAACCCTGTAGAAAGCATTCCAACCCTGTCGAAGGCGTTCCAACCCTGTAGGAAGCATTCCAACTATGTCCAAAGGTATACCAACACTGTCGAAAGCATTCCAACCCTCTAGAAAGCATTTCAAACCTGTACAAAGGAATTCCGACTCTATAGAAAGCATTCCAACACTGCAGAAAGCATTCCAACCCTGCAGAAAGCATTCCAACCCTGCAGAAAGCATTCCAACCCTGCAGAAAGCATTCCAATCCTGTAGAAAGCATTCCAACTCTGTAGAAATGTATTCCAGCTCTGTCGGAAGCATTCCGACCCTCTAGAAAGCATTTCAACCCTGTACAAAGGAATTCCAACTCTATAGAAAGCATTCCAAACCTCTAGAAGGAATTCCAACCCGCTGGAAAGCATTTCAACCCTGTACAAAGGTATTCCAACACTGTCGAATGCATTCCAACACTCTAGAAAGTATTCCAACCCTGTAGATAGCATTTCAACCCTGTACAAAGTTCCTCCAACTCTGTGGAAAGCATGCCAACCCTGTAGAAAGCATTTCAACCCTATGCAAAGGTCCTCCAAACCTGTGGAAAGCATGCCAACACTGTAGAAAGCATTCCAACCCTGTCGAAGGCGTTCCGACCCTGTAGAAAGCATTCCAACTATGTACAAAGGTATACCAACACTGTCGAAAGCATTCCAACCCTGTAGAAAGCATTCCAACTCTGTACAAAGGTATACCAACACTGTCGAATGCATTCCATCCCTCTACAGAGCATTCCAGCTCTGTACAAGGGTATAACAACACTGTCGAAAGCACTCCAACCCTGTAGAAAGCATTCCAACTGTGTACAAAGGTATTCCGACTCTGTCGAAAACATTCCAGCCTTCTAGAAAGCATTCCCACTCTGTACAAAGATATTCCAACTCTGTACAAAGGTATTCCAACTCTGTCGAAAGCATTCCTACCCTCTAGAAAGCATTTCAATCCTGTACAAAGGAATTCCAACTCTATAGAAAGCATTCCAACCCTGCAGAAAGCATTCCAACACTACAGAAAGCATTCCAACACTGCAGAAATCATTTCCACCCTGCAGAAAGCATTTCAACCCTGCAGAAAGAATTCCAACTCTGTACAAAGGTATTCTAGCTCTGTCGAAAGCATTCCAACCCTGTAGAAAGCATTTCAACCCTGTACAAAGGTCCTCCAACTCTGTGGAAGGCATGCCAACCCTGTAGAAAGCATTTCAACCCTGTCGAAGGCGTTCCAACCCTGTAGAAAGCTTTCGAACTATGTACAAAGGTATACCAACACTGTCGAAGGCGTTCCAACCCTGTAGAAAGCATTCCAACTATGTATAAAGGTATTCCAACGCTGTCGAAAGCATTCCAACCTTCTAGAAAGCATTCCAATTCTGTACAAATGTATTCCAGCTCTGTCGATAGCATTGCAACCCTCTACAGAGCATTCCAACCCTGTACAAAGGTATACCAACACTGTCGAAAGCATTCCAACCCTGTAGAAAGCATTCCAATTCTGTACAAATGTATTCCAGCTCTGTCGAAAGCATGCCATTCCTCTAGAAAGCATTTCAACCATGTACAAAGGAATTCCAACTCTGTCGAAAGCATTCCAACACTCTAGAAAGTATTCCAACCCTACAGAAAGCATGCCAACCCTACAGAAAGCATTCCAACCCTGCAGAAAGCATTCCAACTCTGTACAAAGGTATTCTAGCTCTGCCGAAAGCATTCCAACCCTGTAGAAAGCATTCCAACTGTGTACACAGGTATTCCAACACTGTCCAAAGCATTCCAACCCTGTAGAAAGCATTGTAACTGTGTACAAAGGTATTCCAACTCTGTCGAAAGCGTTCCAAACCTGCAGAAAGCATTCCAACCCTGAAGAAAGCATTTCAACCCTGTACAAAGGTCCCCCAACTCTGTGGAAAGCATGCCAACCCTGTAGAAAGCATTTCAACCCTGTGAAAAGGTCCTCCAAATCTGTGGAAAGCATGCCAACACTGTAGAAAGCATTCCAACCCTGTCGAAGGCGTTCCAACCCTGTAGAAGCATTCCAACTATGTACAAAGGTATACCAACACTCTCGAATGCATTCCAACACTCTAGAAAGTATTCCAACCCTGTAGAAAGCATTTCAACCCTGTACAAAGTTCCTCCAACTCTGTGGAAAGCATGCCAACCCTGTAGAAAGCATTTCAACCCTATGCAAAGGTCCTCCAAACCTGTGGAAAGCATGCCAACACTGTAGAAAGCATTTCAACCCTGTACAAAGGTCCTCCAACTCTGTGGAAAGCATTCCAACACTGTAGAAAGCATTCCAACTCTGTACAAAGGTATTCCCACCCTCTCGAAAGCATTACAACCCTGTAGAAAGCGTTCCAACTCTCTAGAAAGAATTGCAACCCTACAGAAAGCATTCCAACTATGTACAAAGGTATACCAACACTGTCGAAGGCGTTCCAACCCTTTAGAAAGCATTCCAACTGTGTACGAAGGTATTCCAACACTGTCCAAAGCATTCCAACCCTGTAGAAAGCATTCTAACTGTGTACAAAGGTATTCCAACTCTGTCGAAAGCATTCCAAACCTGCAGAAAGCATTCCAACCCTGTAGAAAGCATTTCAACCCTGTACAAAGGTCCTGCAACTCTGTGGAAAGCATGCCAAGCCTGTAGAAAGCATTTCAACCCTGTACAAAGGTCCTCCAACTCTGTGGAAAGCATGCCAACCCTGTAGAAAGCATTTCAACCCTGTGCAAAGGTCCTCCAAATCTGTGGCAAGCATGCCAACACTGTAGAAAGCATTCCAACCCTGTCGAAGGCGTTCCAACCCTGTAGAAGCATTCCAACTATGTACAAAGGTATACCAACACTGTCGAATGCATTTCAACACTCTAGAAAGCATTCCAACCCTGCAGAAAGCATTCCAACCCTCTATAAAGCATTCCAACCCTGAACAAATGTTTTCCAACACTGTCAAAAGCATTCCAACCCTGTAGAAAGAATTTCAACCCCGTACAAAGGAATTCCAACTCCGTCAAAAGCATTCCAACCCTGTAGAAAGCATTCCAACTCTGTACAAAGGTATTCCAACTGTGTCGAAAGCATTCCAACCCTGTAGAAAGCATGCCAACCATCTGGAAACCATTTCAACCATGTACAAAGGAATTCCAACTCTATAGAAAGCACTCCAACCCTGCAGAAAGCATTCCAACTCTGTACAAAGTTATTCTAGCTCTGTCGAAAGCATTGCGACCCTCTAGAAAGCATTCCACCCCTCTGGAATGTATTTCATCCCTGTACAAAAGAATTCCAACTCTGACGAAAGCATTCCAACACTGCAGAAAGCTTTCCACCTCTGTACAAAGGTATTCCAACTCTGTACAAAGGTATTCCAACTCTGTACAAAGGTATATCAACACTGTCGAAAGCTTTCCAACCCTCTACAGAGCATTCCAACTCTGTACAAAGGTATACCAACCCTCGCGAAGGCGTCCCAACCCTGTAGAAAGCATTCCAATTATGTACAGAGGTATAGCAACACTGTCGAAAGCTTTCCAACCCTCTACAGAGCACTCCAACTCTGTACAAAGGTATACCAACACTGTCGAAAGCATGCCACCCCTCTAGAAAGCATTTCAACCCTGTACTAAAGGAATTCCAACTCCGTCAAAAGCATTCCAACCCTGTAGAAAGCATTCCAACTCTGTACAAAGGTATTCCAACTGTGTCGAAAGCATTCCAACCCTGTAGAAAGCATTCCAACCCTCTATAAACAATTCCAACCCTGTAGACAGCATTCCAAACGTGTACAAAGGTATTCCAACTCTTTCGAAACCATTCCAACCCTGTAGAAAGCATTTCAACCCTGTACAAAGGTCCTCCAACTCTCTGGAAAGCATTCCAACCCTGTAGAAAGCATTCCAACTCTGTACAAAGGTATTACAACCCTCTCGAAAGCATTACAACCCTGTAGAAAGCATTCCAACTCTCTAGAAAGAATTGCAACCCTGTACAATGTTATTCCAACAATGTCGCGAACATTCCAACCCTCTCGAAAGCAGTCCTACTCTGTGGAAAGGTATTCCAACTCTGTCGAAAGAATTCCAACCCTGTAGAAAGCAATCCAACCCTGTACAAAGGTATTCCAACCCTGTAGAAAGCATTGCCACACTGTAGAAAGCATTCCAACTCTGCACAAAGGTATACAAACACTGCCGAAAGCATGCCAACCTTCTAGAAAGCACTCCAACTCTGTACAAAGGTATACCAACAATGTCGAAAGCATTCCAACCCTGTAGAAAGCATTCCAACTGTGTACAAAGGTATTCCAACTCTGTCGAAAGCATTGCATCCCAGCAGAAAGCATTCCAACCCTCTATAAAGCATTCCAACCCTTAACAAAGGTTTTCAAACACTGCCAAAGCAGTCCAACCCTGTTGAATGCATTCCAACCATGTAGAAAACATTTCAACCCTGTACAAAGGAATTCCAACTCTGTCAAAAGCATTCCACCCATGTAGAAAACATTTCAACCCTGTACAAAGGAATTCCAACTCCGTCAAAAGCATTCCAACCCTGTAGAAAGCATTCCAACCCTGTAGAAAGCATTCCAACCCTCTATAAAGAATTCCCACCCTGTAGAAAGCATTAGAAACTTGTACAAAGGTATTCCAACCCTGTAGAAGGTATTCGAACCCTGTAGAAAGCATTCCAACTCTGTATAAAGTTATTCCAACTCTGTCGAAAGAATTCCAACACTCTAGAAAGCATTCCATATTTGTACAAAGGTATTCCAACTCTGTCGAAAGCATTCCAACCCTGTGGAAATCATTCCATCCTTGTACAAAGGTATACCAACACTGCCGAAAGCATTCCAACCCTCTAGAAAGCACTCCAACTCTGTGCAAAGATGTACCAACACTGTCGAAAGCATTCCAACCCTGTAGAAAGCATTCCCACTGTGTACAAAGGTATTCCAACTGTGTCGAAAGCATTCCAACCCTGTAGAAAGCATTCCAAACCTCTGGAAAGCATTTCAACCCTGTACAAAGGACTTCCAACTCTGTCGAAAGCATTCCAACATTCTAGAAGGCATTCCAAATCTGTACAAATGTATTTCAGCTCTGTCGAAAGCATGCCAACCCTCTAAAAAGCATTTCAACCCTGTACAAAGGAACTCCAACTCCGCCAAAAGCACTCCAACCCTGTAGAAAGCATTCCAACTCTGTACAAAGGTATTCCAACTGTGTCGAAAGAATTCCAACCCTGTGGAAAGCATTCCAACTCTGTACAAAGGTATTCTAACTGTGTGGAAAGCATTCCAACCCTGTGGGAAGCATTCCAACCCTGTACAAAGGTATACCAACACTGCCGAAAGCATTCCAACCCTCTAGAAAGCACTCCAACTCTGTGCAAAGGTATTCTAACTGTGTCGAAAGCATTCCAACCCAGTAGAAAGCATTCCAACTCTGTACAAATGTATTCCATCTGTGTCAAAAGCATTCCAACCCTGTAGAAAGCATTCCAACCCTGGACAAAGGTATTCCGACCCTGTGGAAAGCATTCGAACCCTGTAGAAAGCATTCCAACTCTGTATAACGTTATTCCAACTCTGTCGAAAGAATTCCAACCCTCTATAAAGCATTTATACCCTGTACAAAGGAATTCCGACTCTATAGAAAGCATTCCAACCCTGCAGAAAGCATTCCATCCCTGCAGAATGCATTCCAACCCTGCAGAAAGCATTCCAACTCAGTACAAAGGTATTCCAACTCTGTCGAAAGCATTCCAACGCTGTACAAATGTATTCCAACTCTGTCGAAAGCATTCCAACCCTCTAGAAAGCATTTATACCCTGTACAAAGGAATTCCGACACTATAGAAAGCATTCCGACCCTGTAGAAAGCATTCCACCCCTCTGGAATGTATTTCATCCCTGTACAAAAGAATTCCAACTCTGTCGAAAGCATTCCAACCCTCTAGAAAGCATTTCAACCCTGTGCAAAGGTCCTCCAACTCTGTGGAAAGCATGCCAACCCTGTCGAAAGCATTCCAACCCTCTCGAAGGCGTTCCAACCCTGTAGAAAGCATTCCAACTATGTACAAAGTTATACCAACACTGTTGAAAGCATTCCAATCCTGTAGAAAACATTCCAACCCTGCAGAAAGCATACCAACCCTGTAGAAAGCATTCCAACCCTGTAGAAAGCATTCCAGCTCTGTACAAAGGTATACCAACACTGTCGAAAGCATTCCAACCCTCTACGGAGCATTCCAACTCTGTACAAAGGTATACCAACACTGTCGAAAGCATGCCAACCCTCTAGAGAACATTCCACCTCTGTACAAAGGTATTCCAAATGTGTCGAAAGCATTCCAACACTGTAGAAAGCATTGCAACCCTCTATAAAGAATTCAAACCCTGTCGAAAGCATTTCAACCCCGTACAAAGGAATTTCAACTCCGACAAAAGCATTCCAACCCTGTAGAAAGCATTCCGTCCCTCTAGAAAGCATTTCAACCCCGTACAAAGGAATTCCAACTCTGTCGAAGCAATCCAACTTTCTAGAAAGCATTCCAATTCTGTATAAAGTTATTCCAACTCTGTCGAAAGAATTCCAACCCTCTAGAAAGCATTCCAACTCTGTACAAAGGAATTCCAACTCCGTCAAAAGCATTCCAACCCTGTAGAAAGCATTCCAACTCTGTACGAAGTTATTCCATCTCTGTCGAAAGCATTCCAAACCTGTACAAATGTATTCCAGCTCTGTCGAAAGCATTCCAACGCTGTAGAACGCATTTCAACTCTGTCGAAAGTATTCTGACTCTGTAGAACGTTTTCCAACACTGACGAAAGCAATCCATCTCTGTTCCAAGCATTCCAACACTATCCAACGCATTAAAACTCTGTAGTACGTTTTCCAACTCTGTACAAAATTTTCCAACCCTGTCCAACGATCTCCAACTGTGTACAACGGTCTCCTACGTTGCTGTCCAGAATGGGTCATCCAAAATTCTTTTCGCGGCATTTGGTAACCCAAACTGGACAGGTGCGTAGTTCTTAGCTTGATATCGTTTTTCACACATTAATCAACTGATTAATTTTTGGAAAACGATACCAATTACCAGGTCTCACCACGCGGAGGTGACTACACTCGAGACCCGCTCATGAGTTATTTAACATCATGTGGCGGTCTCGACATTCAACCTATTGGCAAGAATGTCGAGTTCTGACTCTACTCGATCATGGGCCTCCGTAAAGAGATAGTTATTTCGTAGCCTAACCGCGAAACACCCATCTCCTACGCAGCAGTTACACGAAACTTTACAAACGTAAAACAAAGCTTACACGACGCAATATCTATCTCCCACACAACGCAACATGTATCTCACACACAACGATTACATCGATCGGTACAAACATCGTACAATAATTCGCAACCCTACCGGCAACATTCCGTATCAAAGATACATTTGTCTAACTTGGAACGAAAGAAAAGAAATGAGGCTACAATGGAAAAGGAGCCTCAACAATCAGACGATGAACGAAAAACCTCCGTTCGCCCGGAACGGACGTAATCACGATCTCTCGAAAGAACTAACAAACCTACGTGACGTACCCCCGTACACCAGATGACCTAAGATTCAGTGGCAGCGCAAGCATTGTCCTTCACTCGATTCCTATCACGTCGTTTGGATCTTATCACGGTCGATGGCACTTACCGATGATACCAGTGTCCAGCAAATGGGCCTGCAATGTAACAACTCCAACTGAACAGTTGAACCCGGGGAGGGACCACTGAACAGGATTACAAAGGCAAGGCCCCAACTGAACAGTGGGGTCCACCCCCGCGGGTTCGAACAGGATTACGGAGGACATTAAATGCAGGTCCCCTGTCCAAGTACCGAAGCACCAATCGGACAGGATTGCGGACCTGCGACGCAATCGTCAACAGATTCACAGGTATCACCAGCGTGATGACAACGCCCGCAATTCGAGGCAAACGACGAGCAGTCGTCGAGAAGTCACCAAGACAAGAGGTCTTCTTGGGCGACCTTCGAATGCATAGAGTTGTCCAGTGCACGTTGACCCGCGCGTACCCGGAATACGTGCGAGCGAGTACGCCACACGGCAGTTTGAAAGAACTGAGCGACCGTGAACCGATAAATCGCGGGAACAATTTTTCCAGTGTGGTAAGCGAGGAGATCAAGAGAGACGAGATTTATATTTTTCGTTCCAAGATGGATAAGTATCTTTGTACGGAATGAGCTTACAATGCACATAACATAGGTATCTATCTTATGATTAATTAAGGCTAAAACGCACGCATCCAACGGTGTCCCATGTTGTCCCACGAAGTCTCGCGGTCCCCCCGCGAGGGGGTGTTAGTCCAGTCTAGATCATCCAAAATACTTTTCACTGCTTTTGGTGACCCAAACTGGACTGGTGCGTAGTTCTTAGCTTGGCATCGTTTTCCGAAGATTAATCAACTGATCAATTTTTGGAAAGCGATGCGAATTACCAGGTCTCACCACGAGGAGGTGACTACGCACGAGACCCGCCCATGAGTTATTTAACATTATGCATCGGTCTCGACATTCAACCTATTGGCAAGAATGTCGAGTTCTGACTCTACTCGATCATGGGCCTGCGTAAAGAGATAGTTATTTCGTAGCCTAACCGCGAAACACCCATCTCCTACGCAGCAGTTACACGAATCTTTACAAACGTAAAACAAAGCTTACACAACGCAATATCTATCTCCCACACAACGCAACATGCATCTCACACACAACGATTACATCGATCGGTACAAACATCGTACAATAATTCGCAACCCTACCGGCAACATTCCGTATCAAAGATACATTTGTCTAACTTGGAACGAAAGAAAAGAAATGAGGCTACAATGGAAAAGGAGCCTCAACAATCAGACGATGAACGAAAAACCTCCGTTCGCCCGGAACGGATGTAATCACGATCTCTCGAAAGAACTAACAAACCTACGTGACGTACCCCCGTACACCAGATGACCTAAGATTCAGTGGCAGCGCAAGCATTGACCTTCGCTCGATTCCTATCACGTCGTTTGGATCTTATCACGGTCGATGGCACTTACCGATGATACCAGTGTCCAGCAAATGGGCCTGCAATGTAACAACTCCAACTGAACAGTTGAACCCGGGGAGGGACCGCTGAACAGGATTACAAAGGCAAGGCCCCAACTGAACATTGGGGTCCACCCCCGCGAATTCGAACAGGATTACGGAGGACATTAAATGCAGGTCCCCTGTCCAAGTACCGAAGCACCAATCGGACAGGATTGCGGACCTGCGACACAATCGTCAACAGATTCACAGGTATCATCAGCGTGATGACAACGCCCGCGATTCGAGGCAAACGACGAGCAGTCGTCGAGAAGTCACCAAGACAAGAGGTGTTCTTGGGCGACCTTCGAATCCATAGAGTTGTCCAGTGCACGTTGACCCGCCCGTACCCGGAATACGTGCGAGCGAGTACGCCACGCTGCAGTTTGAAAGAACTGCGCGATCGTGAAACGATAAATCGCGGGAACAATTTTTCTAATGTGGTAAGCGAGGTAATCAAAAGAGAAAAGATTTTTATTTTTTCAAAGATAAAACTCGAAGAATGGCTTCCAAGATAGACAAGTATCGTTCTATAGAATGAGCTTACAATGCATTACAATACATAACATAGGTATCTACCTTATGACTAATTAAGGCTAAAACGCACGCATCCCACGATGTCCCACGATGTCCCACGGTGTCCCACGGTGTCCCCCCGATGTCCAACGATGTCCAACGGTGTCCCACGGCGTCCCCCCGATGTCCAACGATGTCCAACGGTGTCCCACGGCGTCCCACGTCGTCCCACGACGTCCCACGGTGTCCCACGTTGCAGTCCAGTCTGGATCATCCAAAATTCTTTTGGCGGCTTTTGGAGATCCACATAGGGCCAATGGTGTCCCACGTTGCAGTCCAGTCTAGGTCATCCAAAATTCTTTTCGCGGCTTTTGGTGACCCAAACTGGACCTACAGTGTCCCACGGTGTCCATCGATGTCCCGCGGTGTCCATCGGTGTCCCACGGTGTCCATCGGTGTCCCACGGTGTCCATCGGTGTCCCACGTTGCAGACCAGTGTAGGTCATCCAAAATTCTTTTGGCGGCTTTTGGATATCCACACTGGACCAACGGTATCCAACGGCGTCCAACGTCGTCCAACGACGTCCAACGACGTCCAACGTTGTCCAACGGTGTCCCACGGCGTCCCACGTCGCCCACGGCGTCCCACGTCGTCCCACGGCGTCCCACGTTGCAGTCCAGTCTAGATCATCCAAAATTCTTTTGGCGACTTTTGGAGATCCACACTGGGCCAGCGGTGTCCCACGTTGCAGTCTAGTCTAGATCATCCAAAATTCTTTTGGCGGCTTTTGGAGATCCACACTGGGCCAGCGGTGTCCCACGGTGCAGTCCAGTCTAGATCATCCAAAATTCTTTTGGCGGCTTTTGGAGATCCACACTGGACCAATGGTGTCCCACGTTGCAGTCCAGTCTAGGTCATCCAAAATTCTTTTCGCGGCTTTTGGTGACCCAAACTGGACCTACAGTGTCCCACGGTGTCCATCGGTGTCCCACGTTGTCCATCGGTGTCCCACGTTGTCCATCGGTGTCCCACGGTGTCCATCGGTGTCCCACGTTGTCCCACGGTGTCCATCGGTGTCCCGCGTTGTCCCACGGTGTCCATCTGTGTCCCACGGTGTCCATCGGTGTGACACGGTATCCATCGGTGTCCACAGCGTCCCACGTTGCAGACCAGTTTAGATCATCCAAAATTCTCTTCGTATTTTTTCGTGATCTAAACTGCACTGTATTAGCATGGTTCTTAGCTTGGTATCGAATTATTGTACAATGTTTGTACTGATCGATGTAGTCGTTTTCCAAAAATTAATCATCTGATTAATCTGCGAAAAAGATTACATTGATCAGTACAAAATTGTACAATAATTCGCAATCGTACTGGTAACATTCGGTATCAAAGATTCCTTTGTCTAACTTGGAACGAGAGAAGGAAAATGAAACTATTGACACTGCATATACAATTTAGAGTCTGGCATAAGAGAAATACGACTCCTTGTACTAAAGTTATGAAGTTATCGAAGAGTTATATTAAGTTATATAAACATGCTATATGTTTCTCTTACAAATGGGAAAACAGGAAAAAGCCTGAACAATCAGACAATGAAAGAAAGATCATTTGAGTATCTAGCATACATATTTAATATGCTATGAAACGTTCAAATATATAACTACAAAATATTTTCTGTAAATTGATAAATCTGAAACAAAGTCATTTGCTGGATTTGGAATACAAAAGAAACAGGAATCTTTAAAACATTTTATACATGAAAAATAAACTACTAATAATGGTCAATTACAGATCAAATTATTCTCGATTAAATTTTAGCAAAAATAGAGAATCATTTGTATCTTTTTAATCGAAACTAGGGTTACGTTGAAAACAAGAATTTAAGGTAATAGAATCTAAACTGAATTAAAAATTAAAAATTTCATTTAAAATAACTAAGATGAGAGAAAACCCGCTTATTAGAAAATCACTTGCTTCGTCTTTTAACTTTTAACGGTATCTGTTATTTGCTACAACAACACAGTTACTTGCAACATAATGTACCGAAAGATATGCACATAAATAATTTTGCTCAGAATTTTTGTTACAAACGTGACGATTATCGCGAATGAACTTTTGTTTCATGCAAATTTTTACGCCACGAGGCTCAGTAGAGATCATATTTCTAACCGTCGCTCGCGGTCCTCCAGCGTCGGAGAAATAATCTCTTATCTGCCCGACGAAAAACATACATTGTATCGACGATCGCATAGTTGTCACCAGGCAGCGAGTTCTGGAACCGTCGATTTCGGACCGTTATTTCTAACAAAGAAGTCGGCCTGCGTGATCATTATGCGCTCGTCGATAGAATGTATGTTTTTCGTCCGGCAGATAAGAGGATATATCTGCGACGCTGGAGGAACGCGAGCGACGGTTGGAAATATGATCTCTACTGAGCCTCGTGGCGTAACACAAATGAAATTCGAATATTTATAAAATTCTACATTACTCTTAAAAGATTAAAAATATCACGGTCGAAAACATTTTAAAAGTTATGGTTCTAAGAACGAACAATCACCAGCATTAATTCCAATCGCAATGAATTAAATTTTAAAAAATATTTCAAGCTTTCATAGCAACATTAAGATATTTTATTATAATACTTTTTTACGCATGAAATCGCTCACAGTTTCATACATGTAAATATAAATTATACATTCGTAACAAAGTTCTGTATTTTAACAGTTATGGTAACGTTAACGCTGACAAAGGAATATGTCTTATAGCAGTATTTTCAGTAATAAACGTAGTAATAAGGGGTGCATTAATAAGGGACTCTGAAAAAGAAACAAAGCAGTAGCCAGAAGGGCTACTAAAATTCAATCGTTTTCCACTCTATATAAACCCGATCAACGCGCCGAGAGTGGAACTGAATATTCTTGTTTCGCAACGCTAATTTACTACTAATATTTATGAAGCAAAAAATTCTCAAAATCAAACGCGAAGAGTGCTTTGTTGTATCTGCAATATCAATTAATCTATCATTAAAAAAAAAGAAAAAAAAGAAGAAAAGTCTGAAAATTCCCGAAACTTGAGACGCAACGCTAATAAATTCAAATCTACGCACTCGTATTTAAACAATACGCAACACTAATAGCGAGAGATCGTAGTGCAACCATTTAGGAGGTTGCTGATGAACGACCACACTTGCACAGCTCTTGCAGCTGTACGTGTGATCCAGGAACTGTGTCCGACAAATGCAGTCGGAGGGTTTGGGCAGTTTGTGAACGCAACTCTACTTGACAAAACGCGATCATTCGTTGTCGCAACGCTAAAGGGAAAAATAAGTAGAACTCGCGATGGAACAACATCGCAACGCTAACTCTTAAAGTGAATTTAATGAAACTTATTATTTACTATATGAAAAAGCTACTTTAAATATTCTGGTATTGCTGCTTGCAATACTATAAAATTAATTGAACACTTTTATAATCTAATCTTAAACAATGCAAAACAGGAAAAATTCTAAAAATTGCAACAGGCAATCGTGATATCGTAATTCGCAACTCTAAAGCAAACGCGATTATCATTTTATCGCAACTCTAATACAACCCGTAATTAATTTATCGCAACACTAATAAGAAAAATCACGAGTGGAGGGCTGAGATATCGCAGTGCAACCATTTAGGAGGTTGCCGATAAACGATCACACTTGCACAGCTCTTCCAGCTGTATCGTGTGAGCCAGAAACAGTGTCCGACAAATGCAGTCGGAGGGTTTGGGCATTTTATAAACGCAACTCTATTTAAGAAAACGCGATCATTCATTATCGCAACGCTAACAGGAAAAATTAGTAGAACTCGCGATGGAATAATATCGCAACGCTAGCGCTTAAAGTGAATTTAATGAAAATTATTCTTTACTATATGAAAAAGCTACTTCAAATATTCTGATACTGAAACTTGCAATACTATAAAATTAATTAAACACTTTTATAATCTAATTTTAAACAACAGAAGAAAGGATAAATTCTGATACGTATAGTTCTATAAGAAATTCTAAAAATTCATAATAAAATTTGCAAAAGACGATTCACAACTCCAAAGCAAACGCGATTATCATTTTATCGCAACTATAATTCAAACCGTAATCATTTTCTCGCCACACTAATGCAAAGCCGCGATGTTATTTCGCAACTCTAATACAATCCGTCATTAATTTGTCGCAACACTAATACGAAAAATCGCGAGTTGCCCAATGGGACGTTGCCTCGATGGACCGATATATACATCGGCCAAAAAAACAAAAACTACTACTACTACTACTAAAAATACTAAAAGCAAGCATAGTGACAAAGTAGTAACGATAATGACTTCCCATGCTCTGGATCACCCAGAGGATGGGCAGCCATTAGTAGTTGCCCTCTTGAGTGGCAGTTTGCCGGGCCTCTTCGGCTTATAGCCTCTTCTTTCTTCGGGCGCAATGCCCGCTGAAACTTATATCTAAGCTCGAGACTTCTAAATCGCAAACAAAAAAAAAACTTATAAAGGTAAAATAAAAATATAAGCCGCGGAAGCTGATTGAAGTGCACATGGACTGACCAACGATCACAGCGATGATCGTTGCCCACTCGCATGTGCGTGCTCGAGCGATAAACGTTCGTTCGCCCACTCGCGACCGCGATCGCGAAATTCGAAAAATCAACAGGCGAAACCAGAGACGAGAGCATGCTCTACTCGTGCCAGTTTCACCGTCGATTTTTCAAATAAATTTCCAGAAACAGGTTGGTCACGCGAAAATGTGCCTACCCGACCAGAGACTGTGCCAACCTGCCCGGCCCTACCTACTTATAATTAACAGACATACCAGAAAGTATACTACCTATCCTACCTAGCGCTATATTTAAAAAATGGCAAAGCAGGCACACCAACACACTCGCTCCACGGTTCTCACGCAAACGCCCGGGCGCAAAGGTCCTACACTAGAGAGGACGTCCCGGGACGCCTCCGACACCCGAGCTTAGCAAACATGCATACTCTAAGGTACGTACCTTTTTCCTGAAATCGACTGACGAACGCTAGTGACCATTGCGTAAAACGTGATAAAACACGTCTGAAGAAATTATATCCTTAAAATAAATATAAGCAAACTTGGGATTATAATTGCAATTGGTAACAATATTAAGAGCGTGATTACACGTAATCGTGTAGATGATATTATCATAAATTGTGATTGTATCGAGACGTAAATTGAATCGATATATGTCTCGACATTTTTAATAATTGAAGTTTTAACGAATGAAAAAAAGCGACGCAATTCCACGGCCTAACAACACACATACATAATGTGGAAAATACGTCGTGCACGATACACTAACACATCGTCAGTCGCTGAGAATTATTACATCACTTAATTCTAGATCATCGTGCCCAATGTCTTTCTCCCATTCAAGTAGCACCTGGGCACGTGAATGAGATCCTGACAATGGGCACGGAAAGGGTTAAACCTGAAAATCCTGATCTAAAAAGATGATTAGTTTGTCCAATTTTTATTTAACGGACTAACTTTCTTTGATTTTGTATTTCATTACTTCGATTCATATTGTAATAACTTTACACTATTAATTTCATAAATAAGAACAAAATTTTAATATCGCAAAAGAGGTAGCGTTAATTGAAAAAAGATTAAGATTCGAGCAAATGGAACAGTTGACTCTAAATATATTACTAAGAAAGAAATAATCTCAGGCGATCTCTTTATCAAAGCACATACTCGAAAATGCAGAAGCAGTGTTCAAAATTATTGCTTTGATTAAAACATCTGCCTGTCGCGAAGTGTCTTCTTGCACGTAAAATTTCACACATTTTTGTACGGAAAAAAATGAATTTTACTTAATATTGACTTACCTGATAAACGTAGCTTAATATTGTCACGATCAATCCATTGCTAAAAATCAAGTATATTTATGTCATACAGGTATATTCGTGTAGATATTTGCCATTTGCAAATATTCATACGGAATATTAACATGCATATTTATAAATAACACGAATATATTCGGAAATTTATATGTTTAACCTAACTATTAAAAAAACTAATTATTATAATCGCGATATGCAAGAAGACCTATCCTAAACTAATAAATTTGAAAAAAGAATGTTACTACTCGCGGGTATAAAAATACCCGCGGTCACTATGCTCGCAAGAAATTCTACGTAATACAACCGGTCACCCGTGCCGATTCGGACCTTTCATCCTACGACATGATTGAGTGACCGGAGGAACAGAAATGCATGCGACTCACCGTTCGATGCGAAGAAACAGAGAACGTTACCCTGGATGCTGTGGTATCCCAGCGAATATCATCAGGGAGACTAACATCAGGCAGGAATCGTTGAATGGCCAATGGTAGCAACGGGGGTTGCGAAAAATCTGTTACAAAAGAAAATATGATGAGTGATTGCTGACTATTTGAAAAGTTGGAGATAATGAAAAATGAAGGTTTCTTAACTTTAATAATTTTAGTAATAATAAAGATTGAAATTCTAATAAACTTTGGTTAGTATAAAAACTGAAACTCTAATATGAAAGTTCAAAATCTAAAAATTAAGAATCTAATGATTTCTTAAATATGTTAATTATTTGTTTCATAATTCGGTATTAAGACTTTAACACTTATTTTATTTTAATGAAAGAATAACCACAGAAAACACTAACCTCCCAAATTTTCAATCAAATTGTATTTTTTAATTGATAGTGATCAAAGGAAAGTGTACCGAATAGATATAATAGAAGTGCGATATGTAAAAATACTTACATTCTTGGCCTTTGAGCCACTGTTAAAACATTCTCAAAGAAGATGAAGAAGTTGAAGCAGTGATATGCCTATAACAGAACATAAGATATCATTAATATCGTTAATACGTAATAACTAACTTGAAATTTTAGCAATAATAAAGAGTAACGTCTAATAAATATGTAAATTGGAACGCTAATACGAAAGTTTTGAAAACAAAACATTCAGTGATTTTTTATACGTATCAGACGGTTTTATCGTACTTTAATATTACGACTTTACGATTTTATTTCAATTAAAAAGAACATTTATAGCTTTCTAAAATATCATTAATTTTTACTTTATAATTAACAATATTTCAAACAAAATATAGTAAATAGAACAAATTGAAATACAATATATAAAACTACTTACATTCCTGAGCTCCTGGAGAGGCTTTATCCTCTTGAGGGTAGCACTGACTCTAATACCGAAAACGAATATTCAAAAAAATAAATGTATAAAAAAGGAAAAGAAAAGACTACATTACCACGACCGCGTAAAATATAATCGGCGAACAAGAACTCTAATATCGCGTACAAATTTGATTGATAAAATTTTATTATTTTCGCGCGTGATTATTCGATCGAATTTGATCAAAACTATCGTGATTTTAAAATATTGAAAAGAAACTATAGCGTAACAAACACTGACTCTACAACCGCATTGCGCGCGGTCACAAATATTCCCTGAAAATAAAGCAGTTTAGGGGCGGGGGTAGGGGGTGGAAAAGAAGCGAAACGTCGTTTCGACAATTTTCTTCTTTTTCCTATCGAACGTTTATTTAGAAACTACTGCTATTTCTTTATACTTAAAAATTATTATTAAGAAAGTTATTTAAATTATTATTAAGTTTGAGAAATATTATTTAGTTGAAAATTGTGAGATATTTCTCGATAGGGAACAAATCCTTACGAATATCGCGAATGCAATGCAATCGCTTGCAAGAATTATACTGTTCGTTATTAGAATATATAGTGTGAATTTTCGTTATTAGAATATGAAATATACATTTTACTAATACACTATGGTCGCGTGTTATAAATATTGGAAAATATTTGCGAGAATTCAAAAGTTCGCCACCAAATATACTTAAAGAATACTGCAAAAACGCTCGCGAAGCCTTGTTTCGAGGTATTTGAATCTAACTGTTACTATGTTGCAAGTTTATGACGTTAATTGTAGTAAATTCACATAATAAAGCAAAAGAAATTGAATTCGATACGTGAATTGTGATATAACTCAATTTGAAATAATAAGATAATTTGTTAAAAATTCGTTTGAAATAAGTGAATGATTTCATACATCGGAAATAGAACAATAATTTATTTAATCGTCTTTATGTTCATTTCAGTATTCCAAATAATTAAGAAATTATCTATTATGAAATATGTATCAAATATACTTTAAAATAAATATAAATTGTATATTAAACGTTACCCATATTCGAATAAAAGGACAACAGAATTATTCATACAAAACTGTCTTAGTTAAGATATATTTATCGGATTGATCCTTAATAGTCTTCGCATCCATATGTCAATTTTTCAGTTACTTTTATATTATCTCTGCTTTCGACAAATAGGTTACTCGAAAAATTACTAGAAATTAAAACAAATGTATAAAATAATTAAATGAAATTATAGTCTAGATTCAGTGGAAAAGAAGAATAGATTTTTATATTTCGTTCCAAGTCAGAAAAGTATCGATGTACAGAATGGGCTTACAATACACTTGTCCCACGGTGTCCAACGGTGTCCCACGGTGTCCAACGGTGTCCAACGGTGTCCAAAGGTGTCCAACGGTGTCCAACGATGTCCAACGGCATCCAACGGCGTCCCACGTTGTAGTCCAGTCTAGATAATCCAAAATTCTTTTGGCGGCTTTTGGAGATCCACACTGGACCGACGCTGTCCCACGGTGCAGTCCAGTCTAGATCATCCAAAATTCTTTTCGCGGTTTTTGGAGACCCAAACTGGACTGGTGCGTAGTTCTTAGCTTGGCATCGTTTTCCAAAGATTAATCAACTGATCAATTTTTGGAAAGCGATGCGAATTACCAGGTCTCACCACGAGGAGGTGACTACGCACGAGACCCGCCCATGAGTTATTTAACATTATGCATCGGTCTCGACATTCAACCTATTGGCAAGAATGTCGAGTTCTGGCTCTACTCGATCATGGGCCTGCGTAAAGAGATAGTTATTTCGTAGCCTAACCGCGAAACACCCATCTCCTACGCAGCAGTTACACGAATCTTTACAAACGTAAAACAAAGCTTACACAACGCAATATCTATCTCCCACACAACGCAACATGCATCTCACACACAACGATTACATCGATCGGTACAAACATCGTACAATAATTCGCAACCCTACCGGCAACATTCCGTATCAAAGATACATTTGTCTAACTTGGAACGAAAGAAAAGAAATGAGGCTACAATGGAAAAGGAGCCTCAACAATCAGACGATGAACGAAAAACCTCCGTTCGCCCGGAACGGACGTAATCACGATCTCTCGAAAGAACTAACAAACCTACGTGACGTACCCCCGTATACCAGATAACCTAAGATTCAGTGGCAGCGCAAGCATTGACCTTCGCTCGATTCCTATCACGTCGTTTGGATCTTATCACGGTCGATGGCACTTACCGATGATACCAGTGTCCAGCAAATGGGCCTGCAATGTAACAACTCCAACTGAACAGTTGAACCCGGGGAGGGACCGCTGAACAGGATTACAAAGGCAAGGCCCCAACTGAACAGTGGGGTCCACCCCCGCGAGTTCGAAGAGAATTACGGAGGACATTAAATGCAGGTCTCCTGTCCAAGTACCGAAGTACCAATCGGACAGGATTGCGGACCTGCGACTCAATCGTCAACAGATTCACAGGTATCACCAGCGTGATGACAACGCCCGCGATTCGAGGCAAACCACGAGCAGTCTTCGAGAAGTCACCAAGACAAGAGGTGTCCTTGGACGACCTTCGAATCCAAAGAATTGTCCAGTGCACGTTGAGCCGCGCGTACCCGGAATACGCGCGAGCGAGTACGCCACGCGGCAGTTTGAAAGAACTGAGCGATCGTGAACCGATAAATCGCTGGAACAATTTTTCCAAGGTGGTAAGCGAGAGGATCATGAGAGACGAGATCTATATTTTTCGTTCCGAGATGGGTAAGTATCTTTGTACGGAATGAGCTTACAATGCACATAACATAGGTATCTATCTTATGATTAATTAAGGCTATAACGCACGCATCCCACGGTGTCCCACGGGGTCCCTCGGGGTCCCACGATGTCCCGCGGTGTCCAACGGTGCCCCCGCGAGGGGGTATTAGTCCAGTCTAGATCACCAAAACTATTTTGGATGATCAAGACCAGAATATATTCAAGTAGTTTTTACCTTGATATCGTTTTTTAAATAATAATACTAATATTCAAAATATCACTTGGTGTATTATTATTTGGAAAACGGTACCAATTACCGGGACCCACCACGAGGAGGTAACTACGCTCGGGGCCCATTTACATAAAGAGTTTTTAAGCATTGGAAGCAGAGATGTAAAATTATTTTATAACAAAGAAGTTACGTGTATTGAAATTTATTAATTAGAATGGCTGTAGTACGTGGATCTGCATAATCGTACTTGGATATTGAACTTAACATCGAAGGAACGAAACCATGCAAGGTACCAATTGTAGTGCGTATGGATGAATGGTGAGTTGTCGCTGCACTTGCTTCCTTCATACCACGAATACGGTGCTGTTTCCTTGGTTTTGAACAGACATGGAAAATTACATTCCATCCATAGACACTCAATTGGTACACTCTGCTTTACTACTGGTTTTATATGAAATAGTGAAATGAGAAATTAAATACTTTAGAATTTAAAATTAAAAAATAATACTATATAGAAATACAATAGCACTTCGGGGGCTTGAAAGATTTCGTAAATATTAAATAAAACAAAATAAATCATTAATTTAATCACAACGAATTGATGGTATTCATTTAAATCAATGAATCAAAGTTGCTTCCAATTAATGGTACAACTGTTATAAATTAAGAGCATAATTACTTTGAATTAATGGGAGGATATGGTTATAAATTATTGGTATAACTGTTAAGAATTAATGGAGTAATTGTTTTAGATTAATGGCTTAAATGTTATAAATTAATGGCTTAGATGATATAAATTAATAGTTTAAATGTTAGAAATTAATGGCTTACATGTATAAAATAACAGTTTAAATGCTATAAATTAATAGTTTAAATGTTGTAAATTAACAGCTTAAATGCATAAAATAACAGTTTAAATGTTGTAAATTAATAGCTTAAATTTTGTATATTAATAGCTTAAATGTTAGAAATTAATAGCTTAAGTGTTATAAATTAATAGCTTAAATGTTATAAATTAATGGCTTAGATGATATAAATTAATAGTTTAAATGTTAGAAATTAATGGCTTACATGTATAAAATAACAGTTTAAATGCTATAAATTAATAGTTTAAATGTTATAAATTAACAGCTTAAATGCATAAAATAACAGTTTAAATGTTGTAAATTAACAGCTTAAATTTTGTAAATTAATAGCTTAAATGTTAGAAATTAATAGCTTAGGTGTTATAAATTAATAGCTTAAATGTTATAAATTAATGGCTTACATGTTATAAATTAATAGTTTAAATGTTAGAAATTAATGGCTTAAGTGTATAAAATAACAGTTTAAATGTTGTAAATTAATAGCTTAAATGTTGTTAATTAATGGCTCAAATGTTAGAAATTAATAGTTTAAATGTTATAAATTAATAGCTTAATTGTTATAAATTAATGGCTTAGATGATATAAATTAATAGTTTAAATGTTATAAATTAATGGTTTAAATGTTATAAACTAATAGTTTAAACATTAGAAATTAATAGCTTAAATATTATGAATTAATAGCTTAAATATTATAAATTAATAGTTTAAATGTTAATTAATGGCTTGAATGTATAAAATAACAGTTTAGATGTTGTAAATTAATAGCTTAAATGTTGTAAGTTAATAGCTTAAATGTTCTAAATTAATAGCTGAAATGTTATAAATTAATAGCTTAAATGTTGTAAATTAATAGCTTAAATGTTATAAATTAATAGCTGAAATGTTATAAATTAATAGCTTAAATGTTGTAAATTAATAGCTTAATTGTTATAAATTAATGGCTTAGATGATATAAATTAATAGTTTAAATGTTATAAATTAATGGTTTAAATGTTATAAACTAATAGTTTAAACATTAGAAATTAATAGCTTAAATATTATGAATTAATAGCTTAAATATTATAAATTAATAGTTTAAATGTTAATTAATGGCTTGAATGTATAAAATAACAGTTTAAATGTTGTAAATTAATAGCTTAAATGTTGTAAGTTAATAGCTTAAATGTTCTAAATTAATAGCTGAAATGTTATAAATTAATAGCTTAAATGTTGTAAATTAATAGCTTATATATTATAAATTAATAGCTGAAATGTTATAGATTAATAGCTTAAGTGTTGTAAATTAACGGTTTAGACGTTATAAATTACTATTTCAATGTTATTGTTAATATTTTTTGTTTATTTACAGTATATTTAAGTTCTTCTTCGACGTTCACTCTCCGACAGTTCAGGCACTAAAGAGCTCGCGCGCGACTTCCGGGTTCCTTATATACCTTTACAAAGTATCGAGATGTCAATCAAAGGGTAACGATCTTTTGACAAAGCAAAAGACGGTTTTTCCATTATAACAAAATCACACTGACCAATTTCTTAATTTTTATCGTTAATGGGCGCCTTCAACGATTTAATACGATATCCATTTTTATCGTTTTAATAGTTCCTACAAGCTAAAACTATATTCACACTTCTTTGATACTAGTTTTCGACTATCAGTTAGTTTGAACAGAAAGGGAAACAAAGCCTAACGGCAGTCGATGACGTTACTGTAAAATAAGTTAAGGTATTAAATAATCAGATAGATAAAATTCATATTAAACATTATATTATATTATCGATATTGGTTCATTTACTGGTACTAATTACAAAATAATATGTTCTTTTTTCTTGAATAACACCTACATCACTGTCTGCGATATTTACAATTCTTATTTAATGCTTATTTAAAAGTCAGGTACCTTTTTAATTCTTCTAAAGTTAAACAAGTAAATTTACTCGTTATAGTTGTAACATAAAATGGCTTTTTTTCTTCGATACCTCCTGCATCGTGATACTGATATTAATTATGTAGCGACTAATATGAATTAATTGGCTGTAATCGCGATTAGGTATTTCTTCGTTAGATCTATGAAACGATCTATTAGGCTATTAGCGAGAGACTTATTGATTCCATGAAGAATGGTTTGATTGTTATAAATTAATGTTTTAAATGTTGTTAACAAATGTTTCCATTGCTATAAATTAATAGTTTAATTGTTATTAATTAGTTGCTTAAATATTGTTAATTATTGGTTGTGAGGTGGTTGGGTCGAATCAGATTCTGAATCAGATCTGAATCAGATTCTTCCCATTTAAAATTGAAGAACTGCTTCTGGATCATATTTAAATTTTCATTTGACTTCATATCATGTACTGCGTTTAATTTCTTCCACATTTCATGTGCTGTTGTGCAGCATAAAAGAAGATCCAACAGTTTCCTTCCTACCGAGGTCACAATTAATTTCCTCGCTAACCGATCTGCCCTCAAAAATCTTTCACGGGCGATTCCCTTTTCCGCACTGTTACCTGGATGATACAGATTCCCTTCACACACGTTGATCAGGTCGTCATCTTCCTCCAAAAGTGTATAATAAGTATAATAAGTGCATAATAAAACGGCACTGGAGACAGTTTTCTTCGCCACGTAACATCTCGATCTTTGCACTTGCTGATTCCATTTTAGCACTATCTCTTACTTTACCAAGCACAACACTTTAACACTTTATTCACTTCGCGTTGCTACCTTACAATTCACAGCCCTGGGCCCATAATTTGTTATGGTTATGCGATGTTTGTGGAATTAAAGAAATGCGTCGGTAAATTGTAAGGTATTGTAAGTGATATATTTATTGCGAAAGTTAAGTACAAAATGTGGAATATATGTAAGCTGATACAGATCCGCACGCTAGCAATGTTACCATGTAACTAAAAAAACGCTGAAGCCAACGTAGCATGTGTGCCGCTTACGGTCTGTCGTCGACGCATTCTTTAATCTATGCGCTATTGATGACCTCGGCGCCTGAGAAAGCTGAAGACCACATGTAGAGTTTTCCTAGAAGTGTCGATCACTTCAACATGTCCAAAGCCTTTCCAACTCTGGAGAACGTTCTCCAACTCTGTCCAAAGCATTCTAACTCTGTAGAAAGCATTCCAACACTGTAGAAAGCACTCCTACTCTGTAGAGAGCATTCCAACACTATAGCAAGTATTCCAACACTGTAGAACTTTTCCCAACTCTGTCGAAAGCATTTCAACCCTGTAGAAAGCATTCCAACTCTGTACAAAGGTATTCCAACTCTGTCGAAAGCATTCCAACCCTCTAGAAAGCATTCCATCTCTGTACAAAGGTATTCCAACTCTGTCGAAAGCATTCCAACTCTGTTGAAAGCATGCCAACCCTCTAGAAAGCATTCCAACACTCTGGAAAGCATTCCAACTCTGTACAAAGGTATACCAACACTGTCGAAAGCATTCCAACCCTGTAGAAAGCATTCCAACGGTGTACAAAGGTATTCCAACTCTGTCGAAAGCATTCCAACACTGTACATAGCATTCCAACCCTCTGGAAAGCATTTCAACCCTGTACAAAGTACCTCCAACTCTGTCGAAAACACTCCAACTCTGTACAAAGATATTCCAACTCTGTCGAAAGCATTCCAGTCCTGTAGAAAGCATTCCAACGCTTTACAAAGGTATTCCAACTCTGTCGAAAGTATTCCAACTCTGTCCAAAGTACTCCAACCCTCTAGAAATCATTCCAACCCTCCAGAAAGCATTTCAACCGTGTACAAAGTTATTCCAACACTGTCGATAGCATTTCAATCCTGTAGACAGCACTGCAACACTGTAGACAGCATTCCAGGGCTGTAGAAAGCATTCCAACACTGTAGAGAGCATTCCAACCCCCTAAAAAAGCATTCCAACCCTCAAGAAAGCATTCCAACCCTGTAGAAAGCATTCCAACCCTCTAGAAAGCATTCCAACTCTGTACAAAGGTATTCCAACTCTATCGAAAGCATTCCAACTCTGTCGAAAGCATGCCAACTCTCTACAAAGAATTCCAACTCTGTCCAAAGGTATTCCAACTGCGTCGAAAGCACTCCAACCCTGTAGAAAGCATTCCAACTCTCTATAAAGGATTCCAACTCAGTACAAAGGTATTCCAACACTGTCGAAACCATTCCAAGCCTGTAGAAAGCATTCCAACCCTGTAGAGCGCATTCCAAACCTGTACAAAGGTATTCCAACTGTGTCGAAAGCATTCCAACCGTGTCGAAAGAATTCCAACTCTCTAGAAAGAACTTCAACCCATTACATAGGTATTCCAGCTCTGTACAAAGGTATTCCAACCCTGTAGAAAGCATTCCAAACCTGTAGAAAGCCTTCCAACACTGTACAAAGGTATACCAACACTGTCGAAAGCATTCCAACCCTCTAGAAAGCATTCCAACTCTGTACGAAGGTATACCAACACTGTCGAAAGCATTCCAACCCTGTAGAAAGCATCCCAACGGTGTACAAAGGTATTCCAACTCTGTCGAAAGCATTCCAACCCTGTAGAAAGCATTCCAACCCTCTATAAAGCATTCCAACCGTGTGCAAAGGTATTCCAACACAGTAGAGAGCATTCCAACTCTGTACAAAGGTATTCCAACTCTGTTGAAAGCATTGCAACCCACTAGAACGCATTCCCACCCTCTAGAAAGCATTAGAACTCTGTACAAAGGTATTCCAACTCTATCGAAAGCATTCCAACTCTGTCGAAAGCATGCCAACTCTCTACAAAGAATTCCAACTCTGTCCAAAGGTATTCCAACTGTGTCGAAAGCACTCCAACCCTGTAGAAAGCATTCCAACTCTCTATAAAGGATTCCAACTCTGTACAAAGGTATTCCAACACTGTCGAAACCATTCCAAGCCTGTAGAAAGCATTCCAACCCTGTAGAGCGCATTCCAAACCTGTACAAAGGTATTCCAACTGTGTCGAAAGCATTCCAACCGTGTCGAAAGAATTCCAACTCTCTAGAAAGAACTTCAACCCATTACATAGGTATTCCAGCTCTGTACAAAGGTATTCCAACCCTGTAGAAAGCATTCCAACCCTGTAGAAAGCCTTCCAACACTGTACAAAGGTATACCAACACTGTCGAAAGCATTCCAACCCTCTAGAAAGCATTCCAACTCTGTACGAAGGTATACCAACACTGTCGAAAGCACTCCAACCCTGTAGAAAGCATTCCAACGGTGTACAAAGGTATTCCAACTCTGTCGAAAGCATTCCAACCCTGTAGAAAGCATTCCAACCCTCTATAAAGCATTCCAACCGTGTGCAATGGTATTCCAACCCTGTAGAAAGCATTCCAACTCTGTACAAAGGTATTCCAACTCTGTTGAAAGCATTGCAACCCACTAGAAAGCATTCCCACCCTCTAGAAAGCATTGCAACACTGTACAAAGGTATTCCAACACTGTAGAAAGCATTCCAACCCTGTACAAAGGTATTCCAACCCTGTAGAAAGCATTCCCACCCTGTAGAAAGCATTCCAACTGTGTACAAAGGTATTCCAACTCTGTGGAAAGCATTCCAACCCTGTAGAAAGCATTCCAACCCTGTACAAAGGTATTCCAACCCTGTAGAAAGCATTCCCACCCTGTAGAAAGCATTCCAACTCTGTACAAAGGTATACCAACACTGTCGAAAGCATTCCAGCCCTCTAGAAAGCATTCCAACTCTGTACAAAGGTATACCAACACTGTCGAAAGCATTCCAGCCCTCTAGAAAGCATTCCAACTCTGTACAAAGGTATACCAACACTGTAGAAAGCATTCCAACCCTGTAGGAAGCATTCCAACCCTGTAGAAAGCATTCCAACACAACTCTGCAAAGCATTTCAACCATGTACAAAGGACTTCCAACTCTGTCGAAAGCATTCCAACCTTCTAGAGAGCATATCAACCCTGTACAAATGTATTCCAGCTCTGTCGAAAGCATTCCAACACTGTAGATAGCATTCCAACCCTCTGGAAAGCATTTCAACCCTGTACAAAGGTCCTCCAACTCTGTCGAAAACACTCCAACTCTGTACAAAGATATTCCAACTCTGTCGAAAGCATTCCAGCCCTGTAGAAAGCATTCCAACTCTTTACAAAGGTATTCCAACTCTGTCGAAAGTATTCCAACTATGTACAAAGTATTCCAACCCTCTAGAAATCATTCCAACCCTCCAGAAAGCATTTCAACCGTGTACAAAGTTATTCCAACACTGTAGAGAGCATTCCAACCCGCTAAAAAAACATTCCAACCATCAAGAAAGCATTCCAACCGTGTGCAATGGTATTCCAACCCTGTAGAAAGCATTCCAACTCTGTACAAAGGTATTCCAACTCTGTTGAAAGCATTGCAACCCACTAGAAAGCATTCCCACCCTCTAGAAAGCATTGCAACACTGTACAAAGGTATTCCAACACTGTAGAAAGCATTCCAACCCTGTACAAAGGTATTCCAACCCTGTAGAAAGCATTCCCACCCTGTAGAAAGCATTCCAACTGTGTACAAAGGTATTCCAACTCTGTGGAAAGCATTCCAACCCTGTAGAAAGGTCCTCCAACTCTGTCGAAAACACTCCAACTCTGTACAAAGATATTCCAACTCTGTCGAAAGCATTCCAGCCCTGTAGAAAGCATTCCAACTCTTTACAAAGGTATTCCAACTCTGTCGAAAGTATTCCAACTATGTACAAAGTATTCCAACCCTCTAGAAATCATTCCAACCCTCCAGAAAGCATTTCAACCGTGTACAAAGTTATTCCAACACTGTAGAGAGCATTCCAACCCGCTAAAAAAACATTCCAACCATCAAGAAAGCATTCCAACCCTGTAGAAAGCAGTCCAACAATCTAGAAAGCATTCCAACTCTGTACAAAGGTATTCCAACTCTATCGAAAGCATTAAATCTCTGTCGAAAGCATGCCAACTCTCTACAAAGCATTCCAACTCTGTCCAAAGGTATTCCAACTGTGTCGAAAGCACTCCAACCCTGTAGAAAGCATTCCAACACTCTATAAAGTATTCCAACCCTGTACAAAGGTATTCCAACACTGTCGAAACCATTCCAAGCCTGTAGAAAGCATTCCAACCCTGTAGAAAGCATTCCAAACCTGTACAAAGGTATTCCAACTCTGTCGAAAGCATTCCAACCGTGTCGAACGAATTCCAACTCTCTCGAAAGAATTTCAACCCATTACATAGGTATTCCAGCTCTGTACAAAGGTATTCCAACGCTCTTGAATGCATTCCAACTCTGTACAAATGTATTCCAACTCTGTCGAAAGCATTCCAACCCTGTACAAAGGTATTCCAACCCTGTAGAAAGCATTCCAACCCTGTAGAAAGCCTTCCAACACTGTACAAAGGTATACCAACACTGTCGAAAGCATTCCAACCCTCTAGAAAGCATTCCAACTCTGTACAAAGTTATACCAATACTGTCGAAAGCATTCCAACCCAGTGGAAAGCATTCCAACGGTGTACAAAGGTATTCCAACTCTGTCGAAAGCATTCCAACCCTATAGAAAGTATTCCAACACTGTAGAAAGCATTCCAAACATGTACAAAGATATTCCAGCGCTGTCGAAAGCATGCCAACCATCTAGAAAGCATTGCAACCCTGTACAAATGAATTCCAAATCTGTCGAAAGCATTCCAACCCTGTAGAAAGAATTCCAACGGTGTACAAAGGTATTCGAACTCTGTCGAAAGCATTTCAACCCTCTGGAAAGCATTCCAAACCTGTAGAAAGCATTCCAACTCTGTACAAAGATATTCCAACTCTGTCCAAAGCATTCCAACCCTCTATAAAGCATTCCAACCGTGTGCAAAGGTATTCCAACCCTGTAGAAAGCATTCCAACTCTGTACAAAGGTATTCCAACTCTGTCGAAAGCATTTCAACCCTGTAGAAAGCATTCCAACCCTGTACAAAGGTATTCCAGCCCTGTAGAAAGCAGTCCAACTCTGTAGAAAGCATTCCAACCCTGTAGAACGCATTCCAAACCTGTACAGGGGTATTCCAACTCTGTCGAAAGCATTCCAACCGTGTCGAAGGAATTAAAACTCTCTAGAAAGAATTTCAACCCATTACATACGTATTCCAGCTCTGTACAAAGGTCTTCCAACGCTGTTGAATGCATTCCAACTCTGTACAAATGTATTCCAACTCTGTCGAAAGCATTCCAACCCTGTACAAAGGTATTCCAACCCTGTAGAAAGCATTCCAACTCTGTACAAAGGTATTCCAACTCTGTCGAAAGCATTCCAACCCTGTAGAAAGCATTCCAACCCTGTACAAAGGTATTCCAACCCTGTAGAAAGCATTCCAACCCTGTACAAAGGTATTCCAACCCTGTAGAAAGCATTCCAACTCTGTACAAAGGTATTCCAACTCTGTCGAAAGCATTCCAACCGTGTCGAAGGAATTAAAACTCTCTAGAAAGAATTTCAACCCATTACATACGTATTCCAGCTCTGTACAAAGGTATTCCAACGCTGTTGAATGCATTCCAACTCTGTACAAATGTATTCCAACTCTGTCGAAAGCATTCCAACCCTGTACAAAGGTATTCCAACGCTGTTGAATGCATTCCAACTCTGTACAAATGTATTCCAACTCTCTCGAAAGCATTCCAACCCTGTACAAAGGTATTCCAACCCTGTAGAAAGCATTCCAACTCTGTACAAATGTATTCCAACTCTGTCGAAAGTATTCCAACTCTGTCCAAAGTACTCCAACCCTCTAGAAATCATTCCAACCCTCCAGAAAGCATTTCAACCGTGTACAAAGCTATTCCAACACTGTCGATAGCATTTCAATCCTGTAGACAGCACTGCAACACTGTAGACAGCATTCCAGGGCTGTAGAAAGCATTCCAACCGTGTCGAAGGAATTAAAACTCTCTAGAAAGAATTTCAACCCATTACATACGTATTCCAGCTCTGTACAAAGGTATTCCAACGCTGTTGAATGCATTCCAACTCTCTATAAAGGATTCCAACTCTGTACAAAGGTATTCCAACACTGTCGAAAGCATTCCAACCCTGTAGAAAGCATCCCAACGGTGTACAAAGGTATTCCAACTCTGTCGAAAGCATTCCAACCCTGTAGAAAGCATTCCAACCCTCTATAAAGCATTCCAACCGTGTGCAAAGGTATTCCAACCCTGTAGAGAGCATTCCAACTCTGTACAAAGGTATTCCAACTCTGTTGAAAGCATTGCAACCCACTAGAACGCATTCCCACCCTCTAGAAAGCTTTAGAACTCTGTACAAAGGTATTCCAACTCTATCGAAAGCATTCCAACTCTGTCGAAAGCATGCCAACTCTCTACAAAGAATTCCAACTCTGTCCAAAGGTATTCCAACTGTGTCGAAAGCACTCCAACCCTGTAGAAAGCATTCCAACTCTCTATAAAGGATTCCAACTCTGTACAAAGGTATTCCAACACTGTCGAAACCATTCCAAGCCTGTAGAAAGCATTCCAACCCTGTAGAGCGCATTCCAAACCTGTACAAAGGTATTCCAACTGTGTCGAAAGCATTCCAACCGTGTCGAAAGAATTCCAACTCTCTAGAAAGAACTTCAACCCATTACATAGGTATTCCAGCTCTGTACAAAGGTATTCCAACCCTGTAGAAAGCATTCCAACCCTGTAGAAAGCCTTCCAACACTGTACAAAGGTATACCAACACTGTCGAAAGCATTACAACCCTCTAGAAAGCATTCCAACTCTGTACGAAGGTATACCAACACTGTCGAAAGCACTCCAACCCTGTAGAAAGCATTCCAACGGTGTACAAAGGTATTCCAACTCTGTCGAAAGCATTCCAACCCTGTAGAAAGCATTCCAACCCTCTATAAAGCATTCCAACCGTGTGCAATGGTATTCCAACCCTGTAGAAAGCATTCCAACTCTGTACAAAGGTATTCCAACTCTGTTGAAAGCATTGCAACCCACTAGAAAGCATTCCCACCCTCTAGAAAGCATTGCAACACTGTACAAAGGTATTCCAACACTGTAGAAAGCATTCCAACCCTGTACAAAGGTATTCCAACCCTGTAGAAAGCATTCCCACCCTGTAGAAAGCATTCCAACTGTGTACAAAGGTATTCCAACTCTGTGGAAAGCATTCCAACCCTGTAGAAAGCATTCCAACCCTGGACAAAGGTATTCCAACCCTGTAGAAAGCATTCCCACCCTGTAGAAAGCATTCCAACTCTGTACAAAGGTATACCAACACTGTCGAAAGCATTCCAGCCCTCTAGAAAGCATTCCAACTCTGTACAAAGGTATACCAACACTGTCGAAAGCATTCCAGCCCTCTAGAAAGCATTCCAACTCTGTACAAAGGTATACCAACACTGTAGAAAGCATTCCAACCCTGTAGGAAGCATTCCAACCCTGTAGAAAGCATTCCAACCCTCTGCAAAGCATTTCAACCATGTACAAAGGACTTCCAACTCTGTCGAAAGCATTCCAACCTTCTAGAGAGCATATCAACCCTGTACAAATGTATTCCAGCTCTGTCGAAAGCATTCCAACACTGTAGATAGCATTCCAACCCTCTGGAAAGCATTTCAACCCTGTACAAAGGTCCTCCAACTCTGTCGAAAACACTCCAACTCTGTACAAAGATATTCCAACTCTGTCGAAAGCATTCCAGCCCTGTAGAAAGCATTCCAACTCTTTACAAAGGTATTCCAACTCTGTCGAAAGTATTCCAACTATGTACAAAGTATTCCAACCCTCTAGAAATCATTCCAACCCTCCAGAAAGCATTTCAACCGTGTACAAAGTTATTCCAACACTGTAGAGAGCATTCCAACCCGCTAAAAAAACATTCCAACCATCAAGAAAGCATTCCAACCCTGTAGAAAGCAGTCCAACAATCTAGAAAGCATTCCAACTCTGTACAAAGGTATTCCAACTCTATCGAAAGCATTAAATCTCTGTCGAAAGCATGCCAACTCTCTACAAAGCATTCCAACTCTGTCCAAAGGTATTCCAACTGTGTCGAAAGCACTCCAACCCTGTAGAAAGCATTCCAAAACTCTATAAAGTATTCCAACCCTGTACAAAGGTATTCCAACACTGTCGAAACCATTCCAAGCCTGTAGAAAGCATTCCAACCCTGTAGAAAGCATTCCAAACCTGTACAAAGGTATTCCAACTCTGTCGAAAGCATTCCAACCGTGTCGAACGAATTCCAACTCTCTCGAAAGAATTTCAACCCATTACATAGGTATTCCAGCTCTGTACAAAGGTATTCCAACGCTCTTGAATGCATTCCAACTCTGTACAAATGTATTCCAACTCTGTCGAAAGCATTCCAACCCTGTACAAAGGTATTCCAACCCTGTAGAAAGCATTCCAACCCTGTAGAAAGCCTTCCAACACTGTACAAAGGTATACCAACACTGTCGAAAGCATTCCAACCCTCTAGAAAGCATTCCAACTCTGTACAAAGTTATACCAATACTGTCGAAAGCATTCCAACCCAGTAGAAAGCATTCCAACGGTGTACAAAGGTATTCCAACTCTGTCGAAAGCATTCCAACCCTATAGAAAGTATTCCAACACTGTAGAAAGCATTCCAAACATGTACAAAGATATTCCAGCGCTGTCGAAAGCATGCCAACCATCTAGAAAGCATTGCAACCCTGTACAAATGAATTCCAAATCTGACGAAAGCATTCCAACCCTGTAGAAAGAATTCCAACGGTGTACAAAGGTATTCGAACTCTGTCGAAAGCATTTCAACCCTCTGGAAAGCATTCCAAACCTGTAGAAAGCATTCCAACTCTGTACAAAGATATTCCAACTCTGTCCAAAGCATTCCAACCCTCTATAAAGCATTCCAACCGTGTGCAAAGGTATTCCAACCCTGTAGAAAGCATTCCAACTCTGTACAAAGGTATTCCAACTCTGTCGAAAGCATTCCAACCCTGTAGAAAGCATTCCAACTCTGTACAAAGGTATTCCAGCCCTGTAGAAAGCAGTCCAACTCTGTAGAAAGCATTCCAACCCTGTAGAACGCATTCCAAACCTGTACAGGGGTATTCCAACTCTGTCGAAAGCATTCCAACCGTGTCGAAGGAATTAAAACTCTCTAGAAAGAATTTCAACCCATTACATACGTATTCCAGCTCTGTACAAAGGTATTCCAACGCTGTTGAATGCATTCCAACTCTGTACAAATGTATTCCAACTCTGTCGAAAGCATTCCAACCCTGTACAAAGGTATTCCAACCCTGTAGAAAGCATTCCAACTCTGTACAAAGGTATTCCAACCCTGTAGAAAGCATTCCAACTCTGTACAAAGGTATTCCAACTCTGTCGAAAGCATTCCAACCGTGTCGAAGGAATTAAAACTCTCTAGAAAGAATTTCAACCCATTACATACGTATTCCAGCTCTGTACAAAGGTATTCCAACGCTGTTGAATGCATTCCAACTCTGTACAAATGTATTCCAACTCTGTCGAAAGCATTCCAACCCTGTACAAAGGTATTCCAACCCTGTAGAAAGCATTCCAACTCTGTACAAAGGTATTCCAACTCTGTCGAAAGTATTCCAACTCTGTCCAAAGTACTCCAACCCTCTAGAAATCATTCCAACCCTCCAGAAAGCATTTCAACCGTGTACAAAGTTATTCCAACACTGTCGATAGCATTTCAATCCTGTAGACAGCACTGCAACACTGTAGACAGCATTCCAGGGCTGTAGAAAGCATTCCAACACTGTAGAGAGCATTCCAACCCCCTAAAAAAGCATTCCAACCCTCAAGAAAGCATTCCAACCCTGTAGAAAGCATTCCAACCCTCTAGAAAGCATTCCAACTCTGTACAAAGGTATTCCAACTCTATCGAAAGCATTCCAACTCTGTCGAAAGCATGCCAACTCTCTACAAAGAATTCCAACTCTGTCCAAAGGTATTCCAACTGCGTCGAAAGCACTCCAACCCTGTAGAAAGCATTCCAACTCTCTATAAAGGATTCCAACTCAGTACAAAGGTATTCCAACACTGTCGAAACCATTCCAAGCCTGTAGAAAGCATTCCAACCCTGTAGAGCGCATTCCAAACCTGTACAAAGGTATTCCAACTGTGTCGAAAGCATTCCAACCGTGTCGAAAGAATTCCAACTCTCTAGAAAGAACTTCAACCCATTACATAGGTATTCCAGCTCTGTACAAAGGTATTCCAACCCTGTAGAAAGCATTCCAAACCTGTAGAAAGCCTTCCAACACTGTACAAAGGTATACCAACACTGTCGAAAGCATTCCAACCCTCTAGAAAGCATTCCAACTCTGTACGAAGGTATACCAACACTGTCGAAAGCATTCCAACCCTGTAGAAAGCATCCCAACGGTGTACAAAGGTATTCCAACTCTGTCGAAAGCATTCCAACCCTGTAGAAAGCATTCCAACCCTCTATAAAGCATTCCAATCGTGTGCAAAGGTATTCCAACCCTGTAGAGAGCATGCCAACTCTGTACAAAGGTATTCCAACTCTGTTGAAAGCATTGCAACCCACTAGAACGCATTCCCACCCTCTAGAAAGCATTGCAACACTGTACAAAGGTATTCCAACACTGTAGAAAGCATTCCAACCCTGTACAAAGGTATTCCAACCCTGTAGAAAGCATTCCCACCCTGTAGAAAGCATTCCAACTGTGTACAAAGGTATTCCAACTCTGTGGAAAGCATTCCAACCCTGTAGAAAGCATTCCAACCCTGTACAAAGGTATTCCAACCCTGTAGAAAGCATTCCCACCCTGTAGAAAGCATTCCAACTCTGTACAAAGGTATACCAACACTGTCGAAAGCATTCCAGCCCTCTAGAAAGCATTCCAACTCTGTACAAAGGTATACCAACACTGTCGAAAGCATTCCAGCCCTCTAGAAAGCATTCCAACTCTGTACAAAGGTATACCAACACTGTAGAAAGCATTCCAACCCTGTAGGAAGCATTCCAACCCTCTGCAAAGCATTACAACCATGTACAAAGGACTTCCAACTCTGTCGAAAGCATTCCAACCTTCTAGAGAGCATATCAACCCTGTACAAATGTATTCCAGCTCTGTCGAAAGCATTCCAACACTGTAGATAGCATTCCAACCCTCTGGAAAGCATTCCAACTCTTTACAAAGGTATTCCAACTCTGTCGAAAGTATTCCAACTATGTACAAAGTATTCCAACCCTCTAGAAATCATTCCAACCCTCCAGAAAGCATTTCAACCGTGTACAAAGTTATTCCAACACTGTAGAGAGCATTCCAACCCGCTAAAAAAACATTCCAACCATCAAGAAAGCATTCCAACCCTGTAGAAAGCAGTCCAACAATCTAGAAAGCATTCCAACTCTGTACAAAGGTATTCCAACTCTATCGAAAGCATTAAATCTCTGTCGAAAGCATGCCAACTCTCTACAAAGCATTCCAACTCTGTCCAAAGGTATTCCAACTGTGTCGAAAGCACTCCAACCCTGTAGAAAGCATTCCAAAACTCTATAAAGTATTCCAATCCTGTACAAAGGTATTCCAACACTGTCGAAACCATTCCAAGCCTGTAGAAAGCATTCCAACCCTGTAGAAAGCATTCCAAACCTGTACAAAGGTATTCCAACTCTGTCGAAAGCATTCCAACCGTGTCGAACGAATTCCAACTCTCTCGAAAGAATTTCAACCCATTACATAGGTATTCCAGCTCTGTACAAAGGTATTCCAACGCTCTTGAATGCATTCCAACTCTGTACAAATGTATTCCAACTCTGTCGAAAGCATTCCAACCCTGTACAAAGGTATTCCAACCCTGTAGAAAGCATTCCAACCCTGTAGAAAGCCTTCCAACACTGTACAAAGGTATACCAACACTGTCGAAAGCATTCCAACCCTCTAGAAAGCATTCCAACTCTGTACAAAGTTATACCAATACTGTCGAAAGCATTCCAACCCAGTAGAAAGCATTCCAACGGTGTACAAAGGTATTCCAACTCTGTCGAAAGCATTCCAACCCTATAGAAAGTATTCCAACACTGTAGAAAGCATTCCAAACATGTACAAAGATATTCCAGCGCTGTCGAAAGCATACCAACCATCTAGAAAGCATTGCAACCCTGTACAAATGAATTCCAAATCTGTCGAAAGCATTCCAACCCTGTAGAAAGAATTCCAACGGTGTACAAAGGTATTCGAACTCTGTCGAAAGCATTTCAACCCTCTGGAAAGCATTCCAAACCTGTAGAAAGCATTCCAACTCTGTACAAAGATATTCCAACTCTGTCCAAAGCATTCCAACCCTCTATAAAGCATTCCAACCGTGTGCAAAGGTATTCCAACCCTGTAGAAAGCATTCCAACTCTGTACAAAGGTATTCCAACTCTGTCGAAAGCATTCCAACCCTGTAGAAAGCATTCCAACCCTGTACAAAGGTATTCCAACCCTGTAGAAAGCATTCCAACTCTGTAGAAAGCATTCCAACCCTGTAGAACGCATTCCAAACCTGTACAGGGGTATTCCAACTCTGTCGAAAGCATTCCAACCGTGTCGAAAGAATTAAAACTCTCTAGAAAGAATTTCAACCCATTACATACGTATTCCAGCTCTGTACAAAGGTATTCCAACGCTGTTGAATGCATTCCAACTCTGTACAAAGGTATTCCAACTCTGTTGAAAGCATTGCAACCCACTAGAAAGCATTCCCACCCTCTAGAAAGCATTGCAACTCTGTACAAAGGTATTCCAACCCTGTAGAAAGCATTCCAACCCTGTAGAAAGCAGTCCAACAATCTAGAAAGCATTTCAACCCTGTACAAAGGTCCTCCAACTCTGTCGAAAACACTCCAACTCTGTACAAAGATATTCCAACTCTGTCGAAAGCATTCCCACCCTGTAGAAAGCATTTCAACCATGTACAAAGGACTTCCAACTTTGTCGAAAGCATTCCAACCTTCTAGAGAGCATATCAACCCTGTACAAATGTATTCCAGCTCTGTCGAAAGCATTCCAACACTGTAGATAGCATTCCAACCCTCTGGAAAGCATTTCAACCCTGTACAAAGGTCCTCCAACTCTGCCGAAAACACTCCAACTCTGTACAAAGATATTCCAACTCTGTCGAAAGCATTCCAGCCTTGTAGAAAGCATTCCAACTCTTTACAAAGGTATTCCAACTCTGTCGAAAGTATTCCAACTATGTACAAAGTATTCCGACCCTCTAGAAATCATTCCAACCCTCCAGAAAGCATTTCAACCGTGTGCAAAGGTATTCCAACCCTGTAGAAAGCATTCCAACTCTGTACAAAGGTATTCCAACTCTATCGAAAGCATTAAATCTCTGTCGAAAGCATGCCAACTCTCTACAAAGCATTCCAACTCTGTCCAAAGGTATTCCAACTGTGTCGAAAGCACTCCAACCCTGTAGAAAGCATTCCAACACTCTATAAAGTATTCCAACCCTGTACAAAGGTATTCCAACGCTCTTGAATGCATTCCAACTCTGTACAAATGTTTTCCAACTCTGTCGAAAGCATTCCAACCCTGTACAAAGGTATTCCAACTGTGTCGAAAGCACTCCAACCCTGTAGAAAGCATTCCAACTCTCTATAAAGGATTCCAACTCTGTACAAAGGTATTCCAACACTGTCGAAACCATTCCAAGCCTGTAGAAAGCATGCCAACCCTGTAGAGCGCATTCCAAACCTGTACAAAGGTATTCCAACTGTGTCGAAAGCATTCCAACCGTGTCGAAAGAATTCCAACTCTCTAGAAAGAACTTCAACCCATTACATAGGTATTCCAGCTCCGTACAAAGGTATTCCAACCCTGTAGAAAGCATTCCAACCCTGTAGAAAGCCTTCCAACACTGTACAAAGGTATACCAACACTGTCGAAAGCATTCCAACCCTCTAGAAAGCATTCCAACGCTGTACGAAGTTATACCAACACTGTCGAAAGCATTCCAACCCTGTAGAAAGCATTCCAACGGTGTACAAAGGTATTCCAACTATGTCGAAAGCATTCCAACCCTGTAGAAAGCATTCCAACCCTCTATAAAGCATTCCAACCGTGTGCAAAGGTATTCCAACTATGTCGAAAGCATTCCAACCCTGTAGAAAGCATTCCAACTCTGTACAAAGGTATTCCAACTCTGTTGAAAGCATTGCAACCCACTAGAAAGCATTCCCACCCTCTAGAAAGCATTGCAACTCTGTACAAAGGTATTCCAACACTGTCGAAAGCATTCCAACCCTCTAGAAAGCATTCCAACGCTGTACGAAGTTATACCAACACTGTCGAAAGCATTCCAACCCTGTAGAAAGCATTCCAACGGTGTACAAAGGTATTCCAACTATGTCGAAAGCATTCCAACCCTGTAGAAAGCATTCCAACTCTGTACAAAGGTATTCCAACTCTGTTGAAAGCATTGCAACCCACTAGAAAGCATTCCCACCCTCTAGAAAGCATTGCAACTCTGTACAAAGGTATTCCAACACTGTAGAAAGCATTCCAACCCTGTACAAAGGTATTCCAACCCTGTAGAAAGCATTCCCACCCTGTAGAAAGCATTCCAACTGTGTACAAAGGTATTCCAACTCTGTGGAAAGCATTCCAACCCTGTAGAAAGCATTCCAACGGTGTACAAAGGTATTCCAACTATGTCGAAAGCATTCCAACCCTGTAGAAAGCATTCCAACCCTCTATAAAGCATTCCAACCGTGTGCAAAGGTATTCCAACCCTGTAGAAAGCATTCCAACTCTGTACAAAGGTATTCCAACTCTGTTGAAAGCATTGCAACCCACTAGAAAGCATTCCCACCCTCTAGAAAGCATTGCAACTCTGTACAAAGGTATTCCAACACTGTAGAAAGCATTCCAACCCTGTACAAAGGTATTCCAACCCTGTAGAAAGCATTCCCACCCTGTAGAAAGCATTCCAACTGTGTACAAAGGTATTCCAACTCTGTGGAAAGCATTCCAACCCTGTAGAAAGCATTCCAACCCTGTACAAAGGTATTCCAACCCTGTACAAAGCATTCCCACCCTGTAGAAAGCATTCCAACTCTGTACAAAGGTATACCAACACTGTCGAAAGCATTCCACCCCTCTAGAAAGCATTCCAACTCTGTACAAAGGTATACCAACACTGTCGAAAGAATTCCAGCCCTCTAGAAAGCATTCCAACTCTGTACAAAGGTATACCAACACTGTAGAAGGCATTCCAACCCTGTAGGAAGCATTCCAACCCTGTAGAAAGCATTCCAACCCTCTGCAAAGCATTTCAACCATGTACAAAGGACTTCCAACTCTGTCGAAAGCATTCCAACACTGTAGATAGCATTCCAACCCTCTGGAAAGCATTTCAACCCTGTACAAAGGTCCTCCAACTCTGTCGAAAACACTCCAACTCTGTACAAAGATATTCCAACTCTGTCGAAAGCATTCCAACCCTGTAGAAAGCATTCCAACTCTTTACAAAGGTATTCCAACTCTGTCGAAAGTATTCCAACTATGTACAAAGTATTCCAACCCTCTAGAAATCATTCCAACCCTCCAGAAAGCATTTCAACCGTGTACAAAGTTATTCCAACACTGTAGAGAGCATTCCAACCCCCTAAAAAAGCATTCCAACCATCAAGAAAGCATTCCAACCCTGTAGAATGCAGTCCAACAATCTAGAAAGCATTCCAACTCTGTACAAAGGTATTCCAACTCTATCGAAAGCATTAAATCTCTGTCGAAAGCATGCCAACTCTCTACAAAGCATTTCAACTCTGTCCAAAGGTATTCCAACTGTGTCGAAAGCACTCCAACCCTGTAGAAAGCATTCCAACACTCTATAAAGTATTCCAACCCTGTACAAAGGTATTCCAACACTGTCGAAACCATTCCAAGCCTGTAGAAAGCATTCCAACCCTGTAGAAAGCATTCCAAACCTGTACAAAGGTATTCCAACTCTGTCGAAAGCATTCCAACCGTGTCGAACGAATTCCAACTCTCTAGAAAGAATTTCAACCCATTACATAGGTATTCCAGCTCTGTACAAAGGTATTCCAACGCTCTTGAATGCATTCCAACTCTGTACAAATGTATTCCAACTCTGTCGAAAGCATTCCAACCCTGTACAAAGGTATTCCAACGCTGTTGAATGCATTCCAACTCTGTACAAATGTATTCCAACTCTGTCGAAAGCATTCCAACCCTGTACAAAGGTATTCCAACCCTGTAGGAAGCATTCCAACTCTGTACAAATGTATTCCAACTCTGTCGAAAGTATTCCAACTCTGTCCAAAGTACTCCAACCCTCTAGAAATCATTCCAACCCTCCAGAAAGCATTTCAACCGTGTACAAAGTTATTCCAACACTGTCGATAGCATTTCAATCCTGTAGACAGCACTGCAACACTGTAGACAGCATTCCAGGGCTGTCGAAAGCATTCCAACACTGTAGAGAGCATTCCAGCCCCCTAAAAAAGCATTCCAACCCTCAAGAAAGCATTCCAACCCTGTAGAAAGCATTCCAACCCTCTAGAAAGCATTCCAACTCTGTACAAAGGTATTCCAACTCTATCGAAAGCATTCCAACTCTGTCGAAAGCATGCCAACTCTCTACAAAGAATTCCAACTCTGTCCAAAGTTATACCAACACTGTCGAAAGCATTCCAAACCTGTAGAAAGCCTTCCAACACTGTACAAAGGTATACCAACACTGTCGAAAGCATTCCAACCCTCTAGAAAGCATTCCAACTCTGTACAAAGTTATACCAACACTGTCGAAAGCATTCCAACCCTGTAGAAAGCATTCCAACCCTCTATAAAGCATTCCAACCGTGTGCAAAGGTATTCCAACCCTGTAGAAAGCATTCCAACTCTGTACAAAGGTATTCCAACTCTGTTGAAAGCATTGCAACCCACTAGAAAGCATTCCCACCCTCTAGAAAGCATTGCAACTCTGTACAAAGGTATTCCAACACTGTAGAAAGCATTCCAACCCTGTACAAAGGTATTCCAACCCTGTAGAAAGCATTCCCACCCTGTAGAAGGCATTCCAACTGTGTACAAAGGTATTCCAACTCTGTGGAAAGCATTCCAACCCTGTAGAAAGCATTCCAACCCTGTACAAAGGTATTCCAACCCTGTACAAAGCATTCCCACCCTGTAGAAAGCATTCCAACTGTGTACAAAGGTATACCAACACTGTCGAAAGAATTCCAGCCCTCTAGAAAGCATTCCAACTCTGTACAAAGGTATACCAACACTGTAGAAGGCATTCCAACCCTGTAGGAAGCATTCCAACCCTGTAGAAAGCATTCCAACCCTCTGCAAAGCATTTCAACCATGTACAAAGGACTTCCAACTCTGTCGAAAGCATTCCAACCTTCTAGAGAGCATATCAACCATGTACAAATGTATTCCAGCTCTGTCGAAAGCATTCCAACACTGTAGATAGCATTCCAACCCTCTGGAAAGCATTTCAACCCTGTACAAAGGTCCTCCAACTCTGTCGAAAACACTCCAACTCTGTACAAAGATATTCCAACTCTGTCGAAAGCATTCCAACCCTGTAGAAAGCATTCCAACTCTTTACAAAGGTATTCCAACTCTGTCGAAAGTATTCCAACTATGTACAAAGTATTCCAACCCTCTAGAAATCATTCCAACCCTCCAGAAAGCATTTCAACCGTGTACAAAGTTATTCCAACACTGTAGAGAGCATTCCAACCCCCTAAAAATGCATTCCAACCATCAAGAAAGCATTCCAACCCTGTAGAATGCAGTCCAACAATCTAGAAAGCATTCCAACTCTGTACAAAGGTATTCCAACTCTATCGAAAGCATTAAATCTCTGTCGAAAGCATGCCAACTCTCTACAAAGCATTTCAACTCTGTCCAAAGGTATTCCAACTGTGTCGAAAGCACTCCAACCCTGTAGAAAGCATTCCAACACTCTATAAAGTATTCCAACCCTGTACAAAGGTATTCCAACACTGTCGAAACCATTCCAAGCCTGTAGAAAGCATTCCAACCCTGTAGAAAGCATTCCAAACCTGTACAAAGGTATTCCAACTCTGTCGAAAGCATTCCAACCGTGTCGAACGAATTCCAACTCTCTAGAAAGAATTTCAACCCATTACATAGGTATTCCAGCTCTGTACAAAGGTATTCCAACGCTCTTGAATGCATTCCAACTCTGTACAAATGTATTCCAACTCTGTCGAAAGCATTCCAACCCTGTACAAAGGTATTCCAACGCTGTTGAATGCATTCCAACTCTGTACAAATGTATTCCAACTCTGTCGAAAGCATTCCAACCCTGTACAAAGGTATTCCAACCCTGTAGAAAGCATTCCAACTCTGTACAAATGTATTCCAACTCTGTCGAAAGTATTCCAACTCTGTCCAAAGTACTCCAACCCTCTAGAAATCATTCCAACCCTCCAGAAAGCATTTCAACCGTGTACAAAGTTATTCCAACACTGTCGATAGCATTTCAATCCTGTAGACAGCACTGCAACACTGTAGACAGCATTCCAGGGCTGTAGAAAGCCTTCCAACACTGTACAAAGGTATACCAACACTGTCGAAAGCATTCCAACCCTCTAGAAAGCATTCCAACTCTGTACAAAGTTATACCAACACTGTCGAAAGCATTCCAACCCAGTAGAAAGCATTCCAACGGTGTACAAAGGTATTCCAACTCTGTCGAAAGCATTCCAACCCTATAGAAAGCACCCCAACCCTCTATAAAGCATTCCAACCGTGTGCAAAGGTATTCCAACACTGTCGAAAGCATTCCAACCCTGTAGAAAGCACCCCAACCCTCTAGAAAGCATTGCAACCCTGTACAAATGAATTCCAAATCTGTCGAAAGCATTCCAACCCTGTAGAAAGCATTCCAACGGTGTACAAAGGTATTCGAACTCTGTCGAAAGCATTTCAACCCTCTGGAAAGCATTCCAAACCTGTAGAAAGCATTCCAACTCTGTACAAAGATATTCCAACTCTGTCCAAAGCATTCCAACCCTCTATAAAGCATTCCAACCGTGTGCAAAGGTATTCCAACCCTGTAGAAAGCATTCCAACTCTGTACAACGGTATTCCAACTCTGTCGAAAGCATTCCAATTCTGTAGAAAGCATTCCAACCCTGTACAAAGGTATTCCAACCCTGTAGAAAGCATTCCCACCCTGTAGAAAGCATTCCAACTCTGTACAAAGGTATACCAACACTGTCGAAAGCATTCCAACCCTCTAGAAAGCATTCCAACTCTGTACAAAGGTATACCAACACTGTCGAAAGCATTCCAACCCTGTAGAATGCATTCCAACGGTGTACAAAGGTATTCCAACTCTGTCGAAAGCATTCCAACCCTGTAGAAAGCATTCCAACCCTCTATAAAGCATTCCAACCGTGTGCAAAGGTATTCCAACCCTGTAGAAAGCATTCCAACTCTGTACAAAGGTATTCCAACTCTGTCGAAAGCATTCCAACCCTCTAGAAAGCATTCCAACTCTGTACAAAGGTATTCCAACTCTGTCGAAAGCATTCCAACTCTTTCGAAAGGATGCTAACCCTCTAGAGAGCAGTCCAACCCTCTGGAAAGCATTTCTACCGTGTACAAAGGTCTTTCAACTCTGTCGAAAGCATTCCAACCCTGTAGAAAGCATTCCAACCCTGTACAAAGGTATTCCAACCCTGTAGAAAGCATTCCCACCCTGTAGAAAGCATTCCAACTCTGTACAAAGGTATACCAACACTGTCAAAAGCAGTCCAGCCCTCTAGAAAGCATTCCAACTCTGTACAAAGGTATACCAACACTGTCGAAAGCATTCCAGCCCTCTAGAAAGCATTCCAACTCTGTACAAAGGTATACCAACACTGTAGAAAGCATTCCAACCCTCTAGAAAGCATTCCAACTCTGTACAAAGGTATTACAACTCTATCGAAAGCATTCCAACTCTGTAGAAAGCATTCCAACCCTGTAGAACGCATTCCAACCCTCTGCAAAGCATGTCAACCATGTACAAAGGACTTCCAACTCTGTCGAAAGCATTCCAACCTTCTAGAGAGCATTTCAACCCTGTACAAATGTATTCCAACTCTGTCGAAAGCATTCCAACACTGTAGATAGCATTCCAACCCTCTGGAAAGCATTTCAACCCTGTACCAATGTCCTCCAACTCTGTCGAAAACACTCCAACTCGGTACAAAGATATTCCAACTCTGTCGAAAGCATTCCAGCCCTGTAGAAAGCATTCCAACTCTTTACAAAGGTATTCCAACTCTGTCGAAAGTATTCCAACCCTGTCCATAGTATTCCAACCCTCTGGAAATCATTCCAACTCTGTACAAAGGTATTCCAACTATGTCGAAAGCATTCCAACCGTGTCGAAAGAATTCCAGCTCTCTAGAAAGAATTTCAACCCATTACATAGATATTCCAGCTCTGTACAAAGGTATTCCAACGCTGTTGAATGCATTCCAACTCTGTACAAATGTATTCCAACGCTGTCGAAAGCATTCCAACCCTGTACAAAGGTATTCCAACCCTGTAGAAAGCATTCCAACCATGTAGAAAGCATTCCAACTCTGTACAAAGGTATACCAACACTGTCAAAAGCATTCCAGCACTCTAGAAAGCATTCCAACCGTGTGCAAAGGTATTCCAACCCTGTAGAAAGCATTCCAACTCTGTACAACGGTATTCCAACTCTGTCGAAAGCATTCCAACCTTGTAGAAAGCATTCCAACCCTGTACAAAGGTATTCCAACCCTGTAGAAAGCATTCCCACCCTGTAGAAAGCATTCCAACTCTGTACAAAGGTATACCAACACTGTCGAAAGCATTCCAACCCTCTAGAAAACATTCCAACTCTGTACAAAGGTATACCAACACTGTCGAAAGCATTCCAACCCTGTAGAATGCATTCCAACGGTGTACAAAGGTATTCCAACTCTGTCGAAAGCATTCCAACCCTGTAGAAAGCATTCCAACCCTCTATAAAGCATTCCAACCGTGTGCAAAGGTATTCCAACCCTGTAGAAAGCATTCCAACTCTGTACAAAGGTATTCCAACTCTGTCGAAAGCATTCCAACCCTCTAGAAAGCATTCCAACTCTGTACAAAGGTATTCCAACTCTGTCGAAAGCATTCCAACCCTGTAGAAAGCATTCCAACCCTCTATAAAGCATTCCAACCGTGTGCAAAGGTATTCCAACCCTGTAGAAAGCATTCCAACCCTGTACAAAGGTATTCCAACCCTGTAGAAAGCATTCCCACCCTGTAGAAGGCATTCCAACTCTGTACAAAGGTATACCAACACTGTCAAAAGCAGTCCAGCCCTCTAGAAAGCATTCCAACTCTGTACAAAGGTATACCAACACTGTCGAAAGCATTCCAGCCCTCTAGAAAGCATTCCAACTCTGTACAAAGGTATACCAACACTGTAGAAAGCATTCCAACCCTCTAGAAAGCATTCCAACTCTGTACAAAGGTATTACAACTCTATCGAAAGCATTCCAACTCTGTAGAAAGCATTCCAACCCTGTAGAACGCATTCCAACCCTCTGCAAAGCATGTCAACCATGTACAAAGGACTTCCAACTCTGTCGAAAGCATTCCAACCTTCTAGAGAGCATTTCAACCCTGTACAAATGTATTCCAACTCTGTCGAAAGCATTCCAACACTGTAGATAGCATTCCAACCCTCTGGAAAGCATTTCAACCCTGTACCAATGTCCTCCAACTCTGTCGAAAACACTCCAACTCGGTACAAAGATATTCCAACTCTGTCGAAAGCATTCCAGCCCTGTAGAAAGCATTCCAACTCTTTACAAAGGTATTCCAACTCTGTCGAAAGTATTCCAACCCTGTCCATAGTATTCCAACCCTCTGGAAATCATTCCAACTCTGTACAAAGGTATTCCAACCCTGTCGAAACCATTCCAAGCCTGTAGAAAGCGTTCCAACCCTGTAGGACGCATTCCAAACCTGTACAAATGTATTCCAACTATGTCGAAAGCATTCCAACCGTGTCGAAAGAATTCCAGCTCTCTAGAAAGAATTTCAACCCATTACATAGATATTCCAGCTCTGTACAAAGGTATTCCAACGCTGTTGAATGCATTCCAACTCTGTACAAATGTATTCCAACGCTGTCGAAAGCATTCCAACCCTGTACAAAGGTATTCCAACCCTGTAGAAAGCATTCCAACCATGTAGAAAGCATTCCAACTCTGTACAAAGGTATACCAACACTGTCAAAAGCATTCCAGCCCTCTAGAAAGCATTCCAACTCTGTACAAAGGTATACCAACACTGTCGAAAGCATTCCAGCCCTCTAGAAAGCATTCCAACTCTGTACAAAGGTATACCAACACTGTAGAAAGCATTGCAACCCTCTAGAAAGCATTCCAACTCTGTACAAAGGTATTACAACTCTATCGAAGGCATTCCAACCCTGTACAAAGGTATTCCAACCCTGTAGAAAGCATTCCAACCCTGTAGAAAGCCTTCCAACACTGTACAAAGGTATACCAACACTGTAGAAAGCATTGCAACCCTCTAGAAAGCATTCCAACTCTGTACAAAGGTATTACAACTCTATCGAAGGCATTCCAACCCTGTACAAAGGTATTCCAACCCTGTAGAAAGCATTCCAACCCTGTAGAAAGCATTCCAACGGTGTACAAAGGTATTCCAACTCTGTCGAAAGCATTCCAACCCTGTAGAAAGCATTCCAACCCTCTATAAAGCATTCCAACCGTGTGCAAAGGTATTCCAACCCTGTAGAAAGCATTCCAACTCTGTACAAAGGTATACCAACACTGTCGAAAGCATTCCAACCCTGTAGGAAGCATTCCAACCCTGGAGAAAGCGTTCCAACCCTCTGCAAAGCATGTCAACCATGTACAAAGGACTTCCAACACTGTCGAAAGCATTCCAACCTTCTAGAGAGCATTTCGACCCTGTACAAATGTATTCCAACTCTGTCGAAAGCATTCCAACACTGTAGATAGCATTCCAACCCTCTGGAAAGCATTTCAACCCTGTACCAATGTCCTCCAACTCTGTCGAAAACACTCCAACTCGGTACAAAGATATTCCAACTCTGTCGAAAGCATTCCAGCCCTGTAGAAAGCATTCCAACTCTTTACAAAGGTATTCCAACTCTGTCGAAAGTATTCCAACTCTGTCCATAGTATTCCAACCCTCTAGAAATCATTCCAACCCTCCAGAAAGCATTTCAACCGTGTACAAAGTTATTCCAACACTGCCGATAGCATTTCAATCCTGTAGACAGCACTCCAACCCTGTAGACAGCATTCCAGGGCTGTAGCAAGCATTCCAACACTGTAGCGAGCATTCCAACCCTCTAGAAAGCATTCCAACTCTGTACAAACGTATTCCAACTCTGTCGAAAGCATTCCAACCCTCTCGAAAGCATTCCCACTCTGTACAAAGGTATTCCAACTCTGTCGAAAGCATTCCAACTCTGTCGAAAGCATGCTAACCCTCTAGAAAGCATTCCAGCCCTCTGGAAAGCATTTCAACCATGTACAAAGGTCTTTCAACTCTGTTGAAAGTATTCCAACCTTCTAGAAAGAATTCCAACTTTGTACAAAAGTATTCCAACTCTGTCGAAAGCATTCCAACCCTCTAGAAAGCATTCCAACTCTGAACAAAGGAATACCACCATTGTCGATAGCATTTCAATCCTGTAGACAGCACTACAACCCTGTAGACAGCACTCCAACCCTGTAGACAGCATTCCAGGGCTGTAGAAAGCATTCCAACACTGTAGAGAGCATGCCAACCCCCTAAAAAAGCATTCCAACCCTCAAGAAAGCATTCCAACCCTGTAGAACGCATTCCAACCCTCTAGAAAGCATTCCAACTCTGTACAAAGGTATTCCAACTCTATCGAAAGCATTCCAACTCTGTCGAAAGCATGCCAACTCTCTACAAAGCATTCCAACTCTGTCCAAAGGTATTCCAACTGTGTCGAAAGCACTCCAACCCTGTCGAAAGCATTCCAACCCTCTAGAAAGCATTCCAACTCTGTACAAAGGTATTCGAACACTGTCGAAAGCATTTCAACCTTGTAGACAGCATTCCAGGGCTGTAGAAAGCATTCCAACACTGTAGAGAGCATTCCAACCCCCTAGAAAGCATTCCCACCCTCTAGAAAGCATTCCAAATTTGTAGAAAGCATTCCAACTCTGTACAAAGATATTCCAACTCTGTCGAAAGCATTCCAACCCTCTACAAAGCATTCCAACTCTGTACAAAGGTATTCCAACTCTATGGAAAGCATTCCAACTCTGTCGAAAGCACTCCAACTCTGTAGAAAGCATTCCAACCCTGTAGAAAGCCTTCCAACACTGTACAAAGGTATACCAACACTGTCGAAAGCATTCCAACCCTCTAGAAAGCATTCCAACTCTGTAAAAAGGTATACCAACACTGTCGAAAGCATTCCAACCCTGTAGAAAGCATTCCAACGGTGTACAAAGGTATTCCAACTCTGTCGAAAGCATTCCAACCCTGTAGAAAGCATTCCAACCCTCTATAAAGCATTCCAACCGTGTGCAAAGGTATTCCAACCCTGTAGAAAGCATTCCAACTCTGTACAAAGGTATACCAACACTGTCGAAAGCATTCCAACCCTGTAGGAAGCATTCCAACCCTGGAGAAAGCATTCCAACCCTCTGCAACGCATGTCAACCATGTACAAAGGACTTCCAACTCTGTCGAAAGCATTCCAACCTTCTAGAGAGCATTTCAACCCTGTACAAATGTATTCCAACTCTGTCGAAAGCATTCCAACACTGTAGATAGCGTTCCAACCCTCTGGAAAGCATTTCAACCGTGTACAAAGTTATTCCAACACTGTCGATAGCATTTCAATTCTGTAGACAGCACTCCAACCCTGTAAACAGCATTCCAGGGCTGTAGCAAGCATTCCAACACTGTAGAGAGCATTCCAACCCCCTAAAAAAGCATTCCAACCATCAAGAAAGCATTCCAACCATGTAGAAAGCATTCCAACCCTCTAGAAAGCATTCCAACTCTGTACAAAGGTATTCCAACTCTATCGAAAGCATTCCAACTCTGTCGAAAGCATGCCAACTCTCTACAAAGCATTCCAACTCTGTCCAAAGGTATTCCAACTGTGTCGAAAGCACTCCAACCCTGTAGAAAGCATTCCAACCCTCTAGAAAGCATTCCAACTCTGTACAAAGGTATTACAACTCTATCGAAAGCATTCCAACTCTGTAGAAAGCATTCCAACCCTGTAGAATGCATTCCAAACCTGTACAGGGGTATTCCAACTCTGTCGAAAGCATTCCAACCGTGTCGAAAGAATTCCAACTCTCTAGAAAGAATTTCAACCCATTACATACGTATTCCAGCTCTGTACAAAGGTATTCCAACGCTGTTGAATGCATTCCAACTCTGTACAAATGTATTCCAACTCTGTCGAAAGCATTCCAACCCTGTACAAAGGTATTCCAACCCTGTAGAAAGCATTCCAACCCTGTAGAAAGCCTTCCAACACTGTACAAAGGTATACCAACACTGTCGAAAGCATTCCAACCCTCTAGAAAGCATTCCAACTCTGTACAAAGGTATACCAACACTGTCGAAAGCATTCCAACCCTGTAGAAAGCATTCCAACGGTGTACAAAGGTATTCCAACTCTGTCGAAAGCATTCCAACCCTGTAGAAAGCATTCCAACCCTCTATAAAGCATTCCAACCGTGTGCAAAGGTATTCCAACCCTGTAGAAAGCATTCCAACTCTGTACAAACGTATTCCAACTCTGTCGAAAGCATTCCAACCCTCTAGAAAGCATTCCAACTCTGTACAAAGGTATTCCAACTCTGTCGAAAGCATTCCAACTCTGTCGAAAGCATGCTAACCCTCTAGAAAGCATTCCAACTCTGAACAAAGGAATACCAACATTGTCGATAGCATTTCAATCCTGTAGACAGCACTACAACCCTGTAGACAGCACTCCAACAATGTAGACAGCATTCCAGGGCTGTAGAAAGCATTCCAACACTGTAGAGAGCATGCCAACCCCCTAAAAAAGCATTCCAACCCTCAAGAAAGCATTCCAACCCTGTAGAAAGCATTCCAACCCTCTAGAAAGCATTCCAACTCTGTACAAAGGTATTCCAACTCTATCGAAAGCATTCCAACTCTGTCGAAAGCATGCCAACTCTCTACAAAGCAATCCAACTCTGTCCAAAGGTATTCCAACTGTGTCGAAAGCACTCCAACCCTGTCGAAAGCATTCCAACCCTCTAGAAAGCATTCCAACTCTGTACAAAGGTATTCGAACACTGTCGAAAGCATTTCAACCTTGTAGACAGCATTCCAGGGCTGTAGAAAGCATTCCAACACTGTAGAGAGCATTCCAACCCCCTAGAAAGCTTTCCCACCCTCTAGAAAGCATTCCAAATTTGTAGAAAGCATTCCAACTCTGTACAAAGATATTCCAACTCTGTCGAAAGCATTCCAACCCTCTACAAAGCATTCCAACTCTGTACAAAGGTATTCCAACTCTATCGAAAGCATTCCAACTCTGTCGAAAGCACTCCAACCCTGTAGAAAGCATTCCAACCCTGTAGAACGCATTCCAAACCTGTACAAATGTATTCGAACTCTGTACAAATGTATTCCAACTCTGTCGAAAGCATTCCAACCCTGTACAAAGGTATTCCAACCCTGTAGAAAGCATTCCAACCCTGTAGAAAGCCTTCCAACACTGTACAAAGGTATACCAACACTGTCGAAAGCATTCCAATCCTCTAGAAAGCATTCCAACTCTGTACAAAGGTATACCAACTCTGTCGAAAGCATTCCAACTCTGTCGAAAGCATGCTAACCCTCTAGAAAGCAGTCCAACCCTCTGGAAAGCATTTCAACCATGTACAAAGTTCTTTCAACTCTGTCGAAAGTATTCCAACCTTCTAGAAAGAATTCCAACTTTGTAGAAAAGTATTCCAACTCTGTCGAAAGCATTCCAACCCTCTAGAAAGCATTCCAACTCTGTACAAAGGTATTCGAACTCTGTCGAAAGCATTTCAACCCTGTAGACAGCATTCCAGGGCTGTAGAAAGCATTCCAACACTGTAGAACGCATTCCAAACCTGTAAAAAGGTATTCCAAATCTGTCAAAAGCATTCCAACCGTGTCGAAAGAATTCCAACACTCTAGAAAGAATTTCAACCCATCACATAGGTATTCCAGCTCTGTACAAAGGTATTCCAACGCTGTTGAATGCATTCCAACTCTGTACAAATGTATTCCAACTCTGTCGAAAGCATTCCAACCCTGTACAAAGGTATTCCAACCCTGTAGAAAGCATTCCAACCCTGTAGAAAGCATTCCAACACTGTTCAAAGGTATACCAACACTGTCGAAAGCATTCCAACGCTCTAGAAAGCATTCCAACTCTGTACAAAGGTATACCAATACTGTCGAAAGCATTCCAACCCTGTAGAAAGCATTCCAACGGTGTACAAAGGTATTCCAACTCTGTCGAAAGCATTCCAACCCTGTAGAAAGCATTCCAACTCTGTCCAAAGCTATTCCAACTGTGTCGAAAGCATTCCAACCCTGTAGAAAGCATTCCAACTCTGCAAAAAGGTATTCCATCTGTGTCGAAAGCATTCCAACCCTGTAGAAAGGTATTCCAACACTGTAGAAAGCATTCCCACACTGTAGATAGCATTCCCACTCAGTGCAAAGGTATACCAACACTGTCGAAAGGATTCCAATCCCCTAGAAAGCATTTCATCTCTGTAGAAAGGTATACTAACACTGCCGAAAGCATTCCAACCCTGTAGAAAGCATTCCAACTCTCTAGAAAGAATTGGAACCCTGTACAAAGTTATTCCAACTCTGTCGAAAATATTCCAAGCCTCGTGAAAGCCTTCCAAGTCTGTACAAAGTTCTTACAACTCTGTCGAAAGCATTCCAACCCTGTACAATGGTATTCCAACCCTGTAGAAAGGATTCCCACCCTCTAGAAAGCACTACAACTCTGTACGAAGGTATTCCAACTCTGTCTAAAGCATTCCAACCCTGTAGAAACCATTCCAACTCTGTACAAAGGTATTCCAAATCTGTCGAAAGTATTTCAACACTCTAGAAAGCATTCCATCCTTCTAGAAAGCGTTCCAACCCTCTAGAAAGCATTCCATCCATCTAGAAAGCATTCCAACCCTCTAGAGTGCATGCCAACCCTGTAGAAAGCATCACAACACTGTACAAAGGTATACCAACACTGTTGAATGCATTCCAACCCTGTAGAAAGCATTTCAACCATTTACAAAGCACATCCAACTCTGTCGAAAGCATTCCAACCTTCTAGAAGGCATTTCAACCCTATACATAGGTATTCCAACTCTGGTGAAAGCATTCCAACTCTGTAGAAAGGTATTCCAACTCTGTTGAAAGCATTGCAACTCTGTACAAAGGTATTCCAACCCTGTAGAAAGCATTCCAACCCTGTAGAAAGCATTCCAACTCTCTAGAAAGAATTGCAACCCTGTACAAAGTTATTCCAACTCTGTCGAAAATATTCCAAGCCTCTAGAAAGTATTCCAACTCTGAACAAAGGAATACCAACATTGTCGATAGCATTTCAATCCTGTAGACAGCACTACAACCCTGTAGACAGCACTCCAACAATGTAGACAGCATTCCAGGGCTGTAGAAAGCATTCCAACACTGTAGAGAGCATGCCAACCCCCTAAAAAAGCATTCCAACCCTCAAGAAAGCATTCCAACCCTGTAGAAAGCATTCCAAACCTCTAGATAGCATTCCAACTCTGTACAAAGGTATTCCAACTCTATCGAAAGCATTCCAACTCTGTCGAAAGCACTCCAACCCCGTAGAAAGCATTCCAACCCTGTAGAACGCATTCCAAACCTGTACAAATGTATTCGAACTCTGTCGAAAGCATTCCAACCGTGTCGGAAGAATTCCAACTCTCTAGAAAGAATTTCAACCCATTACATAGGTATTCCAGCTCTGTACAAAGGTATTCCAACGCTGTTGAATGCATTCCAACTCTGTAAAAATGTATTCCAACTCTGTACAAATGTATTCCAACTCTGTCGAAAGCATTCCAACCCTGTAGAAAGCATTCCAACCCTGTAGAACGCATTCCAAACCTGTACAAATGTATTCGAACTCTGTCGAAAGCATTCCAACCGTGTCGGAAGAATTCCAACTCTCTAGAAAGAATTTCAACCCATTACATAGGTATTCCAGCTCTGTACAAAGGTATTCCAACGCTGTTGAATGCATTCCAACTCTGTACAAATGTATTCCAACTCTGTACAAATGTATTCCAACTCTGTCGAAAGCATTCCAACCCTGTACAAAGGTATTCCAACCCTGTAGAAAGCATTCCAACCCTGTAGAAAGCCTTCCAACACTGTACAAAGGTATACCAACACTGTCGAAAGCATTCCAATCCTCTAGAAAGCATTCCAACTCTGTACAAAGGTATACCAACTCTGTCGAAAGTATTCCAACGCTGTCGAAAGCATGCTAACCCTCTAGAAAGCATTCCAACCCTCTGGAAAGCATTTCAACCATGTACAAAGGTCTTTCAACTCTGTCGAAAGTATTCCAACCTTCTAGAAAGAATTCCAACTTTGTACAAAAGTATTCCAACTCTGTCGAAAGAATTCCAACCCTGTAGAAAGCCTTCCAACTCTGTACAAAGTTATTACAACTCTGTCGAAAGCATTCCAACCCTGTACAATGGTATTCCAACCCTGTAGAAAGCATTCCAACCCTGTAGAAAGCATTCCAACTCTCTAGAAAGAATTGCAACCCTGTACAAAGTTATTCCAACTCTGTCGAAAATATTCCAAGCCTCTAGAAAGCCTTCCAACTCTGTACAAAGTTATTACAACTCTGTCGAAAGCATTCCAACCCTGTAGAAAGCATTCCAACTCTGTACAAAGGTATTCCAAATCTGTCGAAAGTATTTCAACACTCTAGAAAGCATTCCATCCCTCTAGGAAGCGTTCCAACCCTCTAGAAAGCATTCCATCCATCTAGAAAGTATTCCTACCCTCTAGAAAGCATTCCAACCCTGTAGAAAGCATCACAACACTGTACAAAGGTATACCAACACTGTCGAAAGCATTCCAACCCTGTAGAAAGCATTTCAACCATTTACGAAGGACTTCCAACTCTGTCGAAAGCATTCCAACCTTCTAGAAAGCATTTCAACCCTGTAGATAGCATTCCAACTCTGTACAAAGGTATTCCAACACTGTAGAATGCATTCCAACCCTGTAGAAAGCATTCCAACTCTCTAGAAAGAATTGCAACCCTGTACAAAGTTATTCCAACTTTGTCGAAAATATTCCAAGCCTCTAGAAAGCCTTCCAACTCTGTACAAAGTTATTACAACTCTGTCGAAAGCATTCCAACCCTGTACAATGGTATTCCAACCCTGTAGAAAGCATTCCCACCCTCTAGAAAGCACTACAACTCTGTACGAAGGTATACCAACACTGTCGAAAGCATTCCATCCCTGTAGAAAGCATTCCAACTGTGTACAAAGGTATTCCAACTCTGTCGAAAGCATTCCAACCCTGTAGAAAGCATTCCAACTCTGTACAAAGGTATTCCAAATCTGTCGAAAGTATTTCAACACTCTAGAAAGCATTCCATCCCTCTAGGAAGCGTTCCAACCCTCTAGAAAGCATTCCATCCATCTAGAAAGCATTCCTACCCTCTAGAAAGCATTCCAACCCTGTAGAAAGCATTTCAACCATTTACAAAGTACTTCCAACTCTGTCGAAAGCATTCCAACCTTCTAGAAAGCATTTCAACCCTGTAGATAGCATTCCAACTCTGTACAAAGGTATTCCAACACTGTAGAAAGCATTCCAATCCTGTAGGAAGCATTCCAACTGTCTAGAAAGAATTGCAACCCTGTACAAAGTTATTCCAACTCTGTCGAAAATATTCCAAGCCTCTAGAAAGCCTTCCAACTCTGTACAAAGTTATTGCAACTCTGTCGAAAGCATTCCAACCCTGTACAATGGTATTCCAACCCTGTAGAAAGCATTCCCACCCTCTAGAAAGCACTACAACTCTGTACGAAGGTATACCAACACTGTCGAAAGCATTCCAACCCTGTAGAATGCATTCCAACTGTGTACAAAGGTATTCCAACTCTGTCTATAGCACTCCAACCCTCTAGAAAGCATTCCCACCCTCTAGCAAGCACTACAACTCTGTACGAAGGTATACCAACACTGTCGAACTCATTCCATCCCTGTAGAAAGCATTCCAACTGTGTACAAAGGTATTCCAACTCTGTCTAAAGCATTCCAACCCTGTAGAAAGCATTCCAACTCTGTAGAAAGGTATACTAACACTGCCGAAAGCATTCCAACCCTGTAGAAAGCATTCCAACTCTCTAGAAAGAATTGGAACCCTGTACAAAGTTATTCCAACTCTGTCGAAAATATTCCAAGCCTCGTGAAAGCCTTCCAAGTCTGTACAAAGTTCTTACAACTCTGTCGAAAGCATTCCAACCCTGTACAATGGTATTCCAACCCTGTAGAAAGGATTCCCACCCTCTAGAAAGCACTACAACTCTGTACGAAGGTATTCCAACTCTGTCTAAAGCATTCCAACCCTGTAGAAACCATTCCAACTCTGTACAAAGGTATTCCAAATCTGTCGAAAGTATTTCAACACTCTAGAAAGCATTCCATCCTTCTAGAAAGCGTTCCAACCCTCTAGAAAGCATTCCAGCCATCTAGAAAGCATTCCAACCCTCTAGAATGCATGCCAACCCTGTAGAAAGCATCACAACACTGTACAAAGGTATACCAACACTGTCGAATGCATTCCAACCCTGTAGAAAGCATTTCAACCATTTACAAAGCACATCCAACTCTGTCGAAAGCATTCCAACCTTCTAGAAGGCATTTCAACCCTATACATAGGTATTCCAACTCTGGTGAAAGCATTCCAACTCTGTAGAAAGGTATTCCAACTCTGTTGAAAGCATTGCAACTCTGTACAAAGGTATTCCAACCCTGTAGAAAGCATTCCAACCCTGTAGAAAGCATTCCAACTCTCTAGAAAGAATTGCAACCCTGTACAAAGTTATTCCAACTCTGTCGAAAATATTCCAAGCCTCTAGAAAGTATTCCAACTCTGAACAAAGGAATACCAACATTGTCGATAGCATTTCAATCCTGTAGACAGCACTACAACCCTGTAGACAGCACTCCAACAATGTAGACAGCATTCCAGGGCTGTAGAAAGCATTCCAACACTGTAGAGAGCATGCCAACCCCCTAAAAAAGCATTCCAACCCTCAAGAAAGCATTCCAACCCTGTAGAAAGCATTCCAAACCTCTAGAAAGCATTCCAACTCTGTACAAAGGTATTCCAACTCTATCGAAAGCATTCCAACCCTGTAGAAAGCATTCCAACTCTCTACAAAGCATTCCAACTCTGTCCAAAGGTATTCCAACTGTGTCGAAAGCACTCCAACCCTGTAGAAAGCATTCCAACCCTCTAGAAAGCATTCCAACTCTGTACAAAGGTATTACAACTCTATCGAAAGCATTCCAACTCTGTAGAAAGCATTCCAACCCTGTAGAATGCATTCCAAACCTGTACAGGGGTATTCCAACTCTGTCGAAAGCATTCCAACCGTGTCGAAAGAATTCCAACTCTCTAGAAAGAATTTCAACCCATTACATACGTATTCCAGCTCTGTACAAAGGTATTCCAACGCTGTTGAATGCATTCCAACTCTGTACAAATGTATTCCAACTCTGTCGAAAGCATTCCAACCCTGTACAAAGGTATTCCAACCCTGTAGAAAGCATTCCAACCCTGTAGAAAGCCTTCCAACACTGTACAAAGGTATACCAACACTGTCGAAAGCATTCCAACCCTCTAGAAAGCATTCCAACTCTGTACAAAGGTATACCAACACTGTCGAAAGCATTCCAACCCTGTAGAAAGCATTCCAACGGTGTACAAAGGTATTCCAACTCTGTCGAAAGCATTCCAACCCTGTAGAAAGCATTCCAACCCTCTATAAAGCATTCCAACCGTGTGCAAAGGTATTCCAACCCTGTAGAAAGCATTCCAACTCTGTACAAACGTATTCCAACTCTGTCGAAAGCATTCCAACCCTCTAGAAAGCATTCCAACTCTGTACAAAGGTATTCCAACTCTGTCGAAAGCATTCCAACTCTGTCGAAAGCATGCTAACCCTCTAGAAAGCATTCCAACTCTGAACAAAGGAATACCAACATTGTCGATAGCATTTCAATCCTGTAGACAGCACTACAACCCTGTAGACAGCACTCCAACAATGTAGACAGCATTCCAGGGCTGTAGAAAGCATTCCAACACTGTAGAGAGCATGCCAACCCCCTAAAAAAGCATTCCAACCCTCAAGAAAGCATTCCAACCCTGTAGAAAGCATTCCAACCCTCTAGAAAGCATTCCAACTCTGTACAAAGGTATTCCAACTCTATCGAAAGCATTCCAACTCTGTCGAAAGCATGCCAACTCTCTACAAAGCAATCCAACTCTGTCCAAAGGTATTCCAACTGTGTCGAAAGCACTCCAACCCTGTCGAAAGCATTCCAACCCTCTAGAAAGCATTCCAACTCTGTACAAAGGTATTCGAACACTGTCGAAAGCATTTCAACCTTGTAGACAGCATTCCAGGGCTGTAGAAAGCATTCCAACACTGTAGAGAGCATTCCAACCCCCTAGAAAGCTTTCCCACCCTCTAGAAAGCATTCCAAATTTGTAGAAAGCATTCCAACTCTGTACAAAGATATTCCAACTCTGTCGAAAGCATTCCAACCCTCTACAAAGCATTCCAACTCTGTACAAAGGTATTCCAACTCTATCGAAAGCATTCCAACTCTGTCGAAAGCACTCCAACCCTGTAGAAAGCATTCCAACCCTGTAGAACGCATTCCAAACCTGTACAAATGTATTCGAACTCTGTACAAATGTATTCCAACTCTGTCGAAAGCATTCCAACCCTGTACAAAGGTATTCCAACCCTGTAGAAAGCATTCCAACCCTGTAGAAAGCCTTCCAACACTGTACAAAGGTATACCAACACTGTCGAAAGCATTCCAATCCTCTAGAAAGCATTCCAACTCTGTACAAAGGTATACCAACTCTGTCGAAAGCATTCCAACTCTGTCGAAAGCATGCTAACCCTCTAGAAAGCAGTCCAACCCTCTGGAAAGCATTTCAACCATGTACAAAGTTCTTTCAACTCTGTCGAAAGTATTCCAACCTTCTAGAAAGAATTCCAACTTTGTAGAAAAGTATTCCAACTCTGTCGAAAGCATTCCAACCCTCTAGAAAGCATTCCAACTCTGTACAAAGGTATTCGAACTCTGTCGAAAGCATTTCAACCCTGTAGACAGCATTCCAGGGCTGTAGAAAGCATTCCAACACTGTAGAACGCATTCCAAACCTGTAAAAAGGTATTCCAAATCTGTCAAAAGCATTCCAACCGTGTCGAAAGAATTCCAACACTCTAGAAAGAATTTCAACCCATCACATAGGTATTCCAGCTCTGTACAAAGGTATTCCAACGCTGTTGAATGCATTCCAACTCTGTACAAATGTATTCCAACTCTGTCGAAAGCATTCCAACCCTGTACAAAGGTATTCCAACCCTGTAGAAAGCATTCCAACCCTGTAGAAAGCATTCCAACACTGTTCAAAGGTATACCAACACTGTCGAAAGCATTCCAACGCTCTAGAAAGCATTCCAACTCTGTACAAAGGTATACCAATACTGTCGAAAGCATTCCAACCCTGTAGAAAGCATTCCAACGGTGTACAAAGGTATTCCAACTCTGTCGAAAGCATTCCAACCCTGTAGAAAGCATTCCAACTCTGCAAAAAGGTATTCCATCTGTGTCGAAAGCATTCCAACCCTGTAGAAAGGTATTCCAACACTGTAGAAAGCATTCCCACACTGTAGATAGCATTCCCACTCAGTACAAAGGTATACCAACACTGTCGAAAGGATTCCAATCCCCTAGAAAGCATTTCATCTCTGTAGAAAGGTATACTAACACTGCCGAAAGCATTCCAACCCTGTAGAAAGCATTCCAACTCTCTAGAAAGAATTGGAACCCTGTACAAAGTTATTCCAACTCTGTCGAAAATATTCCAAGCCTCGTGAAAGCCTTCCAAGTCTGTACAAAGTTCTTACAACTCTGTCGAAAGCATTCCAACCCTGTACAATGGTATTCCAACCCTGTAGAAAGGATTCCCACCCTCTAGAAAGCACTACAACTCTGTACGAAGGTATTCCAACTCTGTCTAAAGCATTCCAACCCTGTAGAAACCATTCCAACTCTGTACAAAGGTATTCCAAATCTGTCGAAAGTATTTCAACACTCTAGAAAGCATTCCATCCTTCTAGAAAGCGTTCCAACCCTCTAGAAAGCATTCCATCCATCTAGAAAGCATTCCAACCCTCTAGAATGCATGCCAACCCTGTAGAAAGCATCACAACACTGTACAAAGGTATACCAACACTGTTGAATGCATTCCAACCCTGTAGAAAGCATTTCAACCATTTACAAAGCACATCCAACTCTGTCGAAAGCATTCCAACCTTCTAGAAGGCATTTCAACCCTATACATAGGTATTCCAACTCTGGTGAAAGCATTCCAACTCTGTAGAAAGGTATTCCAACTCTGTTGAAAGCATTGCAACTCTGTACAAAGGTATTCCAACCCTGTAGAAAGCATTCCAACCCTGTAGAAAGCATTCCAACTCTCTAGAAAGAATTGCAACCCTGTACAAAGTTATTCCAACTCTGTCGAAAATATTCCAAGCCTCTAGAAAGTATTCCAACTCTGAACAAAGGAATACCAACATTGTCGATAGCATTTCAATCCTGTAGACAGCACTACAACCCTGTAGACAGCACTCCAACAATGTAGACAGCATTCCAGGGCTGTAGAAAGCATTCCAACACTGTAGAGAGCATGCCAACCCCCTAAAAAAGCATTCCAACCCTCAAGAAAGCATTCCAACCCTGTAGAAAGCATTCCAAACCTCTAGATAGCATTCCAACTCTGTACAAAGGTATTCCAACTCTATCGAAAGCATTCCAACTCTGTCGAAAGCACTCCAACCCTGTAGAAAGCATTCCAACCCTGTAGAACGCATTCCAAACCTGTACAAATGTATTCGAACTCTGTCGAAAGCATTCCAACCGTGTCGGAAGAATTCCAACTCTCTAGAAAGAATTTCAACCCATTACATAGGTATTCCAGCTCTGTACAAAGGTATTCCAACGCTGTTGAATGCATTCCAACTCTGTAAAAATGTATTCCAACTCTGTACAAATGTATTCCAACTCTGTCGAAAGCATTCCAACCCTGTAGAAAGCATTCCAACCCTGTAGAACGCATTCCAAACCTGTACAAATGTATTCGAACTCTGTCGAAAGCATTCCAACCGTGTCGGAAGAATTCCAACTCTCTAGAAAGAATTTCAACCCATTACATAGGTATTCCAGCTCTGTACAAAGGTATTCCAACGCTGTTGAATGCATTCCAACTCTGTACAAATGTATTCCAACTCTGTACAAATGTATTCCAACTCTGTCGAAAGCATTCCAACCCTGTACAAAGGTATTCCAACCCTGTAGAAAGCATTCCAACCCTGTAGAAAGCCTTCCAACACTGTACAAAGGTATACCAACACTGTCGAAAGCATTCCAATCCTCTAGAAAGCATTCCAACTCTGTACAAAGGTATACCAACTCTGTCGAAAGTATTCCAACGCTGTCGAAAGCATGCTAACCCTCTAGAAAGCATTCCAACCCTCTGGAAAGCATTTCAACCATGTACAAAGGTCTTTCAACTCTGTCGAAAGTATTCCAACCTTCTAGAAAGAATTCCAACTTTGTACAAAAGTATTCCAACTCTGTCGAAAGAATTCCAACCCTGTAGAAAGCCTTCCAACTCTGTACAAAGTTATTACAACTCTGTCGAAAGCATTCCAACCCTGTACAATGGTATTCCAACCCTGTAGAAAGCATTCCAACCCTGTAGAAAGCATTCCAACTCTCTAGAAAGAATTGCAACCCTGTACAAAGTTATTCCAACTCTGTCGAAAATATTCCAAGCCTCTAGAAAGCCTTCCAACTCTGTACAAAGTTATTACAACTCTGTCGAAAGCATTCCAACCCTGTAGAAAGCATTCCAACTCTGTACAAAGGTATTCCAAATCTGTCGAAAGTATTTCAACACTCTAGAAAGCATTCCATCCCTCTAGGAAGCGTTCCAACCCTCTAGAAAGCATTCCATCCATCTAGAAAGTATTCCTACCCTCTAGAAAGCATTCCAACCCTGTAGAAAGCATCACAACACTGTACAAAGGTATACCAACACTGTCGAAAGCATTCCAACCCTGTAGAAGGCATTTCAACCATTTACGAAGGACTTCCAACTCTGTCGAAAGCATTCCAACCTTCTAGAAAGCATTTCAACCCTGTAGATAGCATTCCAACTCTGTACAAAGGTATTCCAACACTGTAGAATGCATTCCAACCCTGTAGAAAGCATTCCAACTCTCTAGAAAGAATTGCAACCCTGTACAAAGTTATTCCAACTTTGTCGAAAATATTCCAAGCCTCTAGAAAGCCTTCCAACTCTGTACAAAGTTATTACAACTCTGTCGAAAGCATTCCAACCCTGTACAATGGTATTCCAACCCTGTAGAAAGCATTCCCACCCTCTAGAAAGCACTACAACTCTGTACGAAGGTATACCAACACTGTCGAAAGCATTCCATCCCTGTAGAAAGCATTCCAACTGTGTACAAAGGTATTCCAACTCTGTCGAAAGCATTCCAACCCTGTAGAAAGCATTCCAACTCTGTACAAAGGTATTCCAAATCTGTCGAAAGTATTTCAACACTCTAGAAAGCATTCCATCCCTCTAGGAAGCGTTCCAACCCTCTAGAAAGCATTCCATCCATCTAGAAAGCATTCCTACCCTCTAGAAAGCATTCCAACCCTGTAGAAAGCATCACAACACTGTACAAAGGTATACCAACACTGTCGAAAGCATTCCAACCCTGTAGAAAGCATTTCAACCATTTACGAAGGACTTCCAACTCTGTCGAAAGCATTCCAACCTTCTAGAAGCATTTCAACCCTGTAGAATGCATTCCAACTGTGTACAAAGGTATTCCAACTCTGTCTATAGCATTCCAACCCTCTAGAAAGCATTCCCACCCTCTAGAAAGCACTACAACTCTGTACGAAGGTATACCAACACTGTCGAAAGCATTCCATCCCTGTAGAAAGCATTCCAACTGTGTACAAAGGTATTCCAACTCTGTCTAAAGCATTCCAACCCTGTAGAAAGCATTCCAACTCTGTACAAAGGTATTCCAAATCTGTCGAAAGTATTTCAACACTCTAGAAAGCATTCCATCCCTCTAGGAAGCGTTCCAACCCTCTAGAAAGCATTCCATCCATCTAGAAAGCATTCCTACCCTCTAGAAAGCATTCCAACCCTGTAGAAAGCATTTCAACCATTTACAAAGTACTTCCAACTCTGTCGAAAGCATTCCAACCTTCTAGAAAGCATTTCAACCCTGTAGATAGCATTCCAACTCTGTACAAAGGTATTCCAACACTGTAGAAAGCATTCCAATCCTGTAGGAAGCATTCCAACTGTCTAGAAAGAATTGCAACCCTGTACAAAGTTATTCCAACTCTGTCGAAAATATTCCAAGCCTCTAGAAAGCCTTCCAACTCTGTACAAAGTTATTGCAACTCTGTCGAAAGCATTCCAACCCTGTACAATGGTATTCCAACCCTGTAGAAAGCATTCCCACCCTCTAGAAAGCACTACAACTCTGTACGAAGGTATACCAACACTGTCGAAAGCATTCCAACCCTGTAGAATGCATTCCAACTGTGTACAAAGGTATTCCAACTCTGTCTATAGCACTCCAACCCTCTAGAAAGCATTCCCACCCTCTAGCAAGCACTACAACTCTGTACGAAGGTATACCAACACTGTCGAACTCATTCCATCCCTGTAGAAAGCATTCCAACTGTGTACAAAGGTATTCCAACTCTGTCTAAAGCATTCCAACCCTGTAGAAAGCATTCCAACTCTGTAGAAAGGTATACTAACACTGCCGAAAGCATTCCAACCCTGTAGAAAGCATTCCAACTCTCTAGAAAGAATTGGAACCCTGTACAAAGTTATTCCAACTCTGTCGAAAATATTCCAAGCCTCGTGAAAGCCTTCCAAGTCTGTACAAAGTTCTTACAACTCTGTCGAAAGCATTCCAACCCTGTACAATGGTATTCCAACCCTGTAGAAAGGATTCCCACCCTCTAGAAAGCACTACAACTCTGTACGAAGGTATTCCAACTCTGTCTAAAGCATTCCAACCCTGTAGAAACCATTCCAACTCTGTACAAAGGTATTCCAAATCTGTCGAAAGTATTTCAACACTCTAGAAAGCATTCCATCCTTCTAGAAAGCGTTCCAACCCTCTAGAAAGCATTCCATCCATCTAGAAAGCATTCCAACCCTCTAGAATGCATGCCAACCCTGTAGAAAGCATCACAACACTGTACAAAGGTATACCAACACTGTCGAATGCATTCCAACCCTGTAGAAAGCATTTCAACCATTTACAAAGCACATCCAACTCTGTCGAAAGCATTCCAACCTTCTAGAAGGCATTTCAACCCTATACATAGGTATTCCAACTCTGGTGAAAGCATTCCAACTCTGTAGAAAGGTATTCCAACTCTGTTGAAAGCATTGCAACTCTGTACAAAGGTATTCCAACCCTGTAGAAAGCATTCCAACCCTGTAGAAAGCATTCCAACTCTCTAGAAAGAATTGCAACCCTGTACAAAGTTATTCCAACTCTGTCGAAAATATTCCAAGCCTCTAGAAAGTATTCCAACTCTGAACAAAGGAATACCAACATTGTCGATAGCATTTCAATCCTGTAGACAGCACTACAACCCTGTAGACAGCACTCCAACAATGTAGACAGCATTCCAGGGCTGTAGAAAGCATTCCAACACTGTAGAGAGCATGCCAACCCCCTAAAAAAGCATTCCAACCCTCAAGAAAGCATTCCAACCCTGTAGAAAGCATTCCAAACCTCTAGAAAGCATTCCAACTCTGTACAAAGGTATTCCAACTCTATCGAAAGCATTCCAACTCTGTCGAAAGCACTCCAACCCTGTAGAAAGCATTCCAACCCTGTAGAACGCATTCCAAACCTGTACAAATGTATTCGAACTCTGTCGAAAGCATTCCAACCGTGTCGGAAGAATTCCAACTCTCTAGAAAGAATTTCAACCCATTACATAGGTATTCCAGCTCTGTACAAAGGTATTCCAACGCTGTTGAATGCATTCCAACTCTGTAAAAATGTATTCCAACTCTGTACAAATGTATTCCAACTCTGTCGAAAGCATTCCAACCCTGTAGAAAGCATTCCAACCCTGTAGAACGCATTCCAAACCTGTACAAATGTATTCGAACTCTGTCGAAAGCATTCCAACCGTGTCGGAAGAATTCCAACTCTCTAGAAAGAATTTCAACCCATTACATAGGTATTCCAGCTCTGTACAAAGGTATTCCAACGCTGTTGAATGCATTCCAACTCTGTACAAATGTATTCCAACTCTGTACAAATGTATTCCAACTCTGTCGAAAGCATTCCAACCCTGTACAAAGGTATTCCAACCCTGTAGAAAGCATTCCAACCCTGTAGAAAGCCTTCCAACACTGTACAAAGGTATACCAACACTGTCGAAAGCATTCCAATCCTCTAGAAAGCATTCCAACTCTGTACAAAGGTATACCAACTCTGTCGAAAGTATTCCAACGCTGTCGAAAGCATGCTAACCCTCTAGAAAGCATTCCAACCCTCTGGAAAGCATTTCAACCATGTACAAAGGTCTTTCAACTCTGTCGAAAGTATTCCAACCTTCTAGAAAGAATTCCAACTTTGTACAAAAGTATTCCAACTCTGTCGAAAGAATTCCAACCCTGTAGAAAGCCTTCCAACTCTGTACAAAGTTATTACAACTCTGTCGAAAGCATTCCAACCCTGTACAATGGTATTCCAACCCTGTAGAAAGCATTCCAACCCTGTAGAAAGCATTCCAACTCTCTAGAAAGAATTGCAACCCTGTACAAAGTTATTCCAACCCTGTCGAAAATATTCCAAGCCTCTAGAAAGCCTTCCAACTCTGTACAAAGTTATTACAACTCTGTCGAAAGCATTCCAACCCTGTAGAAAGCATTCCAACTCTGTACAAAGGTATTCCAAATCTGTCGAAAGTATTTCAACACTCTAGAAAGCATTCCATCCCTCTAGGAAGCGTTCCAACCCTCTAGAAAGCATTCCATCCATCTAGAAAGTATTCCTACCCTCTAGAAAGCATTCCAACCCTGTAGAAAGCATCACAACACTGTACAAAGGTATACCAACACTGTCGAAAGCATTCCAACCCTGTAGAAAGCATTTCAACCATTTACGAAGGACTTCCAACTCTGTCGAAAGCATTCCAACCTTCTAGAAAGCATTTCAACCCTGTAGATAGCATTCCAACTCTGTACAAAGGTATTCCAACACTGTAGAATGCATTCCAACCCTGTAGAAAGCATTCCAACTCTCTAGAAAGAATTGCAACCCTGTACAAAGTTATTCCAACTTTGTCGAAAATATTCCAAGCCTCTAGAAAGCCTTCCAACTCTGTACAAAGTTATTACAACTCTGTCGAAAGCATTCCAACCCTGTACAATGGTATTCCAACCCTGTAGAAAGCATTCCCACCCTCTAGAAAGCACTACAACTCTGTACGAAGGTATACCAACACTGTCGAAAGCATTCCATCCCTGTAGAAAGCATTCCAACTGTGTACAAAGGTATTCCAACTCTGTCTAAAGCATTCCAACCCTGTAGAAAGCATTCCAACTCTGTACAAAGGTATTCCAAATCTGTCGAAAGTATTTCAACACTCTAGAAAGCATTCCATCCCTCTAGGAAGCGTTCCAACCCTCTAGAAAGCATTCCATCCATCTAGAAAGCATTCCTACCCTCTAGAAAGCATTCCAACCCTGTAGAAAGCATCACAACACTGTACAAAGGTATACCAACACTGTCGAAAGCATTCCAACCCTGTAGAAAGCATTTCAACCATTTACGAAGGACTTCCAACTCTGTCGAAAGCATTCCAACCTTCTAGAAGCATTTCAACCCTGTAGAATGCATTCCAACTGTGTACAAAGGTATTCCAACTCTGTCTATAGCATTCCAACCCTCTAGAAAGCATTCCCACCCTCTAGAAAGCACTACAACTCTGTACGAAGGTATACCAACACTGTCGAAAGCATTCCATCCCTGTAGAAAGCATTCCAACTGTGTACAAAGGTATTCCAACTCTGTAGAAAGCATTCCAACCCTGTAGAACGCATTCCAAACCTGTACAAATGTATTCGAACTCTGTCGAAAGCATTCCAACCGTGTCGGAAGAATTCCAACTCTCTAGAAAGAATTTCAACCCATTACATAGGTATTCCAGCTCTGTACAAAGGTATTCCAACGCTGTTGAATGCATTCCAACTCTGTACAAATGTATTCCAACTCTGTACAAATGTATTCCAACTCTGTCGAAAGCATTCCAACCCTGTACAAAGGTATTCCAACCCTGTAGAAAGCATTCCAACCCTGTAGAAAGCCTTCCAACACTGTACAAAGGTATACCAACACTGTCGAAAGCATTCCAATCCTCTAGAAAGCATTCCAACTCTGTACAAAGGTATACCAACTCTGTCGAAAGTATTCCAACGCTGTCGAAAGCATGCTAACCCTCTAGAAAGCATTCCAACCCTCTGGAAAGCATTTCAACCATGTACAAAGGTCTTTCAACTCTGTCGAAAGTATTCCAACCTTCTAGAAAGAATTCCAACTTTGTACAAAAGTATTCCAACTCTGTCGAAAGAATTCCAACCCTGTAGAAAGCCTTCCAACTCTGTACAAAGTTATTACAACTCTGTCGAAAGCATTCCAACCCTGTACAATGGTATTCCAACCCTGTAGAAAGCATTCCAACCCTGTAGAAAGCATTCCAACTCTCTAGAAAGAATTGCAACCCTGTACAAAGTTATTCCAACTCTGTCGAAAATATTCCAAGCCTCTAGAAAGCCTTCCAACTCTGTACAAAGTTATTACAACTCTGTCGAAAGCATTCCAACCCTGTAGAAAGCATTCCAACTCTGTACAAAGGTATTCCAAATCTGTCGAAAGTATTTCAACACTCTAGAAAGCATTCCATCCCTCTAGGAAGCGTTCCAACCCTCTAGAAAGCATTCCATCCATCTGGAAAGCATTCCTACCCTCTAGAAAGCATTCCAACCCTGTAGAAAGCATTTCAACCATTTACAAAGTACTTCCAACTCTGTCGAAAGCATTCCAACCTTCTAGAAAGCATTTCAACCCTGTAGATAGCATTCCAACTCTGTACAAAGGTATTCCAACACTGTAGAAAGCATTCCAATCCTGTAGAAAGCATTCCAACTCTCTAGAAAGAATTGCAACCCTGTACAAAGTTATTCCAACTCTGTCGAAAATATTCCAAGCCTCTAGAAAGCCTTCCAACTCTGTACAAAGTTATTGCAACTCTGTCGAAAGCATTCCAACCCTGTACAATGGTATTCCAACCCTGTAGAAAGCATTCCCACCCTCTAGAAAGCACTACAACTCTGTACGAAGGTATACCAACACTGTCGAAAGCATTCCAACCCTGTAGAATGCATTCCAACTGTGTACAAAGGTATTCCAACTCTGTCTATAGCATTCCAACCCTCTAGAAAGCATTCCCACCCTCTAGCAAGCACTACAACTCTGTACGAAGGTATACCAACACTGTCGAACTCATTCCATCCCTGTAGAAAGCATTCCAACTGTGTACAAAGGTATTCCAACTCTGTCTAAAGCATTCCAACCCTGTAGAAAGCATTCCAACTCTGTAGAAAGGTATTCCAAATCTGTCGAAAGTATTTCAACACTCTAGGAAGCAGTCCATTCCTCTAGGAAGCGTTCCAACCCTCTAGAAAGCATTCCATCCATCTAGAAAGCATTCCTACCCTCTAGAAAGCATTCCAACCCTGTAGAAAGCATTACAGCACTGTACAAAGTTATGCCAACACTGTCGAAAGCATTCCAACCCTGTAGAAAGCATTTCAACCATTTACAAAGGACTTCCAACTCTGTCGAAAGCATTCCAACCTTCTAGAAAGCATTTCAACCCTGTAGATAGCATTCCAACTCTGTACAAAGGTATTCCAACACTGTAGAAAGCATTCCAACCCTGTAGAAAGCATTCCAACTCTCTAGAAAGAATTGCAACCCTGTACAAAGTTATTCCAACTCTGTCGAAAATACTCCAAGCCTCTAGAAAGCCTTCCAACTCTGTACAAAGTTATTACAACTCTGTCGAAAGCATTCCAACCCTGTACAATGGTATTCCAACCCTGTAGAAAGCATTCCCACCCTCTAGAAAGCACTACAACTCTGTAAGAAGGTATACCAACACTGTCGAAAGCATTCCAACCCTGTAGAATGCATTCCAACTGTGTACAAAGGTATTCCAACTCTGTCTATAGCATTCCAACCCTCTAGAAAGCATTCCCACCCTCTAGAAAGCACTACAACTCTGTACGAAGGTATACCAACACTGTCGAAAGCATTCCATCCCTGTAGAAAGCATTCCAACTGTGTACAAAGGTATTCCAACTCTGTCTAAAGCATTCCAACCCTGTAGAAAGCATTCCAACTCTGTACAAAGGTATTCCAAATCTGTCGAAAGTATTTCAACACTCTAGAAAGCATTCCATCCCTCTAGGAAGCGTTCCAACCCTCTAGAAAGCGTTCCATCCATCTAGAAAGCATCCCTACCCTCTAGAAAGCATTCCAACCCTGTAGAAAGCATTTCAACCATTTACAAAGTACTTCCAACTCTGTCGAAAGCATTCCAACCTTCTAGAAAGCATTTCAACCCTGTAGATAGCATTCCAACTCTGTACAAAGGTATTCCAACACTGTAGAAAGCATTCCAATCCTGTAGAAAGCATTCCAACTGTCTAGAAAGAATTGCAACCCTGTACAAAGTTATTCCAACTCTGTCGAAAATATTCCAAGCCTCTAGAAAGCCTTCCAACTCTGTACAAAGTTATTGCAACTCTGTCGAAAGCATTCCAACCCTGTACAATGGTATTCCAACCCTGTAGAAAGCATTCCCACCCTCTAGAAAGCACTACAACTCTGTACGAAGGTATACCAACACTGTCGAAAGCATTCCAACCCTGTAGAATGCATTCCAACTGTGTACAAAGGTATTCCAACTCTGTCTATAGCACTCCAACCCTCTAGAAAGCATTCCCACCCTCTAGCAAGCACTACAACTCTGTACGAAGGTATACCAACACTGTCGAACTCATTCCATCCCTGTAGAAAGCATTCCAACTGTGTACAAAGGTATTCCAACTCTGTCTAAAGCATTCCAACCCTGTAGAAAGCATTCCAACTCTGTAGAAAGGTATTCCAAATCTGTCGAAAGTATTTCAACACTCTAGAAAGCATTCCATCCCTCTAGGAAGCGTTCCAACCCTCCAGAAAGCATTCCATCCATCTCGAATGCATTCCTACCCTCTAGAAAGCATTCCAACCCTGTAGTAAGCATTACAACACTGTACAAAGGTATGCCAACACTGTCGAAAGCATTCCAACACTGTAGAAAGCATTTCAACCATTTACAAAGGACTTCCAACTCTGTCGAAAGCATTCCAACCTTCTACAAAGCATTTCAACCCTGTAGATAGCATTCCAACTCTGTACAAAGGTATTCCAACACTGTAGAAAGCATTCCAACCCTGTAGAAAGCATTCCAACTCTCTAGAAAGAATTGCAACCCTGTACAAAGTTATTCCAACTCTGTCGAAAATATCCCAAGCCTCTAGAAAGCCTTCCAACTCTGTACAAAGTTAGTACAACTCTGTCGAAAGCATTCCAACCCTGTACAATGGTATTCCAACCCGGTGGAAAGCATTCCCACCCTCTAGAAAGCACTACAACTCTGTACGAAGGTATACCAACACTGTCGAAAGCATTCCAACCCTGTAGAATGCATTCCAACTGTGTACAAAGGTATTCCAACTCTGTCTATAGCATTCCAACCCTCTAGAAAGCATTCCCACCCTCTAGAAAGCACTACAACTCTGTACGAAGGTATACCAACACTGTCGAAAGCATTCCATCCCTGTAGAATGCATTCCAACTGTGTACAAAGGTATTCCAACTCTGTCGAAAGCATTCCAACCTTCTAGAAAGCATTTCAACCCTGTACAAAGGTATTCCAACTCTGGCGAAAGCATTCCCACTCTGTAGAAAGGTATTCCAACTCTGTTGGAAGCATTGCAACTCTGTACAAATGTATTCCAACCATGTAGGAAGTATTCCAACCCTGTAGAAAGCATTCCAACTCTCTAGAAAGAATTGCACCCCTGTACAAAGTTATTCCAACTCTGTCGAAAATATTCCAAGCCTCTAGAAAGCCTTCCAACTCTGTACAAAGTTATTACAACTCTGTCGAAAGCATTATGTAGCATTACCATATAACGTATAACGTTATATACTGTGATGTTATAACGTATAACGTTATGTAGCATTACCATATAACGTATAACGTTATGTAGCATTACGTTATAACGTATAACGTTATATACTGTTACCATATAACGTATAACGTTATGTAGCATTACCTTATATCGTATAACGTCATATACTATTACCTTATAACGTTTAACGTTATGTAGCATTACGTTATAACGTATAACGTTATTTTCTAATACCTTATAACGTATAACGTTAAGTAGCATTACCATATAACGTATAACGTTATGTAGCATTACCTTATAACGTATAACGTTATATTCTGTTACGTTATAACGTATAACGCTATGTAGCATTACCATATAACGTATAACGTTATTTAGCATTACCATATAACGTATAACGTTATGTAGCATTACGTTATAACGTATAACGTTATATACTGTTACCATATAACGTATAACGTTATGTAGCATTACCTTATATCGTATAACGTCATATACTATTACCTTATAACGTTTAACGTTATGTAGCATTACGTTATAACGTATAACGTTATTTTCTAATACCTTATAACGTATAACGTTAAGTAGCATTACCATATAACGTATAACGTTATGTAGCATTACCTTATAACGTATAACGTTATATTCTGTTACGTTATAACGTATAACGCTATGTAGCATTACCATATAACGTATAGCGTTATTTAGCATTACCATATAATGTATAATGTTATTTACTATTACCTTATAACGTATAACGTTATGTAGCATTACGTTAGAACGTATAACGTTATATACTGTTACCATATAACGTATAACGTTATGTAGCATTGCCTTATAACGTATAACGTTATGTAGCATTACCATATAACGTATAACTTTATATACTCTTACGTTATAAGGTATAACGCTATGTAGCATTACCATATAACGTATACCGTTATTTAGCATTACCATATAATGTATAATGTTATTTACTATTACCTTATAACGTATAACGTTATGTAGCATTACGTTATGTCGTATAACGCTATATACTGTTACCATATAACGTATAACGTTATGTAGCATTACGTTATAACGTATAACGTTATATACTGTTACCATATAACGTATAACGTTATGTAGCATTACCTTATATCGTATAACGTCATATACTATTACCTTATAACGTTTAACGATATGTAGCATTACGTTATAACGTATAACGTTATTTTCTAATACCTTATAACGTATAACGTTATGTAGCATTACCATATAACGTATAACGTTATGTAGCATTACCATATAACGTATAACGTTATGTAGCATTGCCATATAACGTATAACGTTGTATACTGTGACGTTATAACGTATAACGTTATGTAGCATTACCATATAACGTATAACGTTATGTAGTATTACGTTATAACGTATAACGTTATACACTGTTACCACATAACGTATAACGTTATGTAGGTTTACCATATAACGTATAACGTTATGTAGTATTATGTTATAACGTATAACGTTGTTTACTATTACCATACAACGTATAACGTTATGTAGCATTACGTTATAACGTATAACGTTATATTCTGTTACGTTATAACGTATAACGTTATGTAGCATTACCATATAACGTATAACGTTATTTAGCATTACCATATAATGTATAATGTTATTTACTATTACCTTATAACGTATAACGTTATGTAGCATTACGTTAGAACGTATAACGTTATATACTGTTACCATATAACGTATAACGTTATGTAGCATTACCATATAATGTATAACGTTATGTAGCATTATCTTATAACGTATAACGTTATTTACTATTACCATACAACGTATAACGTTATGTAGCATTACGTTATAACGTATAACGTTATATACTGTTACCATATAAAGTATAACGTTATGTAGCATTACCATATAAAGTATAACGTTATGTAGCATTATGTTATAACGTATAACGTTATGTAGCATTACGTTATGACGTATAACGCTATATACTGTTCCGATATAACGTATAACGTTATGTAACATTACCTTATATCGTATAACGTTATATACTATTACCTTATAACGATTAACGTTATGTAGTATTACGTTATAACGTATAACGTTATTTTCTAATACCATATAACGTATAACGTTATGTAGCATTACCATATGACGTATAACGTTATGTAGCATTGCCATATAACGTATAACGTTGTATACTGTGACGTTATAACGTATAACGTTATGTAGCATTACCATATAACGTATAACGTTATGTAGCATTACCATATAACGTATAACGTTATGTAGTATTACGTTATAACGTATAACGTTATACACTGTTACCACATAACGTATAACGTTATGTAGGTTTACCATATAACGTATAACGTTATGTAGTATTATGTTATAACGTATAACGTTATTTACTATTACCATACTACGTATAACGTTATGTAGCATTACGTTATAACGTATAACGTTATATTCTGTTACGTTATAACGTATAACGTTATGTAGCATTACCATATAACGTATAACGTTATTTAGCATTACCATATAATGTATAATGTTATTTACTATTACCTTATAACGTATAACGTTATGTAGCATTACGTTAGAACGTATAACGTTATATACTGTTACCATATAACGTATAACGTTATGTAGCATTACCATATAATGTATAACGTTATGTAGCATTATCTTATAACGTATAACGTTATTTACTATTACCATACAACGTATAACGTTATGTAGCATTACGTTATAACGTATAACGTTATATACTGTTACCATATAAAGTATAACGTTATGTAGCATTACCATATAAAGTATAAAGTTATGTAGCATTATGTTATAACGTATAACGTTATGTAGCATTACGTTATGACGTATAACGCTATATACTGTTCTGATATAACGTATAACGTTATGTAACATTACCTTATATCGTATAACGTTATATACTATTACCTTATAACGATTAACGTTATGTAGTATTACGTTATAACGTATAACGTTATTTTCTAATACCATATAACGTATAACGTTATGTAGCATTACCATATGACGTATAACGTTATGTAGCATTACCATATAACGTATAACGTTATATACTGTGACGTTATAACGTATAACGTTATGTAGCATTACCATATAACGTATAGCGTTATGTAGCATTACGTTATAACGTATGACGTTATATACTGTTACCATATAACGTATAACGTTATGTAGCATTACCTTATATCGTATAACGTCATATGCTATTACCTTATAACGTTTAACGTTATGTAGCATTACGTTATAACGTATAACGTTATTTTCTAATACCTTATAACGTATAACGTTATGTAGCATTACCATATAACGTATAACGCTATGTAGCATTACCTTATAACGTATAACGTTATATTCTGTTACGTTATAACGTATAACGTTATGTAGCATTACCATATAAAGTATAACGTTATTTAGCATTACCATATAATGTATAATGTTATTGACTATTACCTTATAACGTATAACGTTATGTAGCATTACGTTAGAACGTATAACGTTATATACTGTTACCATATAACGTATAACGTTATGTAGCATTACCATATAATGTATAACGTTATGTAGCATTATGTTATAACGTATAACGTTATTTACCATTACCATACAACGTATAACGTTATGTAGCATTACGTTATAACGTATAACGTTATATACTGTTACCATATAACGTATAACGTTATGTAGCATTACCTTATTTCGTATAACGTTATATACTGTTACCTTATAACGTTTAACGTTATGTAGCATTACGTTATAACGTATACCGTTATTTTCTAATACCTTATAACGTATAACGTTACGTAGCATTACCATATAACGTATAACGTTATTTAGCATTACCATATAATGTACAATGTTATTTACTATTACCTTATAACGTATAACGTTATGTAGCATTACGTTAGGACGTATAACGTTATATACTGTTACCATATAACGTATAACGTTATGTAGCATTGCCTTATAACGTATAACATTATGTAGCATTACCATATAACGTATAACGTTATATACTCTTACGTTATAAGGTATAACGTTATATAGCATTACCATATAACGTATAACGTTATGTAGCATTACCATATAACGTATAACGTTATGTAGCATTGCCATATAACGTATAACGTTGTATACTGTGACGTTATAACGTATAACGTTATGTAGCATTACCATATAACGTATAACGTTATGTAGTATTACTTTATAACGTATAACGTTATACACTGTTACCACATAACGTATAACGTTATGTAGGTTTACCATATAACGTATAACGTTATGTAGTATTATGATATAACGTATAACGTTATTTACTATTACCATACAACGTATAACGTTATGTAGCATTACGTTATAACGTATAACGTTATATTCTGTTACGTTATAACGTATAACGTTATGTAGCATTACCATATAACGTATAACGTTATTTAGCATTACCATATAATGTATAATGTTATTTACTATTACCTTATATCGTATAACGTTATGTAGCATTACGTTAGAACGTATAACGTTATATACTGTTACCATATAACGTATAACGTTATGTAGCATTACCATATAATGTATAACGTTATGTAGCATTATGTTATAACGTATAACGTTATTTACTATTACCATACAACGTATAACGTTATGTAGCATTACGTTATAACGTATAACGTTATATACTGTTACCATATAAAGTATAACGTTATGTAGCATTACCATATAATGTATAACGTTATGTAGCATTATGTTATAACGTATAACGTTATTTACTATTCCCATACAACGTATAACGTTATGTAGCATTACGTTATGACGTATAACGCTATATACTGTTCCGATATAACGTATAACGTTATGTAGCATTACCTTATATCGTATAACGTTATATACTATTACCTTATAACGATTAACGTTATGTAGTATTACGTTATAACGTATAACGTTATTTTCTAATACCTTGTAACGTATAACGTTATGTAGCATTACCATATTACGTATAACGTTATGTAGCATTACCATATAACGTATAACGTTATATACTCTGACGTTATAACGTATAACGTTATGTAGCATTACCATATAACGTGTAACGTTATGTAGCATTACGTTATAACGTATAACGTTATATACTGTTACCATATAACGTATAACGTTATGTAGCATTACCTTATATCGTATAACGTCATATACTATTACCTTATAACGTTTAACGTTATGTAGCATTACGTTATAACGTATAACGTTATTTTCTAATACCTTATAACGTATAACGTTATGTAGCATTACCATATAACGTATAACGTTATGTAGCATTACCTTATAACGTATAACGTTATATTCTGTTATGTTATAACGTATAACGTTATGTAGCATTACCATATAAAGTATAACGTTATTTAGCATTACCATATAGTGTATAATGTTATTTACTATTACCTTATAACGTATAACGTTATGTAGCATTACGTTAGAACCTATAACGTTATATACTGTTACCATATAACGTATAACGTTATGTAGCATTACCATATAATGTATAACGTTATGTAGCATTATGTTATAACGTATAACGTTATTTACTATTACCATACAACGTATAACGTTATGTAGCATTACGTTATAACGTATAACGTTATATACTGTTACCATATAACGTATAACGTTATGTAGCATTACCATATAACGTATAACGTTACGTAGCATTACCATATAACGTATAACGTTATTTAGCATTACCATATAATGAATAATGTTATTTACTATTACCTTATAACGTATAACGTTATGTAGCATTACGTTATAACGTATGACGTTATATACTGTTACCATATAACGTATAACGTTATGTAGCATTACCTTATATCGTATAACGTCATATACTATTACCTTATAACGTTTAACGTTATGTAGCATTACGTGATAACGTATAACGTTATTTTCTAATACCTTACAACGTATAACGTTATGTAGCATTACCATATAACGTATAACGTTATGTAGCATTACCTTATAACGTATAACGTTATATTCTGTTACGTTATAACGTATAACGTTATGTAGCATTACCATATAAAGTATAACGTTATTTAGCATTACCATATAATGTATAATGTTATTTACTATTACCTTATAACGTATAACGTTATGTAGCATTACGTTATAACGTATAACGTTATATACTGTTACCATATAACGTATAACGTTATGTAGCATTACCTTATTTCGTATAACGTTATATACTGTTACCTTATAATGTTTAACGTTATGTAGCATTACGTTATAACGTATACCGTTATTTTCTAATACCTTATAACCTATAACGTTATGTAGCATTGCTTTATAACGTATAACGTTATGTAGCATTACCATATAACGTATAACGTTATATACTCTTACGTTATAAGGTATAACGTTATATAGCATTACCATATAACGTATAACGTTATGTAGCATTACCATATAACGTATAACGTTATGTAACATTGCCATATAACGTATAACGTTGTATACTGTGACGTTATAACGTATAACGTTATGTAGCATTACCATATAACGTATAACGTTATGTAGTATTACGTTATAACGTATAACGTTATACACTGTTACCACATAACGTATAACGTTATGTAGGTTTACCAGTTAACGTATAACGTTATGTAGTATTATGTTATAACGTATAACGTTATTTACTATTACCATACAACGTATAACGTTATGTAGCATTACGTTATAACGTATAACGTTATATTCTGTTACGTTATAACGTATAACGTTATGTAGCATTACCATATAACGTATAACGTTATTTAGCATTACCATATAATGTATAATGTTATTTACTATTACCTTATAACGTATAACGTTATGTAGCATTACGTTAGAACGTATAACGTTATATACTGTTACCATATAACGTATAACGTTATGTAGCATTACCATATAATGTATAACGTTATGTAGCATTATGTTATAACGTATAACGTTATTTACTATTACCATACAACGTATAACGTTATGTAGCATTACGTTATAACGTATAACGTTATATACTGTTACCATATAAAGTATAACGTTATGTAGCATTACCATATAATGTATAACGTTATGTAGCATTATGTTATAACGTATAACGTTATTTACTATTACCATACAACGTATAACGTTATGTAGCATTACGTTATGACGTATAACGCTATATACCGTTCCGATATAACGTATAACGTTATGTAGCATTACCTTATATCGTATAACGTTATATACTATTACCTTATAACGATTAACGTTATGTAGTATTACGTTATAACGTATAACGTTATTTTCTAATACCATATAACGTATAACGTTATGTAGTATTACCATATTACGTATAACGTTATGTAGCATTACCATATAACGTATAACGTTATATACTGTGACGTTATAACGTATAACGTTATGTAGCATTACCATATAACGTGTAACGTTATGTAGCATTACGTTATAACGTATAACGTTATATACTGTTACCATATAACGTATAACGTTATGTAGCATTACCTTCTATCGTATAACGTCATATACTATTACCTTATAACGTTTAACGTTATGTAGCATTACGTTATAACGTATAACGTTATTTTCTAATACCTTATAACGTATAACGTTATGTAGCATTACCATATAACGTATAACGTTATGTAGCATTACCTTATAACGTATAACGTTATATTCTGTTACGTTATAACGTATAACGTTATGTAGCATTACCATATAAAGTATAACGTTATTTAGCATTACCATATAATGTATAATGTTATTTACTATTACCTTATAACGTATAACGTTATGTAGCATTACGTTAGAACGTATAACGTTATATACTGTTACCATATAACGTATAACGTTATGTAGCATTACCATATAATGTATAACGTTATGTAGCATTATGTTATAACGTATAACCTTATTTACTATTACCATACAACGTATAACGTTATGTAGCATTACGTTATAACGTATAACGTTATATACTGTTACCATATAACGTATAACGTTATATACTGTTACCATATAACGTATAACGTTATGTAGCATTACCATATAACGTATAACGTTACGTAGCATTACCATATAACGTATAACGTTATTTAGCATTACCATATAATGAATAATGTTATTTACTATTACCTTATAACGTATAACGTTATGTAGCATTACGTTAGAACGTATAACGTTATATACTGTTACCATATAACGTATAACGTTATGTAGCATTACCATATAATGTATAACGTTATGTAGCATTACCTCATAACGTATAACGTTATGTAGCATTACCGTATAACGTATAACGTTATGTAGCATTACCATATAACGTATAACCTTAATTATTATTACCTTATAACGTCTAACGTTATGTAGCATTACGTTAGAACGTATAACGTTATTTACTATTACCTTATAACGTATAACGTTATGTAGCGTTACCATATAACGTATAACGTTATGTAGCATTACCTTATAACGTATAACGTTATTTACTATTACCATACAACGTATAACGTTATGTAGCATTACGTTATAACGTATAACGTTATATACTGTTACCATATAAAGTATAACGTTATGTAGCATTACGTTATAACGTATAACGTTATATACTGTTACCATATAAAGTATAACGTTATGTAGCATTACCATATAATGTATAACGTTATGTAGCATTACCTTATATCGTATAACGTTATATACTATTACCTTATAACGTTTAAAGTTATGTAGTATTACGTTATAACGTATAACGTTATTTTCTAATACCATATAACGTATAACGTTATGTAGCATTACCATATAACGTATAACGTTATATACTGTGACGTTATAACGTACAACGTTATGTAGCATTACCATATAACGTATAACGTTATGTAGCATTACGTTATAACGTATAACGTTATTTAGCATTACCATATAATGTATAATGTTATTTACTATTACCTTATAACGTATAACGTTATGTAGCATTACGTTATCTCGTATAACGTTATATACTGTTACCATATAATGTATAGCCTTATGTAGTATTACCATATAATGTATAACGTTATGTAGCATTACCTTATAACGTATAACGTTATGTAGCATTACCATATAACGTATAATGTTATTAACTATTACCTTATAACGTATACCGTTATGTAGCATTACGTTATAACGTATAACGTTATATACTGTTACCATATAATGTATAACGTTATGTAGCATTACCATATAATGTATAACGTTATGTAGCACTACCTTATAACGTATAACGTTATGTAGCGTTACCATGTAACGTATAACGTTATAAACTGTTACGTTATAACGCATAACGTTATGTAGCATTACCATATAACGTATAACGTTATGTAGCATTACGTTATAACGTATAACGTTATATACTGTTACCATATAACGTATAATGTTATGTAGCATTACCATATAACGTATAACGTTATGTAGCATTACCATATAACGTATAACGTTATGTAGCATTACGTTATAACGTATAGCGTTATGTAGCGTTACCATATAACGTATAACGTTATTAACTGTTACGTTATAACGCATAACGTTATGTAGCATTACCATATAACGTATAACGTTATATACTGTTACCATATAATGTATAACGTTATGTAGCATTACCATATAATGTATAACGTTATGTAGCATTACCTTATAACGTATAACGTTATGTAGCATTACGTTATAACGTATAACGTTGTTTACTATTACCTTATAACGTATAACGTTATGTAGCATTACGTTATAATGTATAACGTTATATACTGTTACCATATAACGTATAACGTTATGTTGCATTACGTTATAACGTATAACGTTATATACTGTCACCATATAACGTGTAACGTTATGTAGCATTACCATATAACGTATAACGTTATGTAGCATTTCCATATAACGTATGACGTTATGTAGCATTACCATATAACGAATAACGTTATTTACTATTACCTTATAACGTCTAACGTTATGTAGCATTACGTTATGACGTATAACGTTATATACTGTTACCATATACCGTATAACGTTATGTAGCACTACCATATAATGTATAACGATATGTAGCATTACCTTATAACGTATAACGTTATGTAGCATTACCATATAACGTATAACGATATATACTGTTACGTTATAACGTATAACGTTATGTAGCATTATCATACAACGTATAACGTTATGTAGCATTACCATATAACGTATAACGTTATGTAGCATTACCATATAACGTATAACGTTATATACTGTGACGTTCTAACGTATAACGTTATGTAGTATTACCATATAACGTATAACGTTATGTAGCATTACGTTATAACGTATAACGTTATATACTGTTACCATATAACGTATAACGTTATGTAGCATTACCATATAATGTATAACGTTATGTAGCATTATGTTATAACGTATAACGTTATGTAGCATTACCATATAACGTATAACGTTATATACTGTGACGTTATAACGTACAACGTTATGTAGCATTACCATATAACGTATAACGTTATGTAGCATTACGTTATAACGTATAACGTTATTTAGCATTACCATATAATGTATAATGTTATTTACTATTACCTTATAACGTATAACGTTATGTAGCATTACCATATAACGTATAACGTTATGTAGCATTACCTTATAACGTATAACGTTATATTCTGTTACCATATAACCTATAACGTTATGTAGCATTACCATATAATGTATAACGTTATGTAGCATTATGTTATAACGTATAACGTTATTTACTATTACCATACAACGTATAACGTTATGTAGCATTACGTTATAACGTATAACGTTATATACTATTACCTTATAACGTTTAACGTTATGTAGCATTACGTTATAACGTATAACGTTATTTACCATTACCTTATAACGTATAACGTTATGTAGCATTACCATATAACGTATAACGTTATGTAGCATTACCTTATAACGTATAACGTTATATTCTGTTACCATATAACCTATAACGTTATGTAGCATTACCATATAATGTATAACGTTATGTAGCATTATGTTATAACGTATAACGTTATTTACTATTACCATACAACGTATAACGTTATGTAGCATTACGTTATAACGTATAACGTTATATACTGTTACCATATAACGTATAACGTTATGTAGCATTACCATACAACGTATAACGTTATGTAGCATTACCATATAACGTATAACGTTATGTAGCATTACCATATAACGTATAACGTTATATACTGTGACGTTCTAACGTATAACGTTATGTAGTATTACCATATAACGTATAACGTTATGTAGCATTACGTTATAACGTATAACGTTATATACTGTTACCATATAACGTATAACGTTATGTAGCATTACCATATAATGTATAACGTTATGTAGCATTATGTTATAACGTATAACGTTATTTACTATTACCATACAACGTATAACGTTATGTAGCATTACGTTATAACGTATAACGTTATATACTGTTACCATATAACGTATAACGTTATGTAGCATTACCATACAACGTCTAACGTTATGTAGCATTACGTTATGACGTATAACGCTATATACTGTTACCATATAACGTATAACGTTATGTAGCATTACCTTATATCGTATAACGTCATATACTATTACCTTATAACGTTTAACGTTATGTAGCATTACGTTATAACGTATAAAGTTATTTTCTAATACCTTATATCGTATAACGTTTAGTAGCATTACCATATAACGTATAACGTTATGTAGCATTACCTTATAACGTATAACGTTATATTCTGTTACGTTATAACGTATAACGCTATGTAGCATTACCATATAACGTATAACGTTATTTAGCATTATCATATAATGTATAATGTTATTTACTATTACCTTATAACGTATAACGTTATGTAGCATTACGTTAGAACGTATAACGTTATATACTGTTACCATATAACGTATAACGTTATGTAGCATTGCCTTATAACGTTATACGTTATATAGCATAACCATATAACGTATAACGTTATGTAGCACTACCATATAACGTATAACCTTACTTAATATTACCTTATAACGTCTAACGTTATGTAGCATTACGTTATGTCGTATAACGCTATATACTGTTACCATATAACGTATAACGTTATGTAGCATTACCTTATATCGTATAACGTTATATACTGTTACCTTATAACGTTTAACGTTATGTAGCATTACGTTATAACGTATAACGTTATTTTCTAGTACCTTATAACGTATAACGTTATGTAGCATTACCATATAACGTATAACGTTATGTAGCATTACCATATAACGTATAACGTTATGTAGCATTGCCATATAACGTATAACGTTGTATACTGTGACGTTATAACGTATAACGTTATGTAGCATTACCTTATATCGTATAACGTCATATACTATTACCTTATAACGTTCAACGTTATGTAGCATTACGTTATAACGTATAACGTTATTTTCTAATACCTTATAACGTATAACGTTAAGTAGCATTACCATATAACGTATAACGTTATGTAGCATTACCATATAACGTATAACGTTATATACTCTTACGTTACAAGGTATAACGTTATATAGCATTACCATATAACGTATAACGTTATGTAGCATTACCATATAACGTATAACCTTACTTAATATTACCTTATAACGTCTAACGTTATGTAGCATTGCCATATAACGTATAACGTTGTATACTGTGACGTTATAACGTATAACGTTATGTAGCATTACCATATAACGTATAACGTTATGTAGTATTACGTTATAACGTATAACGTTATACACTGTTACCACATAACGTATAACGTTATGTAGGTTTACGATATAACGTATAACGTTATGTATTATTATGTTATAACGTATAACGTTATTTACTATTACCATACAACGTATAACGTTATGTAGCATTACGTTATAACGTATAACATTATATTCTGTTACGTTATAACGTATAACGTTATGTAGCATTACCATATAACGTATAACGTTATTTAGCATTACCATATAACGTATAACCTTACTTAATATTACCTTATAACGTCTAACGTTATGTAGCATTGCCATATAACGTATAACGTTGTATACTGTGACGTTATAACGTATAACGTTATGTAGCATTACCATATAACGTATAACGTTATGTAGTATTACGTTATAACGTATAACGTTATACACTGTTACCACATAACGTATAACGTTATGTAGGTTTACGATATAACGTATAACGTTATGTATTATTATGTTATAACGTATAACGTTATTTACTATTACCATACAACGTATAACGTTATGTAGCATTACGTTATAACGTATAACATTATATTCTGTTACGTTATAACGTATAACGTTATGTAGCATTACCATATAACGTATAACGTTATTTAGCATTACCATATAGTGTATAATGTTATTTACTATTACCTTATAACGTATAACGTTATGTAGCATTACGTTAGAACGTATAACGTTATATACTGTTACCATATAACGTATAACGTTATGTAGCATTACCATATAATGTATAACGTTATGTAGCATTATGTTATAGCGTATAACGTTATTTACTATTACCATACAACGTATAACGTTATGTAGCATTACGTTATAACGTATAACGTTATATACTGTTACCATATAAAGTATAACGTTATGTAGCATTACCATATAAATTATAACGTTATGTAGCATTATGTTATAACGTATAACGTTATTTACTATTACCATACAACGTATAACGTTATGTAGCATTACGTTAGAACGTATAACGTTATATACTGTTACCATATAACGTATAACGTTATGTAGCATTACCATATAACGTATAACGTTATGTAGCATTTCCATATAACGTATGACGTTATGTAGCATTACCATATAACGAATAACGTTATTTACTATTACCTTATAACGTCTAACGTTATGTAGCATTACGTTATGACGTATAACGTTATATACTGTTACCATATACCGTATAACGTTATGTAGCATTACCATATAATGTATAACGATATGTAGCATTACCTTATAACGTATAACGTTATGTAGCATTACCATATAACGTATAACGTTATATACTGTTACGTTATAACGTATAACGTTATGTAGCGTTACCATATAACGTATAACGTTATATACTATTACCTTATAACGTTTAACGTTATGTAGCATTACGTTATAACGTATAACGTTATTTACCATTACCTTATAACGTATAACGTTATGTAGCATTACCATATAACGTATAACGTTATGTAGCATTACCTTATAACGTATAACGTTATATTCTGTTACCATATAACGTATAACGTTATGTAGCATTACCATATAATGTATAACGTTATGTAGCATTATGTTATAACGTATAACGTTATTTACTATTACCATACAACGTATAACGTTATGTAGCATTCCGTTATAACGTATAACGTTATATACTGTTACCATATAACGTATAACGTTATGTAGCATTACCATACAACGTATAACGTTATGTAGCATTACCATATATCGTATAACGTTATGTAGCATTACCATATAACGTATAACGTTATATACTGTGACGTTCTAACGTATAACGTTATGTAGCATTACCATATAACGTATAACGTTATGTAGCATTACCATATAATGTATAATGTTATTTACTATTACCTTATAACGTATAACGTTATGTAGCATTACGATAGAACGTATAACGTTATATACTGTTACCATATAACCTATAACGTTATGTAGCATTGCCTTATAACGTATAACGTTATGTAGCATTACCATATAACGTATAACGTTACATACTCTTACGTTATAAGGTATAACGTTATATAGCATTACCATATAACGTATAACGTTATGTAGCATTACCATATCACGTATAACGTTATGTAACATTGCCATATAACGTATAACGTTGTATACTGTGACGTTATAACGTATAACGTTATGTAGCATTACCATATAACGTATAACGTTATGTAGTATTACGTTATAACGTATAACGTTATACACTGTTACCACATAACGTATAACGTTATGTAGGTTTACCAGTTAACGTATAACGTTATGTAGTATTATGTTATAACGTATAACGTTATTTACTATTACCATACAACGTATAACGTTATGTAGCATTACGTTATAACGTATAACGTTATATTCTGTTACGTTATAACGTATAACGTTATGTAGCATTACCATATAACGTATAACGTTATTTAGCATTACCATATAATGTATAATGTTATTTACTATTACCTTATAACGTATAACGTTATGTAGCATTACGTTAGAACGTATAACGTTATATACTGTTACCATATAACGTATAACGTTATGTAGCATTACCATATAATGTATAACGTTATGTAGCATTATGTTATAACGTATAACGTTATTTACTATTACCATACAACGTATAACGTTATGTAGCATTACGTTATAACGTATAACGTTATATACTGTTACCATATAAAGTATAACGTTATGTAGCATTACCATATAATGTATAACGTTATGTAGCATTATGTTATAACGTATAACGTTATTTACTATTACCATACAACGTATAACGTTATGTAGCATTACGTTATGACGTATAACGCTATATACCGTTCCGATATAACGTATAACGTTATGTAGCATTACCTTATATCGTATAACGTTATATACTATTACCTTATAACGATTAACGTTATGTAGTATTACGTTATAACGTATAACGTTATTTTCTAATACCATATAACGTATAACGTTATGTAGTATTACCATATTACGTATAACGTTATGTAGCATTACCATATAACGTATAACGTTATATACTGTGACGTTATAACGTATAACGTTATGTAGCATTACCATATAACGTGTAACGTTATGTAGCATTACGTTATAACGTATAACGTTATATACTGTTACCATATAACGTATAACGTTATGTAGCATTACCTTCTATCGTATAACGTCATATACTATTACCTTATAACGTTTAACGTTATGTAGCATTACGTTATAACGTATAACGTTATTTTCTAATACCTTATAACGTATAACGTTATGTAGCATTACCATATAACGTATAACGTTATGTAGCATTACCTTATAACGTATAACGTTATATTCTGTTACGTTATAACGTATAACGTTATGTAGCATTACCATATAAAGTATAACGTTATTTAGCATTACCATATAATGTATAATGTTATTTACTATTACCTTATAACGTATAACGTTATGTAGCATTACGTTAGAACGTATAACGTTATATACTGTTACCATATAACGTATAACGTTATGTAGCATTACCATATAATGTATAACGTTATGTAGCATTATGTTATAACGTATAACCTTATTTACTATTACCATACAACGTATAACGTTATGTAGCATTACGTTATAACGTATAACGTTATATACTGTTACCATATAACGTATAACGTTATATACTGTTACCATATAACGTATAACGTTATGTAGCATTACCATATAACGTATAACGTTACGTAGCATTACCATATAACGTATAACGTTATTTAGCATTACCATATAATGAATAATGTTATTTACTATTACCTTATAACGTATAACGTTATGTAGCATTACGTTAGAACGTATAACGTTATATACTGTTACCATATAACGTATAACGTTATGTAGCATTACCATATAATGTATAACGTTATGTAGCATTACCTCATAACGTATAACGTTATGTAGCATTACCGTATAACGTATAACGTTATGTAGCATTACCATATAACGTATAACCTTAATTATTATTACCTTATAACGTCTAACGTTATGTAGCATTACGTTAGAACGTATAACGTTATTTACTATTACCTTATAACGTATAACGTTATGTAGCGTTACCATATAACGTATAACGTTATGTAGCATTACCTTATAACGTATAACGTTATTTACTATTACCATACAACGTATAACGTTATGTAGCACTACGTTATAACGTATAACGTTATATACTGTTACCATATAAAGTATAACGTTATGTAGCATTACGTTATAACGTATAACGTTATATACTGTTACCATATAAAGTATAACGTTATGTAGCATTACCATATAATGTATAACGTTATGTAGCATTACCTTATATCGTATAACGTTATATACTATTACCTTATAACGTTTAAAGTTATGTAGTATTACGTTATAACGTATAACGTTATTTTCTAATACCATATAACGTATAACGTTATGTAGCATTACCATATAACGTATAACGTTATATACTGTGACGTTATAACGTACAACGTTATGTAGCATTACCATATAACGTATAACGTTATGTAGCATTACGTTATAACGTATAACGTTATTTAGCATTACCATATAATGTATAATGTTATTTACTATTACCTTATAACGTATAACGTTATGTAGCATTACGTTATCTCGTATAACGTTATATACTGTTACCATATAATGTATAGCCTTATGTAGTATTACCATATAATGTATAACGTTATGTAGCATTACCTTATAACGTATAACGTTATGTAGCATTACCATATAACGTATAATGTTATTAACTATTACCTTATAACGTATACCGTTATGTAGCATTACGTTATAACGTATAACGTTATATACTGTTACCATATAATGTATAACGTTATGTAGCATTACCATATAATGTATAACGTTATGTAGCACTACCTTATAACGTATAACGTTATGTAGCGTTACCATGTAACGTATAACGTTATAAACTGTTACGTTATAACGCATAACGTTATGTAGCATTACCATATAACGTATAACGTTATGTAGCATTACGTTATAACGTATAACGTTATATACTGTTACCATATAACGTATAATGTTATGTAGCATTACCATATAACGTATAACGTTATGTAGCATTACCATATAACGTATAACGTTATGTAGCATTACGTTATAACGTATAGCGTTATGTAGCGTTACCATATAACGTATAACGTTATTAACTGTTACGTTATAACGCATAACGTTATGTAGCATTACCATATAACGTATAACGTTATATACTGTTACCATATAATGTATAACGTTATGTAGCATTACCATATAATGTATAACGTTATGTAGCATTACCTTATAACGTATAACGTTATGTAGCGTTACCATATAACGTATAACGTTATAAACTGTTACGTTATAACGCATAACGTTATGTGGCATTACCACATAACGTATAACGTTATGTAGCATTACGTTATAACGTATAACGTTATATACTGTTACCATATAACGTATAATGTTATGTAGCATTACCTTATATCGTATAACGTTATATACTATTACCTTATAACGTTTAACGTTATGTAGCATTACGTTATAACGTATAACGTTATTTTCTAATACCTTATAACGTATAACGTTATGTAGCTTTACGGTATAACGTATAACGTTATATACTGTTACCATATAACGTATAACGTTATGTAGCATTACCTTATAACGTATAACGTTACATTCTGTTACGTTATAACGTATAACGTTATGTAGCATTACCATATAACGTATAACGTTATGTAGCATTACGTTATAACGTATAACGTTGTTTACTATTACCTTATAACGTATAACGTTATGTAGCATTACGTTATAATGTATAACGTTATATACTGTTACCATATAACGTATAACGTTATGTTGCATTACGTTATAACGTATAACGTTATATACTGTCACCATATAACGTGTAACGTTATGTAGCATTACCATATAACGTATAACGTTATGTAGCATTTCCATATAACGTATGACGTTATGTAGCATTACCATATAACGAATAACGTTATTTACTATTACCTTATAACGTCTAACGTTATGTAGCATTACGTTATGACGTATAACGTTATATACTGTTACCATATACCGTATAACGTTATGTAGCACTACCATATAATGTATAACGATATGTAGCATTACCTTATAACGTATAACGTTATGTAGCATTACCATATAACGTATAACGATATATACTGTTACGTTATAACGTATAACGTTATGTAGCATTATCATACAACGTATAACGTTATGTAGCATTACCATATAACGTATAACGTTATGTAGCATTACCATATAACGTATAACGTTATATACTGTGACGTTCTAACGTATAACGTTATGTAGTATTACCATATAACGTATAACGTTATGTAGCATTACGTTATAACGTATAACGTTATATACTGTTACCATATAACGTATAACGTTATGTAGCATTACCATATAATGTATAACGTTATGTAGCATTATGTTATAACGTATAACGTTATGTAGCATTACCATATAACGTATAACGTTATATACTGTGACGTTATAACGTACAACGTTATGTAGCATTACCATATAACGTATAACGTTATGTAGCATTACGTTATAACGTATAACGTTATTTAGCATTACCATATAATGTATAATGTTATTTACTATTACCTTATAACGTATAACGTTATGTAGCATTACCATATAACGTATAACGTTATGTAGCATTACCTTATAACGTATAACGTTATATTCTGTTACCATATAACCTATAACGTTATGTAGCATTACCATATAATGTATAACGTTATGTAGCATTATGTTATAACGTATAACGTTATTTACTATTACCATACAACGTATAACGTTATGTAGCATTACGTTATAACGTATAACGTTATATACTATTACCTTATAACGTTTAACGTTATGTAGCATTACGTTATAACGTATAACGTTATTTACCATTACCTTATAACGTATAACGTTATGTAGCATTACCATATAACGTATAACGTTATGTAGCATTACCTTATAACGTATAACGTTATATTCTGTTACCATATAACCTATAACGTTATGTAGCATTACCATATAATGTATAACGTTATGTAGCATTATGTTATAACGTATAACGTTATTTACTATTACCATACAACGTATAACGTTATGTAGCATTACGTTATAACGTATAACGTTATATACTGTTACCATATAACGTATAACGTTATGTAGCATTACCATACAACGTATAACGTTATGTAGCATTACCATATAACGTATAACGTTATGTAGCATTACCATATAACGTATAACGTTATATACTGTGACGTTCTAACGTATAACGTTATGTAGTATTACCATATAACGTATAACGTTATGTAGCATTACGTTATAACGTATAACGTTATATACTGTTACCATATAACGTATAACGTTATGTAGCATTACCATATAATGTATAACGTTATGTAGCATTATGTTATAACGTATAACGTTATTTACTATTACCATACAACGTATAACGTTATGTAGCATTACGTTATAACGTATAACGTTATATACTGTTACCATATAACGTATAACGTTATGTAGCATTACCATACAACGTCTAACGTTATGTAGCATTACGTTATGACGTATAACGCTATATACTGTTACCATATAACGTATAACGTTATGTAGCATTACCTTATATCGTATAACGTCATATACTATTACCTTATAACGTTTAACGTTATGTAGCATTACGTTATAACGTATAAAGTTATTTTCTAATACCTTATATCGTATAACGTTTAGTAGCATTACCATATAACGTATAACGTTATGTAGCATTACCTTATAACGTATAACGTTATATTCTGTTACGTTATAACGTATAACGCTATGTAGCATTACCATATAACGTATAACGTTATTTAGCATTACCATATAATGTATAATGTTATTTACTATTACCTTATAACGTATAACGTTATGTAGCATTACGTTAGAACGTATAACGTTATATACTGTTACCATATAACGTATAACGTTATGTAGCATTGCCTTATAACGTTATACGTTATATAGCATAACCATATAACGTATAACGTTATGTAGCACTACCATATAACGTATAACCTTACTTAATATTACCTTATAACGTCTAACGTTATGTAGCATTACGTTATGTCGTATAACGCTATATACTGTTACCATATAACGTATAACGTTAAGTAGCATTACCATATAACGTATAACGTTATGTAGCATTACCATATAACGTATAACGTTATATACTCTTACGTTACAAGGTATAACGTTATATAGCATTACCATATAACGTATAACGTTATGTAGCATTACCATATAACGTATAACCTTACTTAATATTACCTTATAACGTCTAACGTTATGTAGCATTGCCATATAACGTATAACGTTGTATACTGTGACGTTATAACGTATAACGTTATGTAGCATTACCATATAACGTATAACGTTATGTAGTATTACGTTATAACGTATAACGTTATACACTGTTACCACATAACGTATAACGTTATGTAGGTTTACGATATAACGTATAACGTTATGTATTATTATGTTATAACGTATAACGTTATTTACTATTACCATACAACGTATAACGTTATGTAGCATTACGTTATAACGTATAACATTATATTCTGTTACGTTATAACGTATAACGTTATGTAGCATTACCATATAACGTATAACGTTATTTAGCATTACCATATAGTGTATAATGTTATTTACTATTACCTTATAACGTATAACGTTATGTAGCATTACGTTAGAACGTATAACGTTATATACTGTTACCATATAACGTATAACGTTATGTAGCATTACCATATAATGTATAACGTTATGTAGCATTATGTTATAGCGTATAACGTTATTTACTATTACCATACAACGTATAACGTTATGTAGCATTACGTTATAACGTATAACGTTATATACTGTTACCATATAAAGTATAACGTTATGTAGCATTACCATATAAATTATAACGTTATGTAGCATTATGTTATAACGTATAACGTTATTTACTATTACCATACAACGTATAACGTTATGTAGCATTACATTATGACGTATAACGCTATATACTGTTCCGATATAACGTATAACGTTATGTAGCATTACCTTATATCGTATAACGTTATATACTATTACCTTATAACGATTAACGTTATGTAGTATTACGTTATAACGTATAACGTTATTTTCTAATACCATATAACGTATGACGTTATGTAGCATTACCATATGACGTATAACGTTATGTAGCATTACCATATAACGTATAACGTTATATACTGCTACGTTATAACGTATAACGTTATGTAGCATTACCATATAACGTATAACGTTATTTAGCATTACCATATAGTGTATAATGTTATTTACTATTACCTTATAACGTATAACGTTATGTAGCATTACGTTAGAACGTATAACGTTATATACTGTTACCATATAACGTATAACGTTATGTAGCATTACCATATAACGTATAACGTTATGTAGCATTTCCATATAACGTATGACGTTATGTAGCATTACCATATAACGAATAACGTTATTTACTATTACCTTATAACGTCTAACGTTATGTAGGATTACGTTATGACGTATAACGTTATATACTGTTACCATATACCGTATAACGTTATGTAGCATTACCATATAATGTATAACGATATGTAGCATTACCTTATAACGTATAACGTTATGTAGCATTACCATATAACGTATAACGTTATATACTGTTACGTTATAACGTATAACGTTATGTAGCGTTACCATATAACGTATAACGTTATATACTATTACCTTATAACGTTTAACGTTATGTAGCATTACGTTATAACGTATAACGTTATTTACCATTACCTTATAACGTATAACGTTATGTAGCATTACCATATAACGTATAACGTTATGTAGCATTACCTTATAACGTATAACGTTATATTCTGTTACCATATAACGTATAACGTTATGTAGCATTACCATATAATGTATAACGTTATGTAGCATTATGTTATAACGTATAACGTTATTTACTATTACCATACAACGTATAACGTTATGTAGCATTCCGTTATAACGTATAACGTTATATACTGTTACCATATAACGTATAACGTTATGTAGCATTACCATACAACGTATAACGTTATGTAGCATTACCATATAACGTATAACGTTATGTAGCATTACCATATAACGTATAACGTTATGTAGCATTGCCATATAACGTATAACGTTGTATACTGTGACGTTATAACGTATAACGTTATGTAGCATTACCATATAACGTATAACGTTATGTAGTATTACGTTATAACGTATAACGTTATACACTGTTACCACATAACGTATAACGTTATGTAGGTTTACCATATAACGTATAACGTTATGTAGTATTATGTTATAACGTATAACGTTGTTTACTATTACCATACAACGTATAACGTTATGTAGCATTACGTTATAACGTATAACGTTATATTCTGTTACGTTATAACGTATAACGTTATGTAGCATTACCATATAACGTATAACGTTATTTAGCATTACCATATAATGTATAATGTTATTTACTATTACCTTATAACGTATAACGTTATGTAGCATTACGTTAGAACGTATAACGTTATATACTGTTACCATATAACGTATAACGTTATGTAGCATTACCATATAATGTATAACGTTATGTAGCATTATCTTATAACGTATAACGTTATTTACTATTACCATACAACGTATAACGTTATGTAGCATTACGTTATAACGTATAACGTTATATACTGTTACCATATAAAGTATAACGTTATGTAGCATTACCATATAAAGTATAACGTTATGTAGCATTATGTTATAACGTATAACGTTATGTAGCATTACGTTATGACGTATAACGCTATATACTGTTCCGATATAACGTATAACGTTATGTAACATTACCTTATATCGTATAACGTTATATACTATTACCTTATAACGATTAACGTTATGTAGTATTACGTTATAACGTATAACGTTATTTTCTAATACCATATAACGTATAACGTTATGTAGCATTACCATATGACGTATAACGTTATGTAGCATTGCCATATAACGTATAACGTTGTATACTGTGACGTTATAACGTATAACGTTATGTAGCATTACCATATAACGTATAACGTTATGTAGCATTACCATATAACGTATAACGTTATGTAGTATTACGTTATAACGTATAACGTTATACACTGTTACCACATAACGTATAACGTTATGTAGGTTTACCATATAACGTATAACGTTATGTAGTATTATGTTATAACGTATAACGTTATTTACTATTACCATACTACGTATAACGTTATGTAGCATTACGTTATAACGTATAACGTTATATTCTGTTACGTTATAACGTATAACGTTATGTAGCATTACCATATAACGTATAACGTTATTTAGCATTACCATATAATGTATAATGTTATTTACTATTACCTTATAACGTATAACGTTATGTAGCATTACGTTAGAACGTATAACGTTATATACTGTTACCATATAACGTATAACGTTATGTAGCATTACCATATAATGTATAACGTTATGTAGCATTATCTTATAACGTATAACGTTATTTACTATTACCATACAACGTATAACGTTATGTAGCATTACGTTATAACGTATAACGTTATATACTGTTACCATATAAAGTATAACGTTATGTAGCATTACCATATAAAGTATAAAGTTATGTAGCATTATGTTATAACGTATAACGTTATGTAGCATTACGTTATGACGTATAACGCTATATACTGTTCTGATATAACGTATAACGTTATGTAACATTACCTTATATCGTATAACGTTACATACTATTACCTTATAACGATTAACGTTATGTAGTATTACGTTATAACGTATAACGTTATTTTCTAATACCATATAACGTATAACGTTATGTAGCATTACCATATGACGTATAACGTTATGTAGCATTACCATATAACGTATAACGTTATATACTGTGACGTTATAACGTATAACGTTATGTAGCATTACCATATAACGTATAGCGTTATGTAGCATTACGTTATAACGTATGACGTTATATACTGTTACCATATAACGTATAACGTTATGTAGCATTACCTTATATCGTATAACGTCATATGCTATTACCTTATAACGTTTAACGTTATGTAGCATTACGTTATAACGTATAACGTTATTTTCTAATACCTTATAACGTATAACGTTATGTAGCATTACCATATAACGTATAACGCTATGTAGCATTACCTTATAACGTATAACGTTATATTCTGTTACGTTATAACGTATAACGTTATGTAGCATTACCATATAAAGTATAACGTTATTTAGCATTACCATATAATGTATAATGTTATTGACTATTACCTTATAACGTATAACGTTATGTAGCATTACGTTAGAACGTACAACGTTATATACTGTTACCATATAACGTATAACGTTATGTAGCATTACCATATAATGTATAACGTTATGTAGCATTATGTTATAACGTATAACGTTATTTACCATTACCATACAACGTATAACGTTATGTAGCATTACGTTATAACGTATAACGTTATATACTGTTACCATATAACGTATAACGTTATGTAGCATTACCTTATTTCGTATAACGTTATATACTGTTACCTTATAACGTTTAACGTTATGTAGCATTACGTTATAACGTATACCGTTATTTTCTAATACCTTATAACGTATAACGTTACGTAGCATTACCATATAACGTATAACGTTATTTAGCATTACCATATAATGTACAATGTTATTTACTATTACCTTATAACGTATAACGTTATGTAGCATTACGTTAGGACGTATAACGTTATATACTGTTACCATATAACGTATAACGTTATGTAGCATTGCCTTATAACGTATAACATTATGTAGCATTACCATATAACGTATAACGTTATATACTCTTACGTTATAAGGTATAACGTTATATAGCATTACCATATAACGTATAACGTTATGTAGCATTACCATATAACGTATAACGTTATGTAGCATTGCCATATAACGTATAACGTTGTATACTGTGACGTTATAACGTATAACGTTATGTAGCATTACCATATAACGTATAACGTTATGTAGTATTACTTTATAACGTATAACGTTATACACTGTTACCACATAACGTATAACGTTATGTAGGTTTACCATATAACGTATAACGTTATGTAGTATTATGATATAACGTATAACGTTATTTACTATTACCATACAACGTATAACGTTATGTAGCATTACGTTATAACGTATAACGTTATATTCTGTTACGTTATAACGTATAACGTTATGTAGCATTACCATATAACGTATAACGTTATTTAGCATTACCATATAATGTATAATGTTATTTACTATTACCTTATATCGTATAACGTTATGTAGCATTACGTTAGAACGTATAACGTTATATACTGTTACCATATAACGTATAACGTTATGTAGCATTACCATATAATGTATAACGTTATGTAGCATTATGTTATAACGTATAACGTTATTTACTATTACCATACAACGTATAACGTTATGTAGCATTACGTTATAACGTATAACGTTATATACTGTTACCATATAAAGTATAACGTTATGTAGCATTACCATATAATGTATAACGTTATGTAGCATTATGTTATAACGTATAACGTTATTTACAATTCCCATACAACGTATAACGTTATGTAGCATTACGTTATGACGTATAACGCTATATACTGTTCCGATATAACGTATAACGTTATGTAGCATTACCTTATATCGTATAACGTTATATACTATTACCTTATAACGATTAACGTTATGTAGTATTACGTTATAACGTATAACGTTATTTTCTAATACCTTGTAACGTATAACGTTATGTAGCATTACCATATTACGTATAACGTTATGTAGCATTACCATATAACGTATAACGTTATATACTGTGACGTTATAACGTATAACGTTATGTAGCATTACCATATAACGTGTAACGTTATGTAGCATTACGTTATAACGTATAACGTTATATACTGTTACCATATAACGTATAACGTTATGTAGCATTACCTTATATCGTATAACGTCATATACTATTACCTTATAACGTTTAACGTTATGTAGCATTACGTTATAACGTATAACGTTATTTTCTAATACCTTATAACGTATAACGTTATGTAGCATTACCATATAACGTATAACGTTATGTAGCATTACCTTATAACGTATAACGTTATATTCTGTTATGTTATAACGTATAACGTTATGTAGCATTACCATATAAAGTATAACGTTATTTAGCATTACCATATAGTGTATAATGTTATTTACTATTACCTTATAACGTATAACGTTATGTAGCATTACGTTAGAACCTATAACGTTATATACTGTTACCATATAACGTATAACGTTATGTAGCATTACCATATAATGTATAACGTTATGTAGCATTATGTTATAACGTATAACGTTATTTACTATTACCATACAACGTATAACGTTATGTAGCATTACGTTATAACGTATAACGTTATATACTGTTACCATATAACGTATAACGTTATGTAGCATTACCATATAACGTATAACGTTACGTAGCATTACCATATAACGTATAACGTTATTTAGCATTACCATATAATGAATAATGTTATTTACTATTACCTTATAACGTATAACGTTATGTAGCATTACGTTATAACGTATGACGTTATATACTGTTACCATATAACGTATAACGTTATGTAGCATTACCTTATATCGTATAACGTCATATACTATTACCTTATAACGTTTAACGTTATGTAGCATTACGTGATAACGTATAACGTTATTTTCTAATACCTTACAACGTATAACGTTATGTAGCATTACCATATAACGTATAACGTTATGTAGCATTACCTTATAACGTATAACGTTATATTCTGTTACGTTATAACGTATAACGTTATGTAGCATTACCATATAAAGTATAACGTTATTTAGCATTACCATATAATGTATAATGTTATTTACTATTACCTTATAACGTATAACGTTATGTAGCATTACGTTATAACGTATAACGTTATATACTGTTACCATATAACGTATAACGTTATGTAGCATTACCTTATTTCGTATAACGTTATATACTGTTACCTTATAATGTTTAACGTTATGTAGCATTACGTTATAACGTATACCGTTATTTTCTAATACCTTATAACGTATAACGTTATGTAGCATTACCATATAACGTATAACGTTATTTAGCATTACCATATAATGTATAATGTTATTTACTATTACCTTATAACGTATAACGTTATGTAGCATTACGATAGAACGTATAACGTTATATACTGTTACCATATAACCTATAACGTTATGTAGCATTGCCTTATAACGTATAACGTTATGTAGCATTACCATATAACGTATAACGTTATATACTCTTACGTTATAAGGTATAACGTTATATAGCATTACCATATAACGTATAACGTTATGTAGCATTACCATATAACGTATAACGTTATGTAACATTGCCATATAACGTATAACGTTGTATACTGTGACGTTATAACGTATAACGTTATGTAGCATTACCATATAACGTATAACGTTATGTAGTATTACGTTATAACGTATAACGTTATACACTGTTACCACATAACGTATAACGTTATGTAGGTTTACCAGTTAACGTATAACGTTATGTAGTATTATGTTATAACGTATAACGTTATTTACTATTACCATACAACGTATAACGTTATGTAGCATTACGTTATAACGTATAACGTTATATTCTGTTACGTTATAACGTATAACGTTATGTAGCATTACCATATAACGTATAACGTTATTTAGCATTACCATATAATGTATAATGTTATTTACTATTACCTTATAACGTATAACGTTATGTAGCATTACGTTAGAACGTATAACGTTATATACTGTTACCATATAACGTATAACGTTATGTAGCATTACCATATAATGTATAACGTTATGTAGCATTATGTTATAACGTATAACGTTATTTACTATTACCATACAACGTATAACGTTATGTAGCATTACGTTATAACGTATAACGTTATATACTGTTACCATATAAAGTATAACGTTATGTAGCATTACCATATAATGTATAACGTTATGTAGCATTATGTTATAACGTATAACGTTATTTACTATTACCATACAACGTATAACGTTATGTAGCATTACGTTATGACGTATAACGCTATATACCGTTCCGATATAACGTATAACGTTATGTAGCATTACCTTATATCGTATAACGTTATATACTATTACCTTATAACGATTAACGTTATGTAGTATTACGTTATAACGTATAACGTTATTTTCTAATACCATATAACGTATAACGTTATGTAGTATTACCATATTACGTATAACGTTATGTAGCATTACCATATAACGTATAACGTTATATACTGTGACGTTATAACGTATAACGTTATGTAGCATTACCATATAACGTGTAACGTTATGTAGCATTACGTTATAACGTATAACGTTATATACTGTTACCATATAACGTATAACGTTATGTAGCATTACCTTCTATCGTATAACGTCATATACTATTACCTTATAACGTTTAACGTTATGTAGCATTACGTTATAACGTATAACGTTATTTTCTAATACCTTATAACGTATAACGTTATGTAGCATTACCATATAACGTATAACGTTATGTAGCATTACCTTATAACGTATAACGTTATATTCTGTTACGTTATAACGTATAACGTTATGTAGCATTACCATATAAAGTATAACGTTATTTAGCATTACCATATAATGTATAATGTTATTTACTATTACCTTATAACGTATAACGTTATGTAGCATTACGTTAGAACGTATAACGTTATATACTGTTACCATATAACGTATAACGTTATGTAGCATTACCATATAATGTATAACGTTATGTAGCATTATGTTATAACGTATAACCTTATTTACTATTACCATACAACGTATAACGTTATGTAGCATTACGTTATAACGTATAACGTTATATACTGTTACCATATAACGTATAACGTTATATACTGTTACCATATAACGTATAACGTTATGTAGCATTACCATATAACGTATAACGTTACGTAGCATTACCATATAACGTATAACGTTATTTAGCATTACCATATAATGAATAATGTTATTTACTATTACCTTATAACGTATAACGTTATGTAGCATTACGTTAGAACGTATAACGTTATATACTGTTACCATATAACGTATAACGTTATGTAGCATTACCATATAATGTATAACGTTATGTAGCATTACCTCATAACGTATAACGTTATGTAGCATTACCGTATAACGTATAACGTTATGTAGCATTACCATATAACGTATAACCTTAATTATTATTACCTTATAACGTCTAACGTTATGTAGCATTACGTTAGAACGTATAACGTTATTTACTATTACCTTATAACGTATAACGTTATGTAGCGTTACCATATAACGTATAACGTTATGTAGCATTACCTTATAACGTATAACGTTATTTACTATTACCATACAACGTATAACGTTATGTAGCATTACGTTATAACGTATAACGTTATATACTGTTACCATATAAAGTATAACGTTATGTAGCATTACGTTATAACGTATAACGTTATATACTGTTACCATATAAAGTATAACGTTATGTAGCATTACCATATAATGTATAACGTTATGTAGCATTACCTTATATCGTATAACGTTATATACTATTACCTTATAACGTTTAAAGTTATGTAGTATTACGTTATAACGTATAACGTTATTTTCTAATACCATATAACGTATAACGTTATGTAGCATTACCATATAACGTATAACGTTATATACTGTGACGTTATAACGTACAACGTTATGTAGCATTACCATATAACGTATAACGTTATGTAGCATTACGTTATAACGTATAACGTTATTTAGCATTACCATATAATGTATAATGTTATTTACTATTACCTTATAACGTATAACGTTATGTAGCATTACGTTATCTCGTATAACGTTATATACTGTTACCATATAATGTATAGCCTTATGTAGTATTACCATATAATGTATAACGTTATGTAGCATTACCTTATAACGTATAACGTTATGTAGCATTACCATATAACGTATAATGTTATTAACTATTACCTTATAACGTATACCGTTATGTAGCATTACGTTATAACGTATAACGTTATATACTGTTACCATATAATGTATAACGTTATGTAGCATTACCATATAATGTATAACGTTATGTAGCACTACCTTATAACGTATAACGTTATGTAGCGTTACCATGTAACGTATAACGTTATAAACTGTTACGTTATAACGCATAACGTTATGTAGCATTACCATATAACGTATAACGCTATGTAGCATTACGTTATAACGTATAACGTTATATACTGTTACCATATAACGTATAATGTTATGTAGCATTACCATATAACGTATAACGTTATGTAGCATTACCATATAACGTATAACGTTATGTAGCATTACGTTATAACGTATAGCGTTATGTAGCGTTACCATATAACGTATAACGTTATTAACTGTTACGTTATAACGCATAACGTTATGTAGCATTACCATATAACGTATAACGTTATATACTGTTACCATATAATGTATAACGTTATGTAGCATTACCATATAATGTATAACGTTATGTAGCATTACCTTATAACGTATAACGTTATGTAGCGTTACCATATAACGTATAACGTTATAAACTGTTACGTTATAACGCATAACGTTATGTGGCATTACCACATAACGTATAACGTTATGTAGCATTACGTTATAACGTATAACGTTATATACTGTTACCATATAACGTATAATGTTATGTAGCATTACCTTATATCGTATAACGTTATATACTATTACCTTATAACGTTTAACGTTATGTAGCATTACGTTATAACGTATAACGTTATTTTCTAATACCTTATAACGTATAACGTTATGTAGCTTTACGGTATAACGTATAACGTTATATACTGTTACCATATAACGTATAACGTTATGTAGCATTACCTTATAACGTATAACGTTACATTCTGTTACGTTATAACGTATAACGTTATGTAGCATTACCATATAACGTATAACGTTATGTAGCATTACGTTATAACGTATAACGTTGTTTACTATTACCTTATAACGTATAACGTTATGTAGCATTACGTTATAATGTATAACGTTATATACTGTTACCATATAACGTATAACGTTATGTTGCATTACGTTATAACGTATAACGTTATATACTGTCACCATATAACGTGTAACGTTATGTAGCATTACCATATAACGTATAACGTTATGTAGCATTTCCATATAACGTATGACGTTATGTAGCATTACCATATAACGAATAACGTTATTTACTATTACCTTATAACGTCTAACGTTATGTAGCATTACGTTATGACGTATAACGTTATATACTGTTACCATATACCGTATAACGTTATGTAGCACTACCATATAATGTATAACGATATGTAGCATTACCTTATAACGTATAACGTTATGTAGCATTACCATATAACGTATAACGATATATACTGTTACGTTATAACGTATAACGTTATGTAGCATTATCATACAACGTATAACGTTATGTAGCATTACCATATAACGTATAACGTTATGTAGCATTACCATATAACGTATAACGTTATATACTGTGACGTTCTAACGTATAACGTTATGTAGTATTACCATATAACGTATAACGTTATGTAGCATTACGTTATAACGTATAACGTTATATACTGTTACCATATAACGTATAACGTTATGTAGCATTACCATATAATGTATAACGTTATGTAGCATTATGTTATAACGTATAACGTTATGTAGCATTACCATATAACGTATAACGTTATATACTGTGACGTTATAACGTACAACGTTATGTAGCATTACCATATAACGTATAACGTTATGTAGCATTACGTTATAACGTATAACGTTATTTAGCATTACCATATAATGTATAATGTTATTTACTATTACCTTATAACGTATAACGTTATGTAGCATTACCATATAACGTATAACGTTATGTAGCATTACCTTATAACGTATAACGTTATATTCTGTTACCATATAACCTATAACGTTATGTAGCATTACCATATAATGTATAACGTTATGTAGCATTATGTTATAACGTATAACGTTACTTACTATTACCATACAACGTATAACGTTATGTAGCATTACGTTATAACGTATAACGTTATATACTATTACCTTATAACGTTTAACGTTATGTAGCATTACGTTATAACGTAAAACGTTATTTACCATTACCTTATAACGTATAGCGTTATGTAGCATTACCATATAACGTATAACGTTATGTAGCATTACCTTATAACGTATAACGTTATATTCTGTTACCATATAACCTATAACGTTATGTAGCATTACCATATAATGTATAACGTTATGTAGCATTATGTTATAACGTATAACGTTATTTACTATTACCATACAACGTATAACGTTATGTAGCATTACGTTATAACGTATAACGTTATATACTGTTACCATATAACGTATAACGTTATGTAGCATTACCATACAACGTATAACGTTATGTAGCATTACCATATAACGTATAACGTTATGTAGCATTACCATATAACGTATAACGTTATATACTGTGACGTTCTAACGTATAACGTTATGTAGTATTACCATATAACGTATAACGTTATGTAGCATTACGTTATAACGTATAACGTTATATACTGTTACCATATAACGTATAACGTTATGTAGCATTACCATATAATGTATAACGTTATGTAGCATTATGTTATAACGTATAACGTTATTTACTATTACCATACAACGTATAACGTTATGTAGCATTACGTTATAACGTATAACGTTATATACTGTTACCATATAACGTATAACGTTATGTAGCATTACCATACAACGTCTAACGTTATGTAGCATTACGTTATGACGTATAACGCTATATACTGTTACCATATAACGTATAACGTTATGTAGCATTACCTTATATCGTATAACGTCATATACTATTACCTTATAACGTTTAACGTTATGTAGCATTACGTTATAACGTATAAAGTTATTTTCTAATACCTTATATCGTATAACGTTTAGTAGCATTACCATATAACGTATAACGTTATGTAGCATTACCTTATAACGTATAACGTTATATTCTGTTACGTTATAACGTATAACGCTATGTAGCATTACCATATAACGTATAACGTTATTTAGCATTACCATATAATGTATAATGTTATTTACTATTACCTTATAACGTATAACGTTATGTAGCATTACGTTAGAACGTATAACGTTATATACTGTTACCATATAACGTATAACGTTATGTAGCATTGCCTTATAACGTTATACGTTATATAGCATAACCATATAACGTATAACGTTATGTAGCACTACCATATAACGTATAACCTTACTTAATATTACCTTATAACGTCTAACGTTATGTAGCATTACGTTATGTCGTATAACGCTATATACTGTTACCATATAACGTATAACGTTATGTAGCATTACCTTATATCGTATAACGTTATATACTGTTACCTTATAACGTTTAACGTTATGTAGCATTACGTTATAACGTATAACGTTATTTTCTAATACCTTATAACGTATAACGTTATGTAGCATTACCATATAACGTATAACGTTATGTAGCATTACCATATAACGTATAACGTTATGTAGCATTGCCATATAACGTATAACGTTGTATACTGTGACGTTATAACGTATAACGTTATGTAGCATTACCTTATATCGTATAACGTCATATACTATTACCTTATAACGTTCAACGTTATGTAGCATTACGTTATAACGTATAACGTTATTTTCTAATACCTTATAACGTATAACGTTAAGTAGCATTACCATATAACGTATAACGTTATGTAGCATTACCATATAACGTATAACGTTATATACTCTTACGTTACAAGGTATAACGTTATATAGCATTACCATATAACGTATAACGTTATGTAGCATTACCATATAACGTATAACCTTACTTAATATTACCTTATAACGTCTAACGTTATGTAGCATTGCCATATAACGTATAACGTTGTATACTGTGACGTTATAACGTATAACGTTATGTAGCATTACCATATAACGTATAACGTTATGTAGTATTACGTTATAACGTATAACGTTATACACTGTTACCACATAACGTATAACGTTATGTAGGTTTACGATATAACGTATAACGTTATGTATTATTATGTTATAACGTATAACGTTATTTACTATTACCATACAACGTATAACGTTATGTAGCATTACGTTATAACGTATAACATTATATTCTGTTACGTTATAACGTATAACGTTATGTAGCATTACCATATAACGTATAACGTTATTTAGCATTACCATATAGTGTATAATGTTATTTACTATTACCTTATAACGTATAACGTTATGTAGCATTACGTTAGAACGTATAACGTTATATACTGTTACCATATAACGTATAACGTTATGTAGCATTACCATATAATGTATAACGTTATGTAGCATTATGTTATAGCGTATAACGTTATTTACTATTACCATACAACGTATAACGTTATGTAGCATTACGTTATAACGTATAACGTTATATACTGTTACCATATAAAGTATAACGTTATGTAGCATTACCATATAAATTATAACGTTATGTAGCATTATGTTATAACGTATAACGTTATTTACTATTACCATACAACGTATAACGTTATGTAGCATTACATTATGACGTATAACGCTATATACTGTTCCGATATAACGTATAACGTTATGTAGCATTACCTTATATCGTATAACGTTATATACTATTACCTTATAACGATTAACGTTATGTAGTATTACGTTATAACGTATAACGTTATTTTCTAATACCATATAACGTATGACGTTATGTAGCATTACCATATGACGTATAACGTTATGTAGCATTACCATATAACGTATAACGTTATATACTGCTACGTTATAACGTATAACGTTATGTAGCATTACCATATAACGTATAACGTTATTTAGCATTACCATATAGTGTATAATGTTATTTACTATTACCTTATAACGTATAACGTTATGTAGCATTACGTTAGAACGTATAACGTTATATACTGTTACCATATAACGTATAACGTTATGTAGCATTACCATATAACGTATAACGTTATGTAGCATTTCCATATAACGTATGACGTTATGTAGCATTACCATATAACGAATAACGTTATTTACTATTACCTTATAACGTCTAACGTTATGTAGCATTACGTTATGACGTATAACGTTATATACTGTTACCATATACCGTATAACGTTATGTAGCATTACCATATAATGTATAACGATATGTAGCATTACCTTATAACGTATAACGTTATGTAGCATTACCATATAACGTATAACGTTATATACTGTTACGTTATAACGTATAACGTTATGTAGCGTTACCATATAACGTATAACGTTATATACTATTACCTTATAACGTTTAACGTTATGTAGCATTACGTTATAACGTATAACGTTATTTACCATTACCTTATAACGTATAACGTTATGTAGCATTACCATATAACGTATAACGTTATGTAGCATTACCTTATAACGTATAACGTTATATTCTGTTACCATATAACGTATAACGTTATGTAGCATTACCATATAATGTATAACGTTATGTAGCATTATGTTATAACGTATAACGTTATTTACTATTACCATACAACGTATAACGTTATGTAGCATTCCGTTATAACGTATAACGTTATATACTGTTACCATATAACGTATAACGTTATGTAGCATTACCATACAACGTATAACGTTATGTAGCATTACCATATATCGTATAACGTTATGTAGCATTACCATATAACGTATAACGTTATATACTGTGACGTTCTAACGTATAACGTTATGTAGCATTACCATATAACGTATAACGTTATGTAGCATTACCATATAACGTATAACGTTATATACTGTGACGTTATAACGTATAACGTTATGTAGTATTACCATATAACGTATAACGTTATGTAGCATTACGTTATAACGTATAACGTTATATTCTGTTACGTTATAACGTATAACGTTATGTAGCATTACGTTAGAACGTATAACGTTATATACTGTTACCATATAACGTATAACGTTATGTAGTATTACCATATAATGTATAACGTTATGTAGCATTATGTTATAACGTATAACGTTATTTACTATTACCATGCAACGTATAACGTTATGTAGCATTACGTTATAACGTATAACGTTATATACTGTTACCATATAAAGTATAACGTTATGTAGCATTACCATATAATGTATAACGTTATGTAGCATTATGTTATAACGTATAACGTTATTTACTATTACCATACAACGTATAACGTTATGTAGCATTACGTTATGACGTATAACGCTATATACTGTTACCATATAACGTATAACGTTATGTAACATTACCTTATATCGTATAACGTTATATACTATTACCTTATAACGTTTAACGTTATGTAGTATTACGTTATAACGTATAACGTTATTTTCTAATACCATATAACGTATAACGTTATGTAGCATTACCATATAACGTATAACGTTATGTAGCATTACCTTATATCGTATAACGTCATATACTATTACCTTATAACGTTTAACGTTATGTAGCATTACGTTATAACGTATAACGTTATTTTCTAATACCTTATAACGTATAACGTTAAGTAGCATTACCATATAACGTATAACGTTATGTAGCATTACCTTATAACGTATAACGTTATATTCTGTTACGTTATAACGTATAACGCTATGTAGCATTACCATATAACGTATAACGTTATTTAGCATTACCATATAATGTATAATGTTATTTACTATTACCTTATAACGTATAACGTTATGTAGCATTACGTTAGAACGTATAACGTTATATACTGTTACCATATAACGTATAACGTTATGTAGCATTGCCTTATAACGTATAACGTTATGTAGCATTACCATATAACGTATAACGTTATATACTCTTACGTTATAAGGTATAACGTTATATAGCATTACCATATAACGTATAACGTTATGTAGCATTACCATATAACGTATAACCTTACTTAATATTACCTTATAACGTCTAACGTGATGTAGCATTACGTTATGTCGTATAACGCTATATACTGTTACCATATAACGTATAACGTTATGTAGCATTACCTTATATCGAATAACGTTATATACTGTTACCTTACAACGTTTAACGTTATGTAGCATTACGTTATAACGTATAACGTTATTTTCTAATACCTTATAACGTATAACGTTATGTAGCATTACCATATAACGTATAACGTTATGTAGCATTACCATATAACGTATAACGTTATGTAGCATTGCCATATAACGTATAACGTTGTATACTGCGACGTTATAACGTATAACGTTATGTAGCATTACCTTATATCGTATAACGTTATATACTATTACCTTATAACGTTTAACGTTATGTAGTATTACGTTATAACGTATAACGTTATTTTCTAATACCATATAACGTATAACCTTATGTAGCATTACCATATAACGTATAACGAAATATACTGTGACGTTATAACGTATAACGTTATGTAGCATTACCATATAACGTATACCGTTATGTAGCATTACGTTATAACGTATAACGTTATATACTGTTACCATATAACGTATAACGTTATGTAGCATTACCTTATATCGTATGACGTCATATACTATTACCTTAAAACGTTTAACGTTATGTAGCATTACGTTATAACGTATAACGTTATTTTCTAATACCTTATAACGTATATCGTGAAGTAGCATTACCATATAACGTATAACGTTATGTAGCATTACCTTATAACGTATAACGTTATATTCTGTTACGTTATAACGTATAACGCTATGTAGCATTACCATATAACGTATAACGTTATGTAGCATTACCATATAACGTATAACGTTATATACTCTTACGTTATAAGGTATAACGTTATATAGCATTACCATATAACGTATAACGTTATGTAGCATTACCATATAACGTATTACCTTACTTAATATTACCTTATAACGTCTAACGTTATGTAGCATTGCCATATAACGTATAACGTTGTATACTGTGACGTTATAACGTATAACGTTATGTAGCATTACCATATAACGTATAACGTTATGTAGCATTACGTTATACCGTATAACGTTATATACTGTTACCATATAACGTATAACGTTATGTAGCATTACCTTATATCGTATAACGTCATATACTATTACCTTATAACGTTTAACGTTATGTAGCATTACGTTATAACGTATAACGTTATTTTCTAATACCTTATAACGTTTAACGTTATGTAGCATTACGTTATAACGTATAACGTTATTTTCTAATACCTTATAACGTATAACGTTATGTAGCATTACCATATAACGTATAACGTTATGTAGTATTACGGTATAACGTATAACGTTATACACTGTTACCACATAACGTATAACGTTATGTAGGTTTACCATATAACGTATAACGTTATTTACTATTACCATACAACGTATAACGCTATATAGCATTACGTTATAACGTATAACGTTATTTACTATTACCTTATAACGTATAACGTTATGTAGCGTTACCATATAACGTATAACGTTATGTAGCATTACCTTATAACGTATAACGTTATTTACTATTACCATACAACGTATAACGTTATGTAGCATTACGTTATAACGTATAACGTTATATACTGTTACCATATAAAGTATAACGTTATGTATCATTACCATATAATGTACAACGTTATGTAGCATTACCTTATATCGTATAACGTTATATACTATTACCTTATAACGTTTAACGTTATGTAGTATTACGTTATAACGTATAACGTTATTTTCTAATACCATATAACGTATAACGTTATGTAGCATTACCATATAACGTATAACGTTATATACTGTGACATTATAACGTATAACGTTATGTAGCATTACCATATAACGTATAACGTTATGTAGCATTACGTTATAACGTATAACGTTATTTAGCATTACCATATAATGTATAATGTTATTTACTATTACCTTATAACGTATAACGTTATGTAGCATTACGTTATATCGTATAACGTTATATACTGTTACCATATAATGTATAACCTTATGTAGTATTACCATATAATGTATAACGTTATGTAGCATTACCTTATAACGTATAACGTTATGTAGCATTACCATATAACGTATAACGTTATAAACTGTTACGTTATAACGCATAACGTTATGTAGCATTACCATATAACGTATAACGTTATGTAGTATTACGTTATAACGTATAACGTTATATACTGTTACCATATAACGTATAATGTTATGTAGCATTATCTTATATCGTATAACGTTATATACTATTACCTTATAACGTTTAACGTTATGTAGCATTACGTTATAACGTATAACGTTATTTTCAAATACCTTATAACGTATAACGTTATGTAGCATTACGGTATAACGTGTAACGTTATATACTGTTACCATATAACGTATAACGTTATGTAGCATTACCATATAACGTATAACGTTATGTAGCATTACCTTATAACGTATAACGTTATATTCTGTTACGTTATAACGTATAACGTTATGTAGCATTACCATATAACGTATAACATTATGTAGCATTACGTTATAACGTATAACGTTGTTTACTATTACCTTATAACGTATAACGTTATGTAGCATTACGTTATAACGTATAACGTTATATACTGTAACCATATAACGTATAATGTTATGTAGCATTACCTTATATCGTATAACGTTATATACTATTACCTTATAACGTTTAACGTTATGTAGCATTACGTTATAACGTATAACGTTATTTTCTAATACCTTATAACGTATAACGTTATGTAGCATTACGGTATAACGTATAACGTTATATACTGTTACCATATAACGTATAACGTTATGTAGCATTACCATATAACGTATAACGTTATGTAGCATTTACTTATAACGTATAACGTTATATTCTGTTACGTTGTAACGTATAACGTTATGTAGCATTACCATATAACGTATAACATTATGTAGCATTACGTTATAACGTATAACGTTGTTTACTATTACCTTATAACGTATAACGTTATGTAGCATTACCTTATATCGTATAACGTCATATACTATTACCTTATAACGTTTAACGTTATGTAGCATTACGTTATAACGTATAACGTTATTTTCTAATACCTTATAACGTATAACGTTATGTAGCATTACCATATAACGTATAACGTTATATACTGTTACGTTATAAGGTATAACGTTATGTAGCATTACCATATAACGTATAACGTTATGTAGCATTACCATATAACGTATAACCTTAATTAATATTACCATATAACGTCTAACGTTATGTAGCATTACGTTATGACGTATAACGTTATTTACTATTACCTTATAACGTATAACGCTATGTAGCGTTACCATATAACGTATAACGTTATGTAGCATTACCTTATAACGTATAACGTTATTTACTATTACCATACAACGTATAACGTTATGTAGCATTACGTTATAACGTATAACGTTATATACTGTTACCATATAAAGTATAACGTTATGTATCATTACCATATAATGTATAACGTTATGTAGCATTACCTTATATCGTATAACGTTATATACTATTACCTTATAACGTTTAACGTTATGTAGCATTACCATATGACGTATAACATTATGTAGCATTACGTTATAACGTATAACGTTGTTTACTATTACCTTATAACGTATAACGTTATGTAGCATTACGTTATAACGTATAACGTTATATACTGTAACCATATAACGTATAATGTTATGTAGCATTACCTTATATCGTATAACGTTATATACTATTACCTTATAACGTTTAACGTTATGTAGCATTACGTTATAACGTATAACGTTATTTTCTAATACCTTATAACGTATAACGTTAAGTAGCGTTACGTTATAACGTATAACGTTATATACTGTTACCATATAACGTATAACGTTATGTAGCATTACCATATAATGTATAACGTTATGTAGCATTACGTTATAACGTATAACGTTATATACTATTACCTTATAACGTATAACGATATGTAGCATTACGTTATAACGTATAACGTTACATACTCTTACCATATAACGTATAACGATATGTAGCATTACCTTATATCGTATAACGTTATATACTATTACCTTATAACGTTTAACGTTATGTAGCATTACGTTATAACGCATAACGTTATTTACTATTACCTTATAACGTATAACGTTATGTAGCAATACGTTATAACGTATAACGTTATATACTGTTACGTTCTAACGTATAACGTTATGTAGCATTACCATATAACGTATAACGTTATGTAGCATTACGTTATAATGTATAACGTTATGTAGCGTTACCATATAACGTATAACGTTATTAACTGTTACGTTATAACGCATAACGTTATGTACAATTACCATATAACGTATAACGTTATATACTGTTACCATATAATGTATAACGTTATGTAGCATTACCATATAATGTATAACGTTATGTAGCATTACCTTATAACGTATAACGTTATGTAGCATTACGTTAGAACGTATAACGTTATATACTGTTACCATATAACGTATAACGTTATGTAGGATTACCATATAATGTATAACGTTATGTAGCATTATGTTATAACGTATAACGTTATTTACTATTACCATACAACGTATAACGTTATGTAGCATTACGTTATAACGTAGAACGTTATATACTGTTACCATATAAAGTATAACGTTATGTAGCATTACCATATAATGTATAACGTTATGTAGCATTATGTTATAACGTATAACGTTATTTACTATTACCATACAACGTATAACGTTATGTAGCAATACGTTATGACGTATAACGCTATATACTGTTCCGATATAACGTACAAGGTTATGTAGCATTACCTTATATCGTATAACGTTATATACTATTATCGTATAACGATTAACGTTATGTAGTATTACGTTATAACGTATAACGTTATTTTCTAATACAGTATAACGTATAACGTTATGTAGCATTACCATATTACGTATAACGTTATGTAGCATTACCATATAACGTATAACGTTATATACTGTGACGTTATAACGTATAACGTTATGTAGCATTACCATATAACGTATAACGTTATGTAGCATTACGTTATACCGTATAACGTTATATACTGTTACCATATAACGTATAACGTTATGTAGCATTACCTTATATCGTATAACGTCATATACTATTACCTTATAACGTTTAACGTTATGTAGCATTACGTTATAACGTATAACGTTATTTTCTAATACCTTATAACGTATAACGTTATGTAGCATTACCATATAACGTATAACGTTATATACTGTTACGTTATAAGGTATAACGTTATGTAGCATTACCATATAACGTATAACGTTATGTAGCATTACCATATAACGTATAACCTTAATTAATATTACCATATAACGTCTAACGTTATGTAGCATTACGTTATGACGTATAACGTTATTTACTATTACCTTATAACGTATAACGTTATGTAGCGTTACCATATAACGTATAACGTTATGTAGCATTACCTTATAACGTATAACGTTATTTACTATTACCATACAACGTATAACGTTATGTAGCATTACGTTATAACGTATAACGTTATATACTGTTACCATATAAAGTATAACGTTATGTATCATTACCATATAATGTATAACGTTATGTAGCATTACCTTATATCGTATAACGTTATATACTATTACCTTATAACGTTTAACGTTATGTAGTATTACGTTATAACGTATAACGTTATTTTCTAATACCATATAACGTATAACGTTATTTTCTAATACCATATAACGTATAACGTTATGTAGCATTACCATATAACGTATAACGTTATATACTGTGACATTATAACGTATAACGTTATGTAGCATTACCATATAACGTATAACGTTATGTAGCATTACGTTATAACGTATAACGTTATTTAGCATTACCATATAATGTATAATGTTATTTACTATTACCTTATAACGTATAACGTTATGTAGCATTACGTCATATCGTATAACGTTATATACTGTTACCATATAATGTATAACCTTATGTAGTATTACCATATAATGTATAACGTTATGTAGCATTACCTTATAACGTATAACGTTATGTAGCATTACCATATAACGTATAACGTTATAAACTGTTACGTTATAACGCATAACGTTATGTAGCATTACCATATAACGTATAACGTTATGTAGTATTACGTTATAACGTATAACGTTATATACTGTTACCATATAACGTATAATGTTATGTAGCATTACCTTATATCGTATAACGTTATATACTATTACCTTATAACGTTTAACGTTATGTAGCATTACGTTATAACGTATAACGTTATTTTCAAATACCTTATAACGTATAACGTTATGTAGCATTACGGTATAACGTATAACGTTATATACTGTTACCATATAACGTATAACGTTATGTAGCATTACCATATAACGTATAACGTTATGTAGCATTACCTTATAACGTATAACGTTATATTCTGTTACGTTATAACGTATAACGTTATGTAGCATTACCATATAACGTATAACATTATGTAGCATTACGTTATAACGTATAACGTTGTTTACTATTACCTTATAACGTATAACGTTATGTAGCATTACGTTATAACGTATAACGTTATATACTGTAACCATATAACGTATAATGTTATGTAGCATTACCTTATATCGTATAACGTTATATACTATTACCTTATAACGTTTAACGTTATGTAGCATTACGTTATAACGTATAACGTTATTTTCTAATACCTTATAACGTATAACGTTAAGTAGCGTTACGTTATTACGTATAACGTTATATACTGTTACCATATAACGTATAACGTTATGTAGCATTACCATATAATGTATAACGTTATGTAGCATTACGTTATAACGTATAACGTTATATACTATTACCTTATAACGTATAACGATATGTAGCATTACGTTATAACGTATAACGTTACATACTCTTACCATATAACGTATAACGATATGTAGCATTACCTTATATCGTATAACGTTATATACTATTACCTTATAACGTTTAACGTTATGTAGCATTACGTTATAACGCATAACGTTATTTACTATTACCTTATAACGTATAACGTTATGTAGCAATACGTTATAACGTATAACGTTATATACTGTTACGTTCTAACGTATAACGTTATGTAGCATTACCATATAACGTATAACGTTATGTAGCATTACGTTATAATGTATAACGTTATGTAGCGTTACCATATAACGTATAACGTTATTAACTGTTACGTTATAACGCATAACGCTATGTAGCATTACCATATAACGTATAACGTTATATACTGTTACCATATAATGTATAACGTTATGTAGCATTACCATATAATGTATAACGTTATGTAGCATTACCTTATAACGTATAACGTTATGTAGCATTACGTTAGAACGTATAACGTTATATACTGTTACCATATAACGTATAACGTTATGTAGGATTACCATATAATGTATAACGTTATGTAGCATTATGTTATAACGTATAACGTTATTTACTATTACCATACAACGTATAACGTTATGTAGCAATACGTTATGACGTATAACGCTATATACTGCTCCGATATAACGTACAAGGTTATGTAGCATTACCTTATATCGTATAACGTTATATACTATTATCGTATAACGATTAACGTTATGTAGTATTACGTTATAACGTATAACGTTATTTTCTAATACCGTATAACGTATAACGTTATGTAGCATTACCATATTACGTATAACGTTATGTAGCATTACCATATAACGTATAACGTTATATACTGTGACGTTATAACGTATAACGTTATGTAGCATTACCATATAACGTATAACGTTATGTAGCATTACGTTATACCGTATAACGTTATATACTGTTACCATATAACGTATAACGTTATGTAGCATTACCTTATATCGTATAACGTCATATACTATTACCTTATAACGTTTAACGTTATGTAGCATTACGTTATAACGTATAACGTTATTTTCTAATACCTTATAACGTATAACGTTATGTAGCATTACCATATAACGTATAACGTTATGTAGCATTACCTTATAACGTATAACGTTATATTCTGTTACGTTATAACGTATAACGTTATGTAGCATTACCATATAAAGTATAACGTTATTTAGCATTACCATATAATGTATAATGTTATTTACTATTACCTTATAACGTATAACGTTATGTAGCATTACGTTAGAACGTATAACGTTATATACTGTTACCATATAACGTATAACGTTATGTAGCATTACCATACAATCTATAACGTTATGTAGCATTATGTTATAACGTATAACGTTATTTACTATTACCATACAACGTCTAACGTTATGTAGCATTACGTTATAACGTATAACGTTATATACTGTTACCCTATAACGAATAACGTTATGTAGCATTACCATATAACGTATAACGTTATGTAGCATTACCTTATAACGTATAACGTTATATTCTGTTACGTTATAACGTATAACGTTATGTAGCATTACCATACAATGTATAACGTTATGTAGCATTATGTTATAACGTATAACGTTATTTACTATTACCATACAACGTATAACGTTACGTAGCATTACCATATAACGTATAACGTTATTTAGCATTACCATATAATGAATAATGTTATTTACTATTACCTTATAACGTATAACGTTATGTAGCATTACCTTATAACGTATAACGTTATGTAGCATTACCATATAACGTATAACGTTATATACTGTTACGTTATAAGGTATAACGTTATGTAGCATTACCATATAACGTATAACGTTATGTAGCATTACCATATAACGTATAACCTTAATTAATATTACCATATAACGTCTAACGTTATGTAGCATTACGTTATGACGTATAACGATATTTACTATTACCTTATAACGTACAACGTTATGTAGCGTTACCATATAACGTATAACGTTATGTAGCATTACCTTATAACGTATAACGTTATTTACTATTACCATACAACGTATAACGTTATGTAGCATTACGTTATAACGTATAACGTTATATACTGTTACCATATAAAGTATAACGTTATGTAGCATTACCATATAATGTATAACGTTATGTAGCATTACCTTATATCGTATAACGTTATATACTATTACCTTATAACGTTTAACGTTATGTAGTATTACGTTATAACGTATAACGTTATTTTCTAATACCATATAACGTATAACGTTATGTAGCATTACCATATAACGTATAACGTTATATACTGTGACGTTATAACGTATAACGTTATGTAGCATTACCATATAACGTATAACGTTATGTAGCATTACGTTATAACGTATAACGTTATTTAGCATTACCATATAATGTATAATGTTATTTACTATTACCTTATAACGTATAACGTTATGTAGCATTACGTTATATCGTATAACGTTATATACTGTTACCATATAATGTATAACCTTATGTAGTATTACCATATAATGTATAACGTTATGTAGCATTACCTTATAACGTATAACGTTATGTAGCATTACCATATAACGTATAACGTTATAAACTGTTACGTTATAACGCATAACGTTATGTAGCATTACCATATAACGTATAACGTTATGTAGTATTACGTTATAACGTATAACGTTATATACTGTTACCATATAACGTATAATGTTATGTAGCATTACCTTATATCGTATAACGTTATATACTATTACCTTATAACGTTTAACGTTATGTAGCATTACGTTATAACGTATAACGTTATTTTCTAATACCTTATAACGTATAACGTTATGTAGCATTACGGTATAACGTATAACGTTATATACTGTTACCATATAACGTATAACGTTATGTAGCATTACCATATAACGTATAACGTTATGTAGCATTACCTTATAACGTATAACGTTATATTCTGTTACGTTATAACGTATAACGTTATGTAGCATTACCATATAACGTATAACATTATGTAGCATTACGTTATAACGTATAACGTTGTTTACTATTACCTTATAACGTATAACGTTATGTAGCATTACGTTATAACGTATAACGTTATATACTGTAACCATATAACGTATAATGTTATGTAGCATTACCTTATACCGTATAACGTTATATACTATTACCTTATAACGTTTAACGTTATTTAGCATTACGTTATAACGTATAACGTTATTTTCTAATACCTTATAACGTATAACGTTAAGTAGCGTTACGTTATAACGTATAACGTTATATACTGTTACCATATAACGTATAACGTTATGTAGCATTACCATATAACGTATAACGTTATGTAGCATTACGTTATAACGTATAACGTTATATACTATTACCTTATACCGTATAACGATATGTAGCATTACGTTATAACGTATAACGTTACATACTCTTACCATATAACGTATAACGATATGTAGCATTACCTTATATCGTATAACGTTATATACTATTACCTTATAACGTTTAACGTTATGTAGCATTACGTTATAACGCTTAACGTTATTTACTATTACCTTATAACGTATAACGTTATGTAGCAATACGTTATAACGTATAACGTTATATACTGTTACGTTCTAACGTATAACGTTATGTAGCATTACCATATAACGTATAACGTTATGTAGCATTACGTTATAACGTATAACGTTATGTAGCGTTACCATATAACGTATAACGTTATTAACTGTTACGTTATAACGCATAACGTTATGTAGCATTACCATATAACGTATAACGTTATATACTGTTACCATATAATGTATAACGTTATGTAGCATTACCATATAATGTAAAACGTTATGTAGCATTACCTTATAACGTATAACGTTATGTAGCGTTACCATATAACGTATAACGTTATAAACTGTTACGTTATAACGCATAACGTTATGTGGCATTACCATATAACGTATAACGTTATGTAGCATTACGTTATAACGTATAACGTTATATACTGTTACCATATAACGTATAATGTTATGTAGCATTACCTTATATCGTATAACGTTATATACTATTACAATATAACGTTTAACGTTATGTAGCATTGCGTTATAACGTATAACGTTATTTTCTAATACCTTATAACGTATAACGTTATGTAGCTTTACGGTATAACGTATAACGTTATATACTGTTACCATATAACGTATAACGTTATGTAGCATTACCTTATAACGTTTAACGTTACATTCTGTTACGTTATAACGTATAACGTTATATAGCATTAGCTTATAACGTATAACGTTATGTAGCATTACGTTATAATGTATAACGTTATATACTGTTACCATATAACGTATAACGTTATGTAGCATTACGTTATAACGTATAACGTTATATACTGTCACCATATAACGTGTAACGTTATGTAGCATTACCATATAACGTATAACGTTATGTAGCATTTCCATATAACGTATGACGTTATGTAGCATTACCATATAACGAATAACGTTATTTACTATTACCTTATAACGTCTAACGTTATGTAGCATTACGTTATGACGTATAACGTTATATACTGTTACCATATAACGTATAACGTTATGTAGCATTACCTTATAACGTATAACGTTACATTCTGTTACGTTATAACGTATAACGTTATGTAGCATTAGCTTATAACGTATAACGTTATGTAGCATTACGTTATAATGTATAACGTTATATACTGTTACCATATAACGTATAACGTTATGTAGCATTACGTTATAACGTATAACGTTATATACTGTTACCATATAACGTATAATGTTATGTAGCATTACCTTATATCGTATAACGTTATATACTATTACAATATAACGTTTAACGTTATGTAGCATTGCGTTATAACGTATAACGTTATTTTCTAATACCTTATAACGTATAACGTTATGTAGCATTACGTTATAACGTATAACGTTATATACTGTTACCATATAACGTATAATGTTATGTAGCATTACCTTATATCGTATAACGTTATATACTATTACAATATAACGTTTAACGTTATGTAGCATTGCGTTATAACGTATAACGTTATTTTCTAATACCTTATAACGTATAACGTTATGTAGCTTTACGGTATAACGTATAACGTTATATACTGTTACCATATAACGTATAACGTTATGTAGCATTACCTTATAACGTATAACGTTATGTAGCGTTACCTTATAACGTATAACGTTACATTCTGTTACGTTATAACGTATAACGTTATGTAGCATTAGCTTATAACGTATAACGTTATGTAGCATTACGTTATAATGTATAACGTTATATACTGTTACCATATAACGTATAGCGTTATGTAGCATTACGTTATAACGTATAACGTTATATACTGTCACCATATAACGTGTAACGTTATGTAGCATTACCATATAACGTATAACGTTATGTAGCATTTCCATATAACGTATGACGTTATGTAGCATTACCATATAACGAATAACGTTATTTACTATTACCTTATAACGTCTAACGTTATGTAGCATTACGTTATAACGTATAACGTTATGTAGCGTTACCATATAATGTATAACGTTATGTAGCATTACCTTATAACGTATAACGTTATGTAGCGTTACCATATAACGTATAACGTTATAAACTGTTACGTTATAACGCATAACGTTATGTGGCATTACCATATAACGTATAACGTTATGTAGCATTACGTTATAACGTATAACGTTATATACTGTTACCATATAACGTATAATGTTATGTAGCATTACCTTATATCGTATAACGTTATATACTATTACAATATAACGTTTAACGTTATGTAGCATTGCGTTATAACGTATAACGTTATTTTCTAATACCTTATAACGTATAACGTTATGTAGCTTTACGGTATAACGTATAACGTTATGTAGCATTACCTTATAACGTATAACGTTATGTAGCATTACCTTATAACGTATAACGTTATGTAGCGTTACCTTATAACGTATAACGTTACATTCTGTTACGTTATAACGCATAACGTTATGTAGCATTAGCTTATAACGTATAACGTTATGTAGCATTACGTTATAATGTATAACGTTATATACTGTTACCATATAACGTATAGCGTTATGTAGCATTACGTTATAACGTATAACGTTATATACTGTCACCATATAACGTGTAACGTTATGTAGCATTACCATATAACGTATAACGTTATGTAGCATTTCCATATAACGTATGACGTTATGTAGCATTACCATATAACGAATAACGTTATTTACTATTACCTTATAACGTCTAACGTTATGTAGCATTACGTTATAACGTATAACGTTATGTAGCGTTACCATATAATGTATAACGTTATGTAGCATTACCTTATAACGTATAACGTTATGTAGCGTTACCATATAACGTATAACGTTATAAACTGTTACGTTATAACGCATAACGTTATGTGGCATTACCATATAACGTATAACGTTATGTAGCATTACGTTATAACGTATAACGTTATATACTGTTACCATATAACGTATAATGTTATGTAGCATTACCTTATATCGTATAACGTTATATACTATTACAATATAACGTTTAACGTTATGTAGCATTGCGTTATAACGTATAACGTTATTTTCTAATACCTTATAACGTATAACGTTATGTAGCTTTACGGTATAACGTATAACGTTATATACTGTTACCATATAACGTATAACGTTATGTAGCATTACCTTATAACGTATAACGTTACATTCTGTTACGTTATAACGTATAACGTTATGTAGCATTAGCTTATAACGTATAACGTTATGTAGCATTACGTTATAATGTATAACGTTATATGCTGTTACCATATAACGTATAACGTTATGTAGCATTACGTTATAACGTATAACGTTATATACTGTCACTATATAACGTGTAACGTTATGTAGCATTACCATATAACGTATAACGTTATGTAGCATTTCCATATAACGTATGACGTTATGTAGCATTACCATATAACGAATAACGTTATTTACTATTACCTTATAACGTCTAACGTTATGTAGCATTACGTTATGACGTATAACGTTATATACTGTTACCATATACCGTATAACGTTATGTAGCATTACCATATAATGTATAACGATATGTAGCATTACCTTATAACGTATAACGTTATGGAGCATTACCATATAACGTATAACGTTATATACTGGTACCATATAACGTATAATGTTATGTAGCGTTACCATGTAACGTATAACGTTATAAACTGTTACGTTATAACGCATAACGTTATGTAGCATTACCATATAACGTATAACGTTATGTAGCATTACGTTATAACGTATAACGTTATATACTGGTACCATATAACGTATAATGTTATGTAGCATTACCTTATATCGTATAACGTTATATACTATTACCTTATAACGTTTAACGTTATGTAGCATTACGTTATAACGTATAACGTTATTTTCTAATACCTTATAACGTATAACGTTATGTAGCTTTACGGTATAACGTATAACGTTATATACTGTTACCATATAACGTATAACGTTATGTAGCGTTACCATATAACGTATAACGTTATTAACTGTTACGTTATAACGCATAACGTTATGTAGCATTACTATATAACGTATAACGTTATATACTGTTACCATATAATGTATAACGTTATGTAGCATTACCATATAATGTATAACGTTATGTAGCATTACCTTATAACGTATAACGTTATGTAGCGTTACCATATAACGTATAACGTTATAAACTGTTACGTTATAACGCATAACGTTATATGGCATTACCATATAACGTATAACGTTATGTAGCATTACGTTATAACGTATAACGTTATATACTGTTACCATATAACGTATAATGTTATGTAGCATTACCTTATATCGTATAACGTTATATACTATTACAATATGACGTTTAACGTTATGTAGCATTGCGTTATAACGTATAACGTTATTTTCTAATACCTTATAACGTATAACGTTATGTAGCTTTACGGTATAACGGATAACGTTATATACTGTTACCATATAACGTATAACGTTATGTATCATTACCTTATAACGTATAACGTTACATTCTGTTACGTTATAACGTATAACGTTATGTAGCATTAGCTTATAACGTATAACGTTATGTAGCATTACGTTATAATGTATAACGTTATATACTGTTACCATATAACGTATAGCGTTATGAAGCATTACGTTATAACGTATAACGCTATATACTGTCACCATATAACGTGTAACGTTGTGTAGCATTACCATATAACGTATAACGTTATGTAGCATTTCCATATAACGTATGACGTTATGTAGCATTACCATATAACGAATAACGTTATTTACTATTACCTTATAACGTCTAACGTTATGTAGCATTACGTTATGACGTATAACGTTATATACTGTTACCATATACCGTATAACGTTATGTAGCATTACCATATAATGTATAACGATATGTAGCATTACCTTATAACGTATAACGTTATGTAGCATTACGTTATAACGTATAACGTTATGTAGCGTTACCATATAATGTATAACGTTATGTAGCATTACCTTATAACGTATAACGTTATGTAGCGTTACCATATAACGTATAACGTTATAAACTGTTACGTTATAACGCATAACGTTATGTGGCATTACCATATAACGTATAACGTTATGTAGCATTACGTTATAACGTATAACGTTATATACTGTTACCATATAACGTATAATGTTATGTAGCATTACCTTATATCGTATAACGTTATATACTATTACAATATAACGTTTAACGTTATGTAGCATTGCGTTATAACGTATAACGTTATTTTCTAATACCTTATAACGTATAACGTTATGTAGCTTTACGGTATAACGTATAACGTTATATACTGTTACCATATAACGTATAACGTTATGTAGCATTACCTTATAACGTATAACGTTACATTCTGTTACGTTATAACGTATAACGTTATGTAGCATTAGCTTATAACGTATAACGTTATGTAGCATTACGTTATAATGTATAACGTTATATGCTGTTACCATATAACGTATAACGTTATGTAGCATTACGTTATAACGTATAACGTTATATACTGTCACCATATAACGTGTAACGTTATGTAGCATTACCATATAACGTATAACGTTATGTAGCATTAGCTTATAACGTATAACGTTATGTAGCATTACGTTATAATGTATAACGTTATATGCTGTTACCATATAACGTATAACGTTATGTAGCATTACGTTATAACGTATAACGTTATATACTGTCACCATATAACGTGTAACGTTATGTAGCATTACCATATAACGTATAACGTTATGTAGCATTTCCATATAACGTATGACGTTATGTAGCCTTACCATATAACGAATAACGTTATATACTGTTACCATATAACGTATAGCGTTATGAAGCATTACGTTATAACGTATAACGTTATATACTGTCACCATATAACGTGTAACGTTGTGTAGCATTACCATATAACGTATAACGTTATGTAGCATTTCCATATAACGTATGACGTTATGTAGCATTACCATATAACGAATAACGTTATTTACTATTACCTTATAACGTCTAACGTTATGTAGCATTACGTTATGACGTATAACGTTATATACTGTTACCATATACCGTATAACGTTATGTAGCATTACCATATAATGTATAACGATATGTAGCATTACCTTATAACGTATAACGTTATGTAGCATTACGTTATAACGTATAACGTTATGTAGCGTTACCATATAATGTATAACGTTATGTAGCATTACCTTATAACGTATAACGTTATGTAGCGTTACCATATAACGTATAACGTTATAAACTGTTACGTTATAACGCATAACGTTATGTGGCATTACCATATAAGGTATAACGTTATGTAGCATTACGTTATAACGTATAACGTTATATACTGTTACCATATAACGTATAATGTTATGTAGCATTACCTTATATCGTATAACGTTATATACTATTACAATATAACGTTTAACGTTATGTAGCATTGCGTTATAACGTATAACGTTATTTTCTAATACCTTATAACGTATAACGTTATGTAGCTTTACGGTATAACGTATAACGTTATATACTGTTACCATATAACGTATAACGTTATGTAGCATTACCTTATAACGTATAACGTTACATTCTGTTACGTTATAACGTATAACGTTATGTAGCATTAGCTTATAACGTATAACGTTATGTAGCATTACGTTATAATGTATAACGTTATATGCTGTTACCATATAACGTATAACGTTATGTAGCATTACGTTATAACGTATAACGTTATATACTGTCACCATATAACGTGTAACGTTATGTAGCATTACCATATAACGTATAACGTTATGTAGCATTTCCATATAACGTATGACGTTATGTAGCCTTACCATATAACGAATAACGTTATTTACTATTACCTTATAACGTCTAACGTTATGTAGCATTACGTTATGACGTATAACGTTATATACTGTTACAATATACCGTATAACGTTATGTAGCATTACCATATAATGTATAACGATATGTAGCATTACCTTATAACGTATAACGTTATGGAGCATTACCATATAACGTATAACGTTATATACTGTTACGTTATAACGTATAACGTTATGTAGCGTTACCATATAACGTATAACGTTATATACTATTACCATATAACGTATAACGTTATGTAGCATTACCTTATAACGTATAACGTTATATACTGTTACCATATAACGTATAACGTTATGTAGCATTACCATACAACGTCTAACGTTATGTAGCATTACGCTATGACGTATAACGCTATATACTGTTACCATATAACGTATAACGTTATGTAGCATTACCTTATATCGTGTAACGTTATATACTATTACCTGATAACGTTTAACGTTATGTAGCATTACGTTATAACGTATAACGTTATTTTCGAATACCTTATAACGTATAATGTTATGTAGCATTACCATATAACGTATAACGTTATGTAGCGTTACCTTATAACGTATAACGTTACATTCTGTTACGTTATAACGCATAACGTTATGTAGCATTAGCTTATAACGTATAACGTTATGTAGCATTACGTTATAATGTATAACGTTATATACTGTTACCATATAACGTATAGCGTTATGTAGCATTACGTTATAACGTATAACGTTATATACTGTCACCATATAACGTGTAACGTTATGTAGCATTACCATATAACGTATAACGTTATGTAGCATTTCCATATAACGTATGACGTTATGTAGCATTACCATATAACGAATAACGTTATTTACTATTACCTTATAACGTCTAACGTTATGTAGCATTACGTTATAACGTATAACGTTATGTAGCGTTACCATATAATGTATAACGTTATGTAGCATTACCTTATAACGTATAACGTTATGTAGCGTTACCATATAACGTATAACGTTATAAACTGTTACGTTATAACGCATAACGTTATGTGGCATTACCATATAACGTATAACGTTATGTAGCATTACGTTATAACGTATAACGTTATATACTGTTACCATATAACGTATAATGTTATGTAGCATTACCTTATATCGTATAACGTTATATACTATTACAATATAACGTTTAACGTTATGTAGCATTGCGTTATAACGTATAACGTTATTTTCTAATACCTTATAACGTATAACGTTATGTAGCTTTACGGTATAACGTATAACGTTATATACTGTTACCATATAACGTATAACGTTATGTAGCATTACCTTATAACGTATAACGTTACATTCTGTTACGTTATAACGTATAACGTTATGTAGCATTAGCTTATAACGTATAACGTTATGTAGCATTACGTTATAATGTATAACGTTATATGCTGTTACCATATAACGTATAACGTTATGTAGCATTACGTTATAACGTATAACGTTATATACTGTCACCATATAACGTGTAACGTTATGTAGCATTACCATATAACGTATAACGTTATGTAGCATTTCCATATAACGTATGACGTTATGTAGCATTACCATATAACGAATAACGTTATTTACTATTACCTTATAACGTCTAACGTTATGTAGCATTACGTTATGACGTATAACGTTATATACTGTTACCATATACCGTATAACGTTATGTAGCATTACCATATAATGTATAACGATATGTAGCATTACCTTATAACGTATAACGTTATGGAGCATTACCATATAACGTATAACGTTATATACTGGTACCATATAACGTATAATGTTATGTAGCGTTACCATGTAACGTATAACGTTATAAACTGTTACGTTATAACGCATAACGTTATGTAGCATTACCATATAACGTATAACGTTATGTAGCATTACGTTATAACGTATAACGTTATATACTGGTACCATATAACGTATAATGTTATGTAGCATTACCTTATATCGTATAACGTTATATACTATTACCTTATAACGTTTAACGTTATGTAGCATTACGTTATAACGTATAACGTTATTTTCTAATACCTTATAACGTATAACGTTATGTAGCTTTACGGTATAACGTATAACGTTATATACTGTTACCATATAACGTATAACGTTATGTAGCGTTACCATATAACGTATAACGTTATTAACTGTTACGTTATAACGCATAACGTTATGTAGCATTACTATATAACGTATAACGTTATATACTGTTACCATATAATGTATAACGTTATGTAGCATTACCATATAATGTATAACGTTATGTAGCATTACCTTATAACGTATAACGTTATGTAGCGTTACCATATAACGTATAACGTTATAAACTGTTACGTTATAACGCATAACGTTATATGGCATTACCATATAACGTATAACGTTATGTAGCATTACGTTATAACGTATAACGTTATATACTGTTACCATATAACGTATAATGTTATGTAGCATTACCTTATATCGTATAACGTTATATACTATTACAATATGACGTTTAACGTTATGTAGCATTGCGTTATAACGTATAACGTTATTTTCTAATACCTTATAACGTATAACGTTATGTAGCTTTACGGTATAACGGATAACGTTATATACTGTTACCATATAACGTATAACGTTATGTATCATTACCTTATAACGTATAACGTTACATTCTGTTACGTTATAACGTATAACGTTATGTAGCATTAGCTTATAACGTATAACGTTATGTAGCATTACGTTATAATGTATAACGTTATATACTGTTACCATATAACGTATAGCGTTATGAAGCATTACGTTATAACGTATAACGTTATATACTGTCACCATATAACGTGTAACGTTGTGTAGCATTACCATATAACGTATAACGTTATGTAGCATTTCCATATAACGTATGACGTTATGTAGCATTACCATATAACGAATAACGTTATTTACTATTACCTTATAACGTCTAACGTTATGTAGCATTACGTTATGACGTATAACGTTATATACTGTTACCATATACCGTATAACGTTATGTAGCATTACCATATAATGTATAACGATATGTAGCATTACCTTATAACGTATAACGTTATGTAGCATTACGTTATAACGTATAACGTTATGTAGCGTTACCATATAATGTATAACGTTATGTAGCATTACCTTATAACGTATAACGTTATGTAGCGTTACCATATAACGTATAACGTTATAAACTGTTACGTTATAACGCATAACGTTATGTGGCATTACCATATAACGTATAACGTTATGTAGCATTACGTTATAACGTATAACGTTATATACTGTTACCATATAACGTATAATGTTATGTAGCATTACCTTATATCGTATAACGTTATATACTATTACAATATAACGTTTAACGTTATGTAGCATTGCGTTATAACGTATAACGTTATTTTCTAATACCTTATAACGTATAACGTTATGTAGCTTTACGGTATAACGTATAACGTTATATACTGTTACCATATAACGTATAACGTTATGTAGCATTACCTTATAACGTATAACGTTACATTCTGTTACGTTATAACGTATAACGTTATGTAGCATTAGCTTATAACGTATAACGTTATGTAGCATTACGTTATAATGTATAACGTTATATGCTGTTACCATATAACGTATAACGTTATGTAGCATTACGTTATAACGTATAACGTTATATACTGTCACCATATAACGTGTAACGTTATGTAGCATTACCATATAACGTATAACGTTATGTAGCATTAGCTTATAACGTATAACGTTATGTAGCATTACGTTATAATGTATAACGTTATATGCTGTTACCATATAACGTATAACGTTATGTAGCATTACGTTATAACGTATAACGTTATATACTGTCACCATATAACGTGTAACGTTATGTAGCATTACCATATAACGTATAACGTTATGTAGCATTTCCATATAACGTATGACGTTATGTAGCCTTACCATATAACGAATAACGTTATATACTGTTACCATATAACGTATAGCGTTATGAAGCATTACGTTATAACGTATAACGTTATATACTGTCACCATATAACGTGTAACGTTGTGTAGCATTACCATATAACGTATAACGTTATGTAGCATTTCCATATAACGTATGACGTTATGTAGCATTACCATATAACGAATAACGTTATTTACTATTACCTTATAACGTCTAACGTTATGTAGCATTACGTTATGACGTATAACGTTATATACTGTTACCATATACCGTATAACGTTATGTAGCATTACCATATAATGTATAACGATATGTAGCATTACCTTATAACGTATAACGTTATGTAGCATTACGTTATAACGTATAACGTTATGTAGCGTTACCATATAATGTATAACGTTATGTAGCATTACCTTATAACGTATAACGTTATGTAGCGTTACCATATAACGTATAACGTTATAAACTGTTACGTTATAACGCATAACGTTATGTGGCATTACCATATAAGGTATAACGTTATGTAGCATTACGTTATAACGTATAACGTTATATACTGTTACCATATAACGTATAATGTTATGTAGCATTACCTTATATCGTATAACGTTATATACTATTACAATATAACGTTTAACGTTATGTAGCATTGCGTTATAACGTATAACGTTATTTTCTAATACCTTATAACGTATAACGTTATGTAGCTTTACGGTATAACGTATAACGTTATATACTGTTACCATATAACGTATAACGTTATGTAGCATTACCTTATAACGTATAACGTTACATTCTGTTACGTTATAACGTATAACGTTATGTAGCATTAGCTTATAACGTATAACGTTATGTAGCATTACGTTATAATGTATAACGTTATATGCTGTTACCATATAACGTATAACGTTATGTAGCATTACGTTATAACGTATAACGTTATATACTGTCACCATATAACGTGTAACGTTATGTAGCATTACCATATAACGTATAACGTTATGTAGCATTTCCATATAACGTATGACGTTATGTAGCCTTACCATATAACGAATAACGTTATTTACTATTACCTTATAACGTCTAACGTTATGTAGCATTACGTTATGACGTATAACGTTATATACTGTTACAATATACCGTATAACGTTATGTAGCATTACCATATAATGTATAACGATATGTAGCATTACCTTATAACGTATAACGTTATGGAGCATTACCATATAACGTATAACGTTATATACTGTTACGTTATAACGTATAACGTTATGTAGCGTTACCATATAACGTATAACGTTATATACTATTACCATATAACGTATAACGTTATGTAGCATTACCTTATAACGTATAACGTTATATACTGTTACCATATAACGTATAACGTTATGTAGCATTACCATACAACGTCTAACGTTATGTAGCATTACGCTATGACGTATAACGCTATATACTGTTACCATATAACGTATAACGTTATGTAGCATTACCTTATATCGTGTAACGTTATATACTATTACCTGATAACGTTTAACGTTATGTAGCATTACGTTATAACGTATAACGTTATTTTCGAATACCTTATAACGTATAATGTTATGTAGCATTACCATATAACGTATAACGTTATGTAGCAATACCATATAACGTATAACGTTATATACTGTGACGTTATAACGTATAACGTTATGTAGAATTACCATATAACGCATAACGTTATGTAGTATTACGTTATAACGTATAACGTTATATACTGTTATCCTAGAACGTATAACGTTATGTAACATTACCTTATATCGTATAACCTTATATACTATTACCTTATAACGTTTAACGTTATGTAGCATTACGTTATAACGTATAACGTTATTTTCTAATACCTTATAACGTATAACGTTATGTAGCATTACCATATAACGTATAACGTTATGTAGCATTACCTTATAACGTATAACGTTATATTCTGTTACGCTATAACGTATAACGTTATGTAGCATTACCATATAACGTATAACGTTATTTGGCATTACCATATAATGTATAATGTTATTTACTATTACCTTGTAACGTATAACGTTATGTAGCATTACGTTAGAACGTATAATGTTATATACTGTTACCATATAACGTATAACGTTATGTAGCATTACCATATAATGTATAACGTTATGTAGCATTACCTTATAACGTATAACGTTATGTAGCATTGCAATATAACGTATAACGTTATATACTGTTACGTTATAAGGTATAACGTTATATAGCATTACCATATAACGTATAACGTTATGTAGCATTACCATATAACGTATAACCTTACTCAATATTACCTTATAACGTCTAACGTTATGTAGCATTACGTTATGACGTATAACGCTATATACAGTTACCATATAACGTATAACGTTATGTAGCATTACCTTATATCGTATAACGTTATATACTATTACCTTATAACGTTTAACGTTATGTAGCATTACGTTATAACGTATAACGTTATATACTGTTACCACATAACGTATAACGTTATGTAGCATTACCTTATACCGTATAACGATATATACTATTACCTTATAACGTTTAACGTTATGTAGCATTACGTTATAACGTATAACGTTATTTTCTAATACCTTATAACGTATAACGTTATGTAGCATTACCATATAACGTATAACGTTATGTAGCATTACCATATAACGTATAACGTTATGTAGCATTACCATATAACGTATAACGTTATGTAGTATTACGTTATAACGTATAACGTTATATACTGTTACCACATAACGTATAACGTTATATAGCATTACCATATAATGTATAACGTTATGTAGCATTATGTTATAACGTATAACGTTATTTACTATTACCATATAACGTATAACGTTATGTAGCATTACGTTATAACGTATAACGTTATATACTGTTACCATATAAAGTATAACGTTATGTAGCATTACGTTAGAACGTATAACGTTATATACTGTTACCATATAACGTATAACGTTATGTAGTATTACCATATAATGCATAACGTTATGTAGCATTATGTTATAACGTATAACGTTATTTACTATTACCATACAACGTATAACGTTATGTAGCATTACGTTATGACGTAGAACGCTATATACTGTTACCATATAACGTATAACGTTATGTAGCATTACCTTATATCGTATAACGTTATATACTATTACCTTATAACGTTTAACGTTATGTAGTATTACGTTATAACGTATAACGTTATATACTGTTACCATATAACGTATAACGTTATGTAGCATTACCTTATACCGTATAACGTTATATACTATTACCTTATAACGTTTAACGTTATGTAGCATTACGTTATAACGTATAACGTTATTTTCTAATACCTTATAACGTATAACGTTATGTAGCATTACCATATAACGTATAACGTTATGTAGCATTACCATATAACGTATAACGTTATGTAGCATTACCATATAACGTATAACGTTATGTAGTATTACGTTATAACGTATAACGTTATGTAGTATTACGTTATAACGTATAACGTTATATACTGTTACCACATAACGTATAACGTTATGTAGCATTACCTTATATCGTATAACGTTGTATACTATTACCTTATAACGTTTAACGTTATGTAGCATTACGTCATAACGTATAACGTTATTTTCTAATACCTTATAACGTATAACGTTATGTAGCATTACCATATAACGTATAACGTTATGTAGCATTACCTTATAACGTATAACGTTATATTCTGTTACGTTATAACGTATAACGTTATGTAGCATTACCATATAACGTATAACGTTATGTAGCATTTCCATATAACGTATGACGTTATGTAGCATTACCATATAACGAATAACGTTATTTACTATTACCATATAACGTCTAACGTTATGTAGCATTACGTTATGACGTATAACGTTATATACTGTTACCATATACCGTATAACGTTATGTAGCATTACCATATAATGTATAACGATATGTAGCATTACCTTATAACGTATAACGTTATGTAGCATTACGTTATAACGTATAACGTTATGTAGCGTTACCATATAATGTATAACGTTATGTAGCATTACCTTATAACGTATAACGTTATGTAGCGTTACCATATAACGTATAACGTTATAAACTGTTACGTTATAACGCATAACGTTATGTGGCATTACCATATAACGTATAACGTTATGTAGCATTACGTAATAATGTATAACGTTATATGCTGTTACCATATAACGTATAACGTTATGTAGCATTACGTTATAACGTATAACGTTATATACTGTCACCATATAACGTGTAACGTTATGTAGCATTACCATATAACGTATAACGTTATGTAGCATTTCCATATAACGTATGACGTTATGTAGCATTACCATATAACGAATAACGTTATTTACTATTACCTTATAACGTCTAACGTTATGTAGCATTACGTTATGACGTATAACGTTATATACTGTTACCATATACCGTATAACGTTATGTAGCATTACCATATAATGTATAACGATATGTAGCATTACCTTATAACGTATAACGTTATGGAGCATTACCATATAACGTATAACGTTATATACTGTTACGTTATAACGTATAACGTTATGTAGCGTTACCATATAACGTATAACGTTATATACTATTACCATATAACGTATAACGTTATGTAGCATTACCTTATAACGTATAACGTTGTATACTGTTACCATATAACGTATAACGTTATGTAGCATTACCATACAACGTATAACGTTATGTAGCATTACCATATATCGTATAACGTTATGTAGCATTACCATATAACGTATAACGTTATATACTGTGACGTTCTAACGTATAACGTTATGTAGTATTACCATATAACGTATAACGTTATGTAGCATTACGTTATAACGTATAACGTTATATACTGTTACCATATAACGTATAACGTTATGTAGCATTACCTTATAACGTATAACGTTATATACTGTTACCATATACCGTATAACGTTATGTAGCATTACCATATAATGTATAACGATATGTAGCATTACCTTATAACGTATAACGTTATGTAGCATTACGTTATAACGTATAACGTTATGTAGCGTTACCATATAATGTATAACGTTATGTAGCATTACCTTATAACGTATAACGTTATGTAGCGTTACCATATAACGTATAACGTTATAAACTGTTACGTTATAACGCATAACGTTATGTGGCATTACCATATAACGTATAACGTTATGTAGCATTACGTTATAATGTATAACGTTATATGCTGTTACCATATAACGTATAACGTTATGTAGCATTACGTTATAACGTATAACGTTATATACTGTCACCATATAACGTGTAACGTTATGTAGCATTACCATATAACGTATAACGTTATGTAGCATTTCCATATAACGTATGACGTTATGTAGCATTACCATATAACGAATAACGTTATTTACTATTACCTTATAACGTCTAACGTTATGTAGCATTACGTTATGACGTATAACGTTATATACTGTTACCATATACCGTATAACGTTATGTAGCATTACCATATAATGTATAACGATATGTAGCATTACCTTATAACGTATAACGTTATGGAGCATTACCATATAACGTATAACGTTATATACTGTTACGTTATAACGTATAACGTTATGTAGCGTTACCATATAACGTATAACGTTATATACTATTACCATATAACGTATAACGTTATGTAGCATTACCTTATAACGTATAACGTTATATACTGTTACCATATAACGTATAACGTTATGTAGCATTACCATACAACGTATAACGTTATGTAGCATTACCATATATCGTATAACGTTATGTAGCATTACCATATAACGTATAACGTTATATACTGTGACGTTCTGACGTATAACGTTATGTAGTATTACCATATAACGTATAACGTTATGTAGCATTACGCTATAACGTATAACGTTACATACTGTTACCATATAACGTATAACGTTATGTAGCATTACCATATAATGTATAACGTTATGTAGCATTATGTTATAACGTATAACGTTATTTACTATTACCATACAACGTATAACGTTATGTAGCATTACGTTATAACGTATAACGTTATATACTGTTACCATATAACGTATAACGTTATGTAGCATTACCATACAACGTCTAACGTTATGTAGCATTACGCTATGACGTATAACGCTATATACTGTTACCATATAACGTATAACGTTATGTAGCATTACCTTATATCGTATAACGTTATATACTATTACCTGATAACGTTTAACGTTATGTAGCATTACGTTATAACGTATAACGTTATTTTCGAATACCTTATAACGTATAATGTTATCTAGCATTACCATATAACGTATAACGTTATGTAGCAATACCATATAACGTATAACGTTATATACTGTGACGTTATAACGTATAACGTTATGTAGAATTACCATATAACGCATAACGTTATGTAGTATTACGTTATAACGTATAACGTTATTTTCTAATACCTTATAACGTATAACGTTATGTAGCTTTACGGTATAACGTATAACGTTATATACTGTTACCATATAACGTATAACGTTATGTAGCATTACCTTATAACGTATAACGTTACATTCTGTTACGTTATAACGTATAACGTTATGTAGCATTAGCTTATAACGTATAACGTTATGTAGCATTACGTTATAACGTATAACGTTATTTTCTAATACCTTATAACGTATAACGTTATGTAGCATTACCATATAACGTATAACGTTATGTAGCATTACCTTATAACGTATAACGTTATATTCTGTTACGCTATAACGTATAACGTTATGTAGCATTACCATATAACGTATAAAGTTTTTTGGCATTACCATATAATGTATAATGTTATTTACTATTACCTTGTAACGTATAACGTTATGTAGCATTACCTTATATCGTATAACGTTATATACTATTACCTTATAACGTTTAACGTTATGTAGCATTACGTTATATCGTATAACGTTATATACTGTTACCACATAACGTATAACGTTATGTAGCATTACCTTATACCGTATAACGTTATATACTATTACCTTATAACGTTTAACGTTATGTAGCATTACGTTATAACGTATAACGTTATTTTCTAATACCTTATAACGTATAACGTTATGTAGCATTACCATATAACGTATAACGTTATGTAGCATTACCATATAACGTATAACGTTATGTAGCATTACCATATAACGTATAACGTTATGTAGTATTACGTTATAACGTATAACGTTATATACTGTTACCACATAACGTATAACGTTATATAGCATTACCATATAATGTATAACGTTATGTAGCATTATGTTATAACGTATAACGTTATTTACTATTACCATACAACGTATAACGTTATGTAGCATTACCTTATACCGTATAACGTTATATACTATTACCTTATAACGTTTAACGTTATGTAGCATTACGTTAGAACGTATAACGTTATATACTGTTACCACATAACGTATAACGTTATGTAGCATTACCTTATACCGTATAACGTTATATACTATTACCTTATAACGTTTAACGTTATGTAGCATTACGTTATAACGTATAACGTTATTTTCTAATACCTTATAACGTATAACGTTATGTAGCATTACCATATAACGTATAACGTTATGTAGCATTACCATATAACGTATAACGTTATGTAGCATTACCATATAACGTATAACGTTATGTAGTATTACGTTATAACGTATAACGTTATATACTGTTACCACATAACGTATAACGTTATATAGCATTACCATATAATGTATAACGTTATGTAGCATTATGTTATAACGTATAACGTTATTTACTATTACCATACAACGTATAACGTTATGTAGCATTACCTTATACCGTATAACGTTATATACTATTACCTTATAACGTTTAACGTTATGTAGCATTACGTTAGAACGTATAACGTTATTTTCTAATACCTTATAACGTATAACGTTATGTAGCATTACCATATAACGTATAACGTTATGTAGCATTACCTTATAACGTATAACGTTATATTCTGTTACGTTATAACGTATAACGTTATGTAGCATTACCATATAACGTATAACGTTATTTAGCCTTACCATATAATGTATAATGTTATTTACTATTACCTTATAACGTATAACGTTATGTAGCATTACGATAGAACGTATAACGTTATATACTGTTACCATATAACGTATAACGTTATATAGCATTACCATATAATGTATAACGTTATGTAGCATTATGTCATAACGTATAACGTTATTTACTATTACCATACAACGTATAACGTTATGTAGCATTACGTTATAACGTATAACGTTATATACTGTTACCATATAAAGTATAACGTTATGTAGCATTACGTTAGAACGTATAACGTTATATACTGTTACCATATAACGTATAACGTTATGTAGCATTACCATACAACGTATAACGTTATGTAGCATTACCATATATCGTATAACGTTATGTAGCATTACCATATAACGTATAACGTTATGTAGCATTACGTTATAATGTATAACGTTATATGCTGTTACCATATAACGTATAACGTTATGTAGCATTACGTTATAACGTATAACGTTATATACTGTCACCATATAACGTGTAACGTTATGTAGCATTACCATATAACGTATAACGTTATGTAGCATTTCCATATAACGTATGACGTTATGTAGCATTACCATATAACGAATAACGTTATTTACTATTACCTTATAACGTCTAACGTTATGTAGCATTACGTTATGACGTATAACGTTATATACTGTTACCATATACCGTATAACGTTATGTAGCATTACCATATAATGTATAACGATATGTAGCATTACCTTATAACGTATAACGTTATGGAGCATTACCATATAACGTATAACGTTATATACTGTTACGTTATAACGTATAACGTTATGTAGCGTTACCATATAACGTATAACGTTATATACTATTACCATATAACGTATAACGTTATGTAGCATTACCTTATAACGTATAACGTTATATACTGTTACCATATAACGTATAACGTTATGTAGCATTACCATACAACGTATAACGTTATGTAGCATTACCATATATCGTATAACGTTATGTAGCATTACCATATAACGTATAACGTTATATACTGTGACGTTCTGACGTATAACGTTATGTAGTATTACCATATAACGTATAACGTTATGTAGCATTACGCTATAACGTATAACGTTACATACTGTTACCATATAACGTATAACGTTATGTAGCATTACCATATAATGTATAACGTTATGTAGCATTATGTTATAACGTATAACGTTATTTACTATTACCATACAACGTATAACGTTATGTAGCATTACGTTATAACGTATAACGTTATATACTGTTACCATATAACGTATAACGTTATGTAGCATTACCATACAACGTCTAACGTTATGTAGCATTACGCTATGACGTATAACGCTATATACTGTTACCATATAACGTATAACGTTATGTAGCATTACCTTATATCGTATAACGTTATATACTATTACCTGATAACGTTTAACGTTATGTAGCATTACGTTATAACGTATAACGTTATTTTCGAATACCTTATAACGTATAATGTTATCTAGCATTACCATATAACGTATAACGTTATGTAGCAATACCATATAACGTATAACGTTATATACTGTGACGTTATAACGTATAACGTTATTTAGAATTACCATATAACGCATAACGTTATGTAGTATTACGTTATAACGTATAACGTTATTTTCTAATACCTTATAACGTATAACGTTATGTAGCTTTACGGTATAACGTATAACGTTATATACTGTTACCATATAACGTATAACGTTATGTAGCATTACCTTATAACGTATAACGTTACATTCTGTTACGTTATAACGTATAACGTTATGTAGCATTAGCTTATAACGTATAACGTTATGTAGCATTACGTTATAACGTATAACGTTATTTTCTAATACCTTATAACGTATAACGTTATGTAGCATTACCATATAACGTATAACGTTATGTAGCATTACCTTATAACGTATAACGTTATATTCTGTTACGCTATAACGTATAACGTTATGTAGCATTACCATATAACGTATAAAGTTTTTTGGCATTACCATATAATGTATAATGTTATTTACTATTACCTTGTAACGTATAACGTTATGTAGCATTACGTTAGAACGTATAATGTTATATACTGTTACCATATAACGTATAACGTTATGTAGCATTACCATATAATGTATAACGTTATGTAGCATTACCTTATAACGTATAACGTTATGTAGCATTGCAATATAACGTATAACGTTATATACTGTTACGTTATAAGGTATAACGTTATATAGCATTACCATATAACGTATAACGTTATGTAGCATTACCATATAACGTATAACCTTACTCAATATTACCTTATAACGTCTAACGTTATGTAGCATTACGTTAGAACGTATAATGTTATATACTGTTACCATATAACGTATAACGTTATGTAGCATTACCATATAACGTATAACGTTATGTAGCATTACCATATAACGTATAACGTTATGTAGTATTACGTTATAACGTATAACGTTATATACTGTTACCACATAACGTATAACGTTATATAGCATTACCATATAATGTATAACGTTATGTAGCATTATGTTATAACGTATAACGTTATTTACTATTACCATACAACGTATAACGTTATGTAGCATTACCTTATACCGTATAACGTTATATACTATTACCTTATAACGTTTAACGTTATGTAGCATTACGTTAGAACGTATAACGTTATATACTGTTACCACATAACGTATAACGTTATGTAGCATTACCTTATACCGTATAACGTTATATACTATTACCTTATAACGTTTAACGTTATGTAGCATTACGTTATAACGTATAACGTTATTTTCTAATACCTTATAACGTATAACGTTATGTAGCATTACCATATAACGTATAACGTTATGTAGCATTACCATATAACGTATAACGTTATGTAGCATTACCATATAACGTATAACGTTATGTAGTATTACGTTATAACGTATAACGTTATATACTGTTACCACATAACGTATAACGTTATATAGCATTACCATATAATGTATAACGTTATGTAGCATTATGTTATAACGTATAACGTTATTTACTATTACCATACAACGTATAACGTTATGTAGCATTACCTTATACCGTATAACGTTATATACTATTACCTTATAACGTTTAACGTTATGTAGCATTACGTTAGAACGTATAACGTTATTTTCTAATACCTTATAACGTATAACGTTATGTAGCATTACCATATAACGTATAACGTTATGTAGCATTACCTTATAACGTATAACGTTATATTCTGTTACGTTATAACGTATAACGTTATGTAGCATTACCATATAACGTATAACGTTATTTAGCATTACCATATAATGTATAATGTTATTTACTATTACCTTATAACGTATAACGTTATGTAGCATTACGATAGAACGTATAACGTTATATACTGTTACCATATAACGTATAACGTTATATAGCATTACCATATAATGTATAACGTTATGTAGCATTATGTCATAACGTATAACGTTATTTACTATTACCATACAACGTATAACGTTATGTAGCATTACGTTATAACGTATAACGTTATATACTGTTACCATATAAAGTATAACGTTATGTAGCATTACGTTAGAACGTATAACGTTATATACTGTTACCATATAACGTATAACGTTATGTAGTATTACCATATAATGTATAACGTTATGTAGCATTATGTTATAACGTATAACGTTATTTACTATTACCATACAACGTATAACGTTATGTAGCATTACGTTATAACGTATAACGTTATATACTGTTACCATATAAAGTATAACGTTATGTAGCATTACCATATAATGTATAACGTTATGTAGCATTATGTTATAACGTATAACGTTATTTACTATCACCATAAAACGTATAACGTTATGTAGCATTACGTTATGACGTATAACGCTATATACTGTTACCATATAACGTATAACGTTATGTAGCATTACCTTATATCGTATAACGTTATATACTATTACCTTATAACGTTTAACGTTATGTAGTATTACGTTATAACGTATAACGTTATATACTGTTACCATATAACGTATAACGTTATGTAGCATTACCTTATATCGTATAACGTCATATACTATTACCTTATAACGTTTAACGTTATGTAGCATTACGTTATAACGTATAACGTTATTTTCTAATACCTTATTACGTATACCGTTATGTAGCATTACCATATAACGTATAACGTTATGTAGCATTACCTTATAACGTATAACGTTATGTAGCATTACCATATAACGTATAACGTTATATACTCTTACGTTATAAGGTATAACGTTATATATCATTACCATATAACGTATAACGTTATGTAGCATTAGCATATAACGTATAACCTTACTTAATATTACCTTATAACGTCTAACGTTATGTAGCATTACGTTATGTCGTATAACGCTATATACTGTTACCATATAACGTATAATGTTATGTAGCATTACCTTATATCGTATAACGTTATGTAGCATTACCATATAACGTATAACGTTATGTAGCATTGCCATATAACGTATAACGTTGTATACTGTGACGTTATAACGTATAACGTTATGTAGCATTACCATATAACGTGTAACGTTATATACTCTTACGTTATAAGGTATAACGTTATATATCATTACCATATAACGTATAACGTTATGTAGCATTACCATATAACGTATAACCTTACTTAATATTACCTTATAAGGTCTAACGTTATGTAGCATTACGTTATGTCGTATAACGCTATATACTGTTACCTTATAACGTTTAACGTTATGTAGCATAACGTTATACCGTATAACGTTATTTTCTAATACCTTATAACGTATAACGTTATGTAGCATTACCATATAACGTATAACGTTATGTAGCATTACCATATAACGTATAACGTTATGTAGCATTGCCATATAACGTATAACGTTGTATACTGTGACGTTATAACGTATAACGTTATTTAGCATTACCATATAACGTATAACGTTATGTAGTATTACGTTATAACTTATAACGTTATACACTGTTACCACATAACGTATAACGTTATGTAGGTTTACCATATAACGTATAACGTTATGTAGTATTATGTTATAACGTATAACGTTATTTACTATTACCATACAACGTATAACGTTATGTAGCATTACGTTATAGCGTTTAACGTTAGGTAGCATTACGTTATAACGTATAACGTTATTTTCTAATACCTTATTACGTATACCGTTATGTAGCATTACCATATAACGTATAACGTTATGTAGCATTACCTTATAACGTATAACGTTATATTCTGTTACGTTACAGCGTATAACGCTATGTAGCATTACCATATAACGTATAACGTTATTTAGCATTACCATATAATGTATAATGTTATTTACTATTACCTTATAACGTATAACGTTATGTGGCATTACGTTAGAACGTATAACGCTATATACTGTTACCATATAACGTATAACGTTATCTAGCATTGCCTTATAACGTATAACGTTATGTAGCATTACCATATAACGTATAACGTTATATACTCTTACGTTATAAGGTATAACGTTATATATCATTACCATATAACGCATAACGTTATGTAGCATTACCATATAACGTATAACCTTATTTAATATTACCTTATAACGTCTAACGTTATGTAGCATTACGTTATGTCGTATAACGCTATATACTGTTACCATATAACGTATAACGTTATGTAGCATTACCTTATATCGTATAACGTTATGTAGCATTACCATATAACGTATAACGTTATGTAGCATTGCCATATAACGTATAACGTTGTATACTGTGACGTTCTAACGTATAACGTTATGTAGCATTACCATATAACGTATAACGTTATATACTCTTACGTTATAAGGTATAACGTTATATATCATTACCATATAACGTATAACGTTATGTAGCATTACCATATAACGTATAACCTTACTTAATATTACCTTATAACGTCTAAAGCTATGTAGCATTACGTTATGTCGTATAACGCTATATACTGTTACCTTATAACGTTTAACGTTATGTAGCATTACGTTATAACGTATAACGTTATTTTCTAATACCTTATAACGTATAACGTTATGTAGCATTACCATATAACGTATAACGTTATGTAGCATTACCATATAACGTATAACGTTATGTAGCATTGCCATATAACGGATAACGTTGTATACTGTGACGTTATAACGTATAACGTTATGTAGCATTACCATATAACGTATAACGTTATGTAGTATTACGTTATAACTTATAACGTTATACACTGTTACCACATAACGTATAACGTTATGTAGGTTTACCATATAACGTATAACGTTATGTAGTATTATGTTATAACGTATAACGTTATTTGCTATTACCATACAACGTATAACGTTATGTAGCATTACGTTATAGCGTATAACGTTATATTCTGTTACGTTATATCGTATAACGTTATGTAGCATTACCATATAACGTATAACGTTATTTAGCATTACCATATAATGTATAATGTTATTTACTATTACATTATAACGTATAACGTTATGTAGCATTACGTTAGAACGTATAACGTTATATACTGTTACCATATAACGTATAACGTTATGTAGCATTACCATATAATGTATAACGTTATGTAGCATTATGTTATAACGTATAACGTAATTTACTATTACCATACAACGTATAACGTTATGTAGCATTACGTTATAACGTATAACGTTATATACTGTTACCATATAAATTATAACGTTATGTAGCATTACCATATAATGTATAACGTTATGTAGCATTATGTTATAACGTATAACGTTATTTACTATTACCATACAACGTATAACGTTATGTAGCATTGCCATATAACGGATAACGTTGTATACTGTGACGTTATAACGTATAACGTTATATACTGTTACCATATAAAGTATAACGTTATGTAGCATTACCATATAACGTATAACCTTACTTAATATTACCTTATAACGTCTAACGTTATGTAGCATTACGTTATGTCGTATAACGCTATATACTGTTACCATATAACGTATAACGTTATGTAACATTACCTTATATCGTATAACGTCATATACTATTACCTTATAACGTTTAACGTTATGTAGCATTACGTTATAACGTATAACGTTATTTTCTAATACCTTATAACGTATAACGTTATGTAGCATTACCATATAACGTATAACGTTATGTAGCATTACGTTATAACGTATAACGTTATATAGTGTTACCATATAACGTATAACGTTATGTAGCATTACCTTATATCGTATAACGTTATATACTATTACATTATAACGATTAACGTTATGTAGTATTACGTTATAACGTATAACGTTATTTTCTAATACCATATAACGAATAACGTTATGTAGCATTACCATATAACGTATAACGTTATGTAGGATTACCATATAACGTATAACCTTACTTAATATTACCTTATAACGTCTAACGTTATGTAGCATTACGTTATGTCGTATAACGCTATATACTGTTACCGTATAACGTATAACGTTATGTAGCATTACCTTATATCGTATAACGTTATATACTGTTACCTTATAACGTTTAACGTTATGTAGCATTACGTTATAACGTATAACGTTATTTTCTAATACCTTATAACGTATAACGTTATGTAGCATTACCATATAACGTATAACGTTATGTAGCATTACCATATAACGTATAACGTTATGTAGCATTGCCATATAACGTATAACGTTGTATACTGTGACGTTATAACGTATAACGTTATGTAGCATTATGTTATAACGTATAACGTTATTTAATATTACCATACAACGTATAACGTTATGTAGCATTACGTTATAACGTATAACGTTATATACTGTTACCATATAAAGTATAACGTTATGTAGCATTACGTTAGAACGTATAACGTTATATACTGTTACCATATAACGTATAACGTTATGTAGTATTACCATATAATGTATAACGTTATGTAGCATTATGTTATAACGTATAACGTTATTTACTATTACCATACAACGTATAACGTTATGTAGCATTACGTTATGACGTATAACGCTATATACTGTTACCATATAACGTATAACGTTATGTAGCATTACGTTATAACGTATAACGTTATTTTCTATTACCTTATAACGTTTAACGTTATGTAGTATTACGTTATAACGTATAACGTTATATACTGTTACCATATAACGTATAACGTTATATAGCATTACCATATAATGTATAACGTTATGTAGCATTATGTTATAACGTATAACGTTATTTTCTAATACCTTATAACGTATAACGTTATGTAGCATTACCATATAACGTATAACGTTATGTAGCATTACCTTATAACGTATAACGTTATATTCTGTTACGTTATAACGTATAACGTTATGTAGTATTACCATATAATGTATAACGTTATGTAGCATTATGTTATAACGTATAACGTTATTTACTATTACCATACAACGTATAACGTTATGTAGCATTACGTTATAACGTATAACGTTATATACTGTTACCATATAAAGTATAACGTTATGTAGCATTACCATATAATGTATAACGTTATGTAGCATTATGTTATAACGTATAACGTTATTTACTATTACCATACAACGTATAACGTTATGTAGCATTACGTTATGACGTATAACGCTGTATACTGTTACCATATAACGTATAACGTTATGTAGCATTACCTTATATCGTATAACGTTATATACTATTACCTTATAACGTTTAACGTTATGTAGTATTACGTTATAACGTATAACGTTATATACTGTTACCATATAACGTATAACGTTATGTAGCATTACCTTATATCGTATAACGTTATATACTATTACCTTATAACGTTTAACGTTATGTAGTATTACGTTATAACGTATAACGTTATATACCGTTACCATATAACGTATAACGTTATGTAGCATTACCTTATATCGTATAACGTTATATACTATTACCTTATAACGTTTAACGTTATGTAGTATTACGTTATAACGTATAACGTTATATACTGTTACCATATAACGTATAACGTTATGTAGCATTACCTTATATCGTATAACGTCATATACTATTACCTTATAACGTTTAACGTTATGTAGCATTACCATATAACGTATAACGTTATGTAGCATTACCTTATAACGTATAACGTTATATTCTGTTACGTTATAACGTATAACGCTATGTAGCATTACCATATAACGTATAACGTTATTTAGCATTACCATATAATGTATAATGTTACTTACTATTACCTTATAACGTATAACGTTATGTGGCATTACGTTAGAACGTATAACGTTATATACTGTTACCATATAACGTATAACGTTATGTAGCATTGCCTTATAACGTATAACGTTATGTAGCATTACCATATAACGTATAACGTTATATACTCTTACGTTATAAGGTATAACGTTATATATCATTACCATATAACGTATAACGTTATGTAGCATTACCATATAACGTATAACCTTATTTAATATTACCTTATAACGTATAACCTTATTTAATATTACCTTATAACGTCTAACGTTATGTAGCATTACGTTATGTCGTATAACGCTATATACTGTTACCATATAACGTATAACGTTATGTAGCATTACCTTATATCGTATAACGTTATGTAGCATTACCATATAACGTATAACGTTATGTAGCATTGCCATATAACGTATAACGTTGTATACTGTGACGTTATAACGTATAACGTTTTGTAGCATTACCATATAACGTATAACGTTATATACTCTTACGTTATAAGGTATAACGTTATATATCATTACCATATAACGTATAACGTTATGTAGCATTACCATATAACGTATAACCTTACTTAATATTACCTTATAACGTCTAACGTTATGTAGCATTACGTTATGTCGTATAACGCTATATACTGTTACCTTATAACGTTTAACGTTATGTAGCATTACGTTATAACGTATAACGTTATTTTCTAATACCTTATAACGTATAACGTTATGTAGCATTACCATATAACGTATAACGTTATGTAGCATTACCATATAACGTATAACGTTATGTAGCATTGCCATATAACGTATAACGTTGTATACTGTGACGTTATAACGTATAACGTTATGTAGCATTACCATATAACGTATAACGTTATGTAGTATTACGTTATAACTTATAACGTTATACACTGTTACCACATAACGTATAACGTTATGTAGGTTTACCATATAACGTATAACGTTATGTAGTATTATGTTATAACGTATAACGTTATTTACTATTACCATACAACGTATAACGTTATGTAGCATTACGTTATAGCGTTTAACGTTATGTAGCATTACGTTATAACGTATAAGGTTATTTTCTAATACCTTATTACGTATACCGTTATGTAGCATTACCATATAACGTATAACGTTATGTAGTATTATGTTATAACGTATAACGTTATTTACTATTACCATACAACGTATAACGTTATGTAGCATTACGTTAGAACGTATAACGTTATATACTGTTACCATATAACGTATAACGTTATGTAGCATTACCATATAATGTATAACGTTATGTAGCATTATGTTATAACGTATAACGTTATTTACTATTACCATACAACGTATAACGTTATGTAGCATTACGTTATAACGTATAACGTTATATACTGTTAACATATAAATTATAACGTTATGTAGCATTACCATATAATGTATAACGTTATGTAGCATTATGTTATAACGTATAACGTTATTTACTATTACCATACAACGTATAACGTTATGTAGCATTACGTTATGACGTATAACGCTATATACTGTTCCGATATAACGTATAACGTTATGTAGCATTACCATATAACGTATAACGTTATGTAGCATTGCCATATAACGTATAACGTTGTATACTGTGACGTTATAACGTATAACGTTATGTAGCATTATGTTATAACGTATAACGTTATTTACTATTACCATACAACGTATAACGTTATGTAGCATTACGTTATAACGTATAACGTTATATACTGTTACCATATAAAGTATAACGTTATGTAGCATTACCATATAACGTATAACCTTACTTAATATTGCCTTATAACGTCTAACGTTATGTAGCATTACGTTATGTCTTATAACGCTATATACTGTTACCATATAACGTATAACGTTATGTAACATTACCTTATATCGTATAACGTCATATACTATTACCTTATAACGATTAACGTTATGTAGTATTACGCTATAACGTATAACGTTATTTTCTAATACCATATAACGAATAACGTTATGTAGCATTACCATATAACGTCTAACGTTATGTAGCATTACGTTATGTCGTATAACGCTATATACTGTTACCATATAACGTTTAACGTTATGTAGCATTACCATATAACGTATAACGTTATGTAGCATTGCCATATAACGTATAACGTTGTATACTGTGACGTTATAACGTATAACGTTATGTAGCATTACCATATAACGTATAACGTTATGTAGTATTACGTTATAACTTATAACGTTATACACTGTTACCACATAACGTATAACGTTATGTAGGTTTACCATATAACGTATAACGTTATGCAGTATTATGTTATAACGTATAACGTTATTTACTATTACCATACAACGTATAACGTTATGTAGCATTACGTTATAGCGTTTAACGTTATGTAGCATTACGTTATAACGTATAACGTTATTTTCTAATACCTTATTACGTATACCGTTATGTAGCATTACCATATAACGTATAACGTTATGTAGTATTATGTTATAACGTATAACGTTATTTACTATCACCATACAACGTATAACGTTATGTAGCATTACGTTAGAACGTATAACGTTATATACTGTTACCATATAACGTATAACGTTATGTAGCATTACCATATAATGTATAACGTTATGTAGCATTATGTTATAACGTATAACGTTATTTACTATTACCATACAACGTATAACGTTATGTAGCATTACGTTATAACGTATAACGTTATATACTGTTAACATATAAATTATAACGTTATGTAGCATTACCATATAATGTATAACGTTATGTAGCATTATGTTATAACGTATAACGTTATTTACTATTACCATACAACGTATAACGTTATGTAGCATTACGTTATGACGTATAACGCTATATACTGTTCCGATATAACGTATAACGTTATGTAGCATTACCATATAACGTATAACGTTATGTAGCATTGCCATATAACTTATAACGTTGTATACTGTGACGTTATAACGTATAACGTTATGTAGCATTATGTTATAACGTATAACGTTATTTACTATTACCATACAACGTATAACGTTATGTAGCATTACGTTATAACGTATAACGTTATATACTGTTACCATATAAAGTATAACGTTATGTAGCATTACCATATAACGTATAACCTTACTTAATATTACCTTATAACGTCTAACGTTATGTAGCATTACGTTATGTCTTATAACGCTATATACTGTTACCATATAACGTATAACGTTATGTAACATTACCTTATATCGTATAACGTCATATACTATTACCTTATAACGATTAACGTTATGTAGTATTACGTTATAACGTATAACGTTATTTTCTAATACCATATAACGAATAACGTTATGTAGCATTACCATATAACGTATAACGTTATGTAGCATTACCATATAACGTATAACCTTACTTAATATTACCTTATAACGTCTAACGTTATGTAGCATTACGTTATGTCGTATAACGCTATATACTGTTACCATATAACGTATAACGTTATGTAGCATTACCTTATATCGTATAACGTTATGTAGCATTACCATATAACGTATAACGTTATGTAGCATTGCCATATAACGTATAACCTTACTTAATATTACCTTATAACGTCTAACGTTATGTAGCATTACGTTATGTCGTATAACGCTATATACTGTTACCATATAACGTATAACGTTATGTAACATTACCTTATATCGTATAACGTCATATACTATTACCTTATAACGATTAACGTTATGTAGTATTACGCTATAACGTATAACGTTATTTTCTAATACCATATAACGAATAACGTTATGTAGCATTACCATATAACGTCTAACGTTATGTAGCATTACGTTATGTCGTATAACGCTATATACTGTTACCGTATAACGTATAACGTTATGTAGCATTACCTTATATCGTATAACGTTATATACTGTTACCTTATAACGTTTAACGTTATGTAGCATTACGTTATAACGTATAACGTTATTTTCTAATACCTTATAACGTATAACGTTATGTAGCATTACCATATAACGTATAACGTTATGTAGCATTACCATATAACGTATAACGTTATGTAGCATTGCCATATAACGTATAACGTTGTATACTGTGACGTTATAACGTATAACGTTATGTAGCATTATGTTATAACGTATAACGTTATTTAATATTACCATACAACGTATAACGTTATGTAGCATTACGTTATAACGTATAACGTTATATACTGTTACCATATAAAGTATAACGTTATGTAGCATTACGTTAGAACGTATAACGTTATATACTGTTACCATATAACGTATAACGTTATGTAGTATTACCATATAATGTATAACGTTATGTAGCATTATGTTATAACGTATAACGTTATTTACTATTACCATACAACGTATAACGTTATGTAGCATTACGTTATGACGTATAACGCTATATACTGTTACCATATAACGTATAACGTTATGTAGCATTACGTTATAACGTATAACGTTATTTTCTATTACCTTATAACGTTTAACGTTATGTAGTATTACGTTATAACGTATAACGTTATATACTGTTACCATATAACGTATAACGTTATATAGCATTACCATATAATGTATAACGTTATGTAGCATTATGTTATAACGTATAACGTTATTTTCTAATACCTTATAACGTATAACGTTATGTAGCATTACCATATAACGTATAACGTTATGTAGCATTACCTTATAACGTATAACGTTATATTCTGTTACGTTATAACGTATAACGTTATGTAGTATTACCATATAATGTATAACGTTATGTAGCATTATGTTATAACGTATAACGTTATTTACTATTACCATACAACGTATAACGTTATGTAGCATTACGTTATAACGTATAACGTTATATACTGTTACCATATAAAGTATAACGTTATGTAGCATTACCATATAATGTATAACGTTATGTAGCATTATGTTATAACGTATAACGTTATTTACTATTACCATACAACGTATAACGTTATGTAGCATTACGTTATGACGTATAACGCTGTATACTGTTACCATATAACGTATAACGTTATGTAGCATTACCTTATATCGTATAACGTTATATACTATTACCTTATAACGTTTAACGTTATGTAGTATTACGTTATAACGTATAACGTTATATACTGTTACCATATAACGTATAACGTTATGTAGCATTACCTTATATCGTATAACGTTATATACTATTACCTTATAACGTTTAACGTTATGTAGTATTACGTTATAACGTATAACGTTATATACCGTTACCATATAACGTATAACGTTATGTAGCATTACCTTATATCGTATAACGTTATATACTATTACCTTATAACGTTTAACGTTATGTAGTATTACGTTATAACGTATAACGTTATATACTGTTACCATATAACGTATAACGTTATGTAGCATTACCTTATATCGTATAACGTCATATACTATTACCTTATAACGTTTAACGTTATGTAGCATTACCATATAACGTATAACGTTATGTAGCATTACCTTATAACGTATAACGTTATATTCTGTTACGTTATAACGTATAACGCTATGTAGCATTACCATATAACGTATAACGTTATTTAGCATTACCATATAATGTATAATGTTACTTACTATTACCTTATAACGTATAACGTTATGTGGCATTACGTTAGAACGTATAACGTTATATACTGTTACCATATAACGTATAACGTTATGTAGCATTGCCTTATAACGTATAACGTTATGTAGCATTACCATATAACGTATAACGTTATATACTCTTACGTTATAAGGTATAACGTTATATATCATTACCATATAACGTATAACGTTATGTAGCATTACCATATAACGTATAACCTTATTTAATATTACCTTATAACGTATAACCTTATTTAATATTACCTTATAACGTCTAACGTTATGTAGCATTACGTTATGTCGTATAACGCTATATACTGTTACCATATAACGTATAACGTTATGTAGCATTACCTTATATCGTATAACGTTATGTAGCATTACCATATAACGTATAACGTTATGTAGCATTGCCATATAACGTATAACGTTGTATACTGTGACGTTATAACGTATAACGTTTTGTAGCATTACCATATAACGTATAACGTTATATACTCTTACGTTATAAGGTATAACGTTATATATCATTACCATATAACGTATAACGTTATGTAGCATTACCATATAACGTATAACCTTACTTAATATTACCTTATAACGTCTAACGTTATGTAGCATTACGTTATGTCGTATAACGCTATATACTGTTACCTTATAACGTTTAACGTTATGTAGCATTACGTTATAACGTATAACGTTATTTTCTAATACCTTATAACGTATAACGTTATGTAGCATTACCATATAACGTATAACGTTATGTAGCATTACCATATAACGTATAACGTTATGTAGCATTGCCATATAACGTATAACGTTGTATACTGTGACGTTATAACGTATAACGTTATGTAGCATTACCATATAACGTATAACGTTATGTAGTATTACGTTATAACTTATAACGTTATACACTGTTACCACATAACGTATAACGTTATGTAGGTTTACCATATAACGTATAACGTTATGTAGTATTATGTTATAACGTATAACGTTATTTACTATTACCATACAACGTATAACGTTATGTAGCATTACGTTATAGCGTTTAACGTTATGTAGCATTACGTTATAACGTATAAGGTTATTTTCTAATACCTTATTACGTATACCGTTATGTAGCATTACCATATAACGTATAACGTTATGTAGTATTATGTTATAACGTATAACGTTATTTACTATTACCATACAACGTATAACGTTATGTAGCATTACGTTAGAACGTATAACGTTATATACTGTTACCATATAACGTATAACGTTATGTAGCATTACCATATAATGTATAACGTTATGTAGCATTATGTTATAACGTATAACGTTATTTACTATTACCATACAACGTATAACGTTATGTAGCATTACGTTATAACGTATAACGTTATATACTGTTAACATATAAATTATAACGTTATGTAGCATTACCATATAATGTATAACGTTATGTAGCATTATGTTATAACGTATAACGTTATTTACTATTACCATACAACGTATAACGTTATGTAGCATTACGTTATGACGTATAACGCTATATACTGTTCCGATATAACGTATAACGTTATGTAGCATTACCATATAACGTATAACGTTATGTAGCATTGCCATATAACGTATAACGTTGTATACTGTGACGTTATAACGTATAACGTTATGTAGCATTATGTTATAACGTATAACGTTATTTACTATTACCATACAACGTATAACGTTATGTAGCATTACGTTATAACGTATAACGTTATATACTGTTACCATATAAAGTATAACGTTATGTAGCATTACCATATAACGTATAACCTTACTTAATATTGCCTTATAACGTCTAACGTTATGTAGCATTACGTTATGTCTTATAACGCTATATACTGTTACCATATAACGTATAACGTTATGTAACATTACCTTATATCGTATAACGTCATATACTATTACCTTATAACGATTAACGTTATGTAGTATTACGCTATAACGTATAACGTTATTTTCTAATACCATATAACGAATAACGTTATGTAGCATTACCATATAACGTCTAACGTTATGTAGCATTACGTTATGTCGTATAACGCTATATACTGTTACCATATAACGTTTAACGTTATGTAGCATTACCATATAACGTATAACGTTATGTAGCATTGCCATATAACGTATAACGTTGTATACTGTGACGTTATAACGTATAACGTTATGTAGCATTACCATATAACGTATAACGTTATGTAGTATTACGTTATAACTTATAACGTTATACACTGTTACCACATAACGTATAACGTTATGTAGGTTTACCATATAACGTATAACGTTATGCAGTATTATGTTATAACGTATAACGTTATTTACTATTACCATACAACGTATAACGTTATGTAGCATTACGTTATAGCGTTTAACGTTATGTAGCATTACGTTATAACGTATAACGTTATTTTCTAATACCTTATTACGTATACCGTTATGTAGCATTACCATATAACGTATAACGTTATGTAGTATTATGTTATAACGTATAACGTTATTTACTATCACCATACAACGTATAACGTTATGTAGCATTACGTTAGAACGTATAACGTTATATACTGTTACCATATAACGTATAACGTTATGTAGCATTACCATATAATGTATAACGTTATGTAGCATTATGTTATAACGTATAACGTTATTTACTATTACCATACAACGTATAACGTTATGTAGCATTACGTTATAACGTATAACGTTATATACTGTTAACATATAAATTATAACGTTATGTAGCATTACCATATAATGTATAACGTTATGTAGCATTATGTTATAACGTATAACGTTATTTACTATTACCATACAACGTATAACGTTATGTAGCATTACGTTATGACGTATAACGCTATATACTGTTCCGATATAACGTATAACGTTATGTAGCATTACCATATAACGTATAACGTTATGTAGCATTGCCATATAACTTATAACGTTGTATACTGTGACGTTATAACGTATAACGTTATGTAGCATTATGTTATAACGTATAACGTTATTTACTATTACCATACAACGTATAACGTTATGTAGCATTACGTTATAACGTATAACGTTATATACTGTTACCATATAAAGTATAACGTTATGTAGCATTACCATATAACGTATAACCTTACTTAATATTACCTTATAACGTCTAACGTTATGTAGCATTACGTTATGTCTTATAACGCTATATACTGTTACCATATAACGTATAACGTTATGTAACATTACCTTATATCGTATAACGTCATATACTATTACCTTATAACGATTAACGTTATGTAGTATTACGTTATAACGTATAACGTTATTTTCTAATACCATATAACGAATAACGTTATGTAGCATTACCATATAACGTATAACGTTATGTAGCATTACCATATAACGTATAACCTTACTTAATATTACCTTATAACGTCTAACGTTATGTAGCATTACGTTATGTCGTATAACGCTATATACTGTTACCATATAACGTATAACGTTATGTAGCATTACCTTATATCGTATAACGTTATGTAGCATTACCATATAACGTATAACGTTATGTAGCATTGCCATATAACGTATAACCTTACTTAATATTACCTTATAACGTCTAACGTTATGTAGCATTACGTTATGTCGTATAACGCTATATACTGTTACCTTATAACGTTTAACGTTATGTAGCATTACGTTATAACGTATAACGTTATTTTCTAATACCTTATAACGTATAACGTTATGTAGCATTACCATATAACGTATAACGTTATGTAGCATTACCATATAACGTATAACGTTATGTAGCATTGCCATATAACGTATAACGTTGTATACTGTGACGTTATAACGTATAACGTTATGTAGCATTACCATATAACGTATAACGTTATGTAGTATTACGTTATAACTTATAACGTTATACACTGTTACCACATAACGTATAACGTTATGTAGGTTTACCATATAACGTATAACGTTATGTAGTATTATGTTATAACGTATAACGTTATTTACTATTACCATACAACGTATAACGTTATGTAGCATTACGTTATAGCGTTTAACGTTATGTAGTATTATGTTATAACGTATAACGTTATTTACTATCACCATACAACGTATAACGTTATGTAGCATTACGTTAGAACGTATAACGTTATATACTGTTACCATATAACGTATAACGTTATGTAGCATTACCATATAATGTATAACGTTATGTAGCATTATGTTATAACGTATAACGTTATTTACTATTACCATACAACGTATAACGTTATGTAGCATTACGTTATAACGTATAACGCTATATACTGTTAACATATAAATTATAACGTTATGTAGCATTACCATATAATGTATAACGTTATGTAGCATTATGTTATAACGTATAACGTTATTTACTATTACCATACAACGTATAACGTTATGTAGCATTACGTTATGACGTATAACGCAATATACTGTTCCGATATAACGTATAACGTTATGTAGCATTACCATATAACGTATAACGTTATGTAATATTGCCATATAACGTATAACGTTGTATACTGTGACGTTATAACGTATAACGTTATGTAGCACTATGTTATAACGTATAACGTTATTTACTATTACCATACAACGTATAACGTTATGTAGCATTACGTTATAACGTATAACGTTATATACTGTTACCATATAAAGTATAACGTTATGTAGCATTACCATATAACGTATAACGTTATGTAGCATTGCCATATAACGTATAACGTTGTATACTGTGACGTTATAACGTATAACGTTATGTAGCATTATGTTATAACGTATAACGTTATTTGCTATTACCATACAACGTATAACGTTATGTAGCATTACGTTATAACGTATAACGTTATATACTGTTACCATATAAAGTATAACGTTATGTAGCATTACCATATAATGTATAACGTTATGTAGCATTATGTTATAACGTATAACGTTATTTACTATTACCATACAACGTATAACGTTATGCAGCATTACGTTATGACGTATAACGCTATATACTGTTCCGATATAACGTATAACGTTATGTAGCATTACCTTATATCGTATAACGTTATATACTATTACCTTCTAACTATTAACGTTATGTAGTATTACGTTATAACGTATAACGTTATATACTGTTACCATATAACCCATAACGTTATGTAGCATTACCTTATATCGTATAACGTCATATACTATTACCTTATAACGTTTAACGTTATGTAGCATTACGTTATAACGTGTAACGTTATTTTCTAATACCTTATAACGTATAACGTTATGTAGCATTACCATATAACGTGTAACGTTATGTAGCATTACGTTATAACGTATAACGTTATATACTGTTACCATATAACGTATAACGTTATGTAACATTACCTTATATCGTATAACGTTATATACTATTACCTTATAACGATTAACGTTATGTAGTATTACGTTATAACGTATAACGTTATTTTCTAATACCATATAACGTATAACGTTATGTAGCATTACCATATAACGTATAACGTTATGTAACATTACCATATAACGTATAACCTTACTTAATATTACCTTATAACGTCTAACGTTATGTAGCATTACGTTATGTCGTATAACGCTATATACTGTTACCATATAACGTATAACGTTATGTAGCATTACCTTATATCGTATAACGTTATATACTGTTACCTTATAACGTTTAACGTTATGTCGCATTACGTTATAACGTATAACGTTATTTTCTAATACCTTATAACGTATAACGTTATGTAGCATTACCATATAACGTATAACGTTATGTAGCATTACCATATAACGTATAACGTTATGTAGCATTGCCATATAACGTATAACGTTGTATACTGTGACGTTATAACGTATAACGTTATGTAGCATTATGTTATAACGTATAACGTTATTTACTATTACCATACAACGTATAACGTTATGTAGCATTACGTTATAACGTATAACGTTATATACTGTTACCATATAAAGTATAACGTTATGTAGCATTACCATATAATGTATAACGTTATGTAGCATTATGTTATAACGTATAACGTTATTTACTATTACCATACAACGTATAACGTTATGTAGCATTACGTTATAACGTATAACGTTATATACTTTTACCATATAAAGTATAACGTTATGTAGCATTACCTTATATCGTATAACGTTATATACTATTACCTTATTACGATTAACGTTATGTAGTATTACGTTATAACGTATAACGTTATAGACTGTTACCATATAACGTATAACGTTATGTAGCATTACCTTATATCGTATAACGTCATATACTATTACCTTACAACGTTTAACGTTATGTAGCATTACGTTATAACGTATAACGTTATTTTCTAATACCTTATAACGTATAACGTTATGTAGCATTACCATATAACGTATAACGTTATGTAGCATTACGTTATAACGTATAACGTTATATACTGTTACCATATAACGTATAACGTTATGTAGCATTACCTTATATCGTATAACGTCATATACTATTACCTTATAACGTTTAACGTTATGTAGCATTACGTTATAACGTATAACGTTATATACTGTTACCATATAACGTATAACGTTATGTAGCATTACCTTATAACGTATAACGTTATATTCTGTTACGTTATAACGTATAACGTTATGTAGCATTACCATATAAAGTATAACGTTATTTAGCATTACCATATAATGTATAATGTTATTTACTATTACCTTATAACGTATAACGTTATGTAGCATTACGTTAGAACGTATAACGTTATATACTGTTACCATATAACGTATAACGTTATGTAGCATTACCATATAATGTATAACGTTATGTAGCAATATGTTATAACGTATAACGTTATTTACTATTACCATACAACGTATAACGTTATGTAGCATTACGTTATCTCGTATAACGTTATAAACTGTTACCATATAATGTATAACCTTATGTAGTATTACCATATAATGTATAACGTTATGTAGCATTACCTTATAACGTATAACGTTATGTAGCATTACCATATAACGTATAATGTTATTAACTATTACCTTATAACGTATAACGTTATGTAGCATTACGTTATAACGTATAACGTTATATACTGTTACGTTCTAACGTATAACGTTATGTAGCATTACCATATAACGTATAACGTTATGTAGCATTACGTTATAACGCATAACGTTAGTTACTATTACCTTATAACGTATAACGTTATGTAGCAATACGTTATAACGTATAACGTTATATACTGTTACGTTCTAACGTATAACGTTATGTAGCATTACCATATAACGTATAACGTTATGTAGCATTACGTTATAACGTATAACGTTATGTAGCGTTACCATATAACGTATAACGTTATAAACTGTTACGTTATAACGCATAACGTTATGTAGCATTACCATATAACGTATAACGTTATATACTGTTACCATATAATGTATAACGTTATGTAGCATTACGTTATAACGCATAACGTTAGTTACTATTACCTTATAACGTATAACGTTATGTAGCAATACGTTATAACGTATAACGTTATATACTGTTACGTTCTAACGTATAACGTTATGTAGCATTACCATATAACGTATAACGTTATGTAGCATTACGTTATAACGTATAACGTTACGAAGCGTTACCATATAACGTATAACGTTATAAACTGTTACGTTATAACGCATAACGTTATGTAGCATTACCATATAACGTATAACGTTATATACTGTTACCATATAATGTATAACGTTATGTAGCATTACCATATAATGTATAACGTTATGTAGCATTACCTTATAACGTATAACGTTATGTAGCGTTACCATATAACGTATAACGTTATAAACTGTTACGTTATAACGCATAACGTTATGTGGCATTACCATATAACGTATAACGTTATGTAGCATTACGTTATGACGTATAACGTTATTTACTATTACCTTATAACGTACAACGTTATGTAGCGTTACCATATAACGTATAACGTTATGTGGCATTACGTTATAACTTATAACGTTATATACTGTTACCATATAACGTATAACGTTATTTAATATTACCTTATAACGTATAACGTTATGTAGCATTACGGTATAACGTATAACGTTATATACTGTTACCATATAACGTATAACGTTATGTAGCATTACCTTATAACGTATAACGTTATGTAGCATTACGTTATAACGTATAACGTTATATACTGTTACCATATAACGTATAATGTTATGTAGCATTACCTTATATCGTATAACGTTATATACTATTACCTTATAACGATTAACGTTATGTAGTATTACGTTATAACGTATAACGTTATTTTCTAATACCATATAACGTATAACGTTATGTAGCATTACCATATATCGTATAACGTTATGTAGCATTACCATATAACGTTTAACGTTATGTAGCATTACGTTATAACGTATAACGTTATTTTCTAATACCTTATAACGTATAACGTTATGTAGCATTACCATATAACGTATAACGTTATGTAGCATTACCTTATAACGTATAACGTTATATTCTGTTACGTTATAACGTATAACGTTATGTAGCATTACCATATAACGTATAACGTTATGTGGCATTACGTTATAACTTATAACGTTATATACTGTTACCATATAACGTATAACGTTATTTAATATTACCTTATAACGTATAACGTTATGTAGCATTACGGTATAACGTATAACGTTATATACTGTTACCATATAACGTATAACGTTATGCAGCATTGCTATATAACGTATAACGTTATGTAGCATTACGTTATAACGTATAACGTTAAATACTGTCACCATATAACGTATAAAGTTATGTAGCATTACCATATAACGTATAACGTTATGTAGCATTACCTTATAACGTATAACGTTATTTAGCTTTACCATATAATGTATAATGTTATTTACTATTACCTTATAACGTATAACGTTATGTAGCATTACGTTATCTCGTATAACGTTATATACTGTTACCATATAATGTATAACCTTATGTAGTATTACCATATAATGTATAACGTTATGTAGCATTACCTTATAACGTATAACATTATGTAGCATTACCATATAACGTATAATGTTATTAACTATTACCTTATAACGTATAACGTTATGTAGCATTACGTTATAACGTATAACGTTATATACTGTTACCATATAATGTATAACGTTATGTAGCATTACCATATAATGTATAACGTTATGTAGCATTACCTTATAACGTATAACGTTATGTAGCGTTACCATGTAACGTATAACGTTATAAACTGTTACGTTATAACGCATAACGTTATGTAGCATTACCATATAACGTATAACGTTATGTACCATTACGTTATAACGTATAACGTTATATACTGGTACCATATAACGTATAATGTTATGTAGCATTACCTTATATCGTATAACGTTATATACTATTACCTTATAACGTTTAACGTTATGTAGCATTACGTTATAACGTATAACGTTATTTTCTAATACCTTATAACGTATAACGTTATGTAGCATTACGGTATAACGTATAACGTTATATACTGTTACCATATAACGTATAACGTTATGTAGCATTACCATATAAGGTATAACGTTATGTAGCATTACCTTATAACGTATAACGTTATATTCTGTTACGTTATAACGTATAACGTTATGTAGCATTACCATATAACGTATAACATTATGTAGCATTACGTTATAACGTATAACGTTGTTTACTATTACCTTATAACGTATAACGTTATGTAGCATTACGTTATAACGTATAACGTTATATACTGTTACCATATAACGTATAATGTTATGTAGCATTACCTTATATCGTATAACGTTATATACTATTATCTTATAACGTTTAACGTTATGTAGCATTACGTTATAATGTATAACGTTATTTTCTAATACCTTATAACGTATAACGTTATATAGCGTTACGTTATAACGTATAACGTTATATACTGTTACCATATAACGTATAACGTTATGTAGCATTACCATATAACGTATAACGTTATGTAGCATTACGTTATAACGTATAACGTTATGTAGCGTTACCATGTAACGTATAACGTTATAAACTGTTACGTTATAACGCATAACGTTATGTAGCAGTACCATATAACGTATAACGTTATGTAGCATTACGTTATAACGTATAACGTTATATACTGGTACCATATAACGTATAATGTTATGTAGCATTACCTTATATCGTATAACGTTATATACTATTACCTTATAACGTTTAACGTTATGTAGCATTACGTTATAACGTATAACGTTATTTTCTAATACCTTATAACGTATAACGTTATGTAGCATTACCATATAACGTATAACGTTATGTAGCATTACCTTATAACGTATAACGTTATATTCTGTTACGTTATAACGTATAACGTTATGTAGCATTACCATATAACGTATAACGTTATTTAGCATTACCATATAATGTATAATGTTATTTACTATTACCTTATAACGTATAACGTTATGTAGCATTACGATAGAACGTATAACGTTATATACTGTTACCATATAACGTATAACGTTATATAGCATTACCATATAATGTATAACGTTATGTAGCATTATGTTATAACGTATAACGTTATTTACTATTACCATACAACGTATAACGTTATGTAGCATTACGTTATAACGTATAACGTTATATACTGTTACCATATAATGTATAACGTTATGTAGCATTACGTTAGAACGTATAACGTTATATACTGTTACCATATAACGTATAACGTTATGTAGTATTACCGTATAATGTATAACGTTATGTAGCATTATGTTATAACGTATAACGTTATTTACTATTACCATACAACGTATAACGTTATGTAGCATTACGTTATAACGTATAACGTTATATACTGTTACCATATAAAGTATAACGTTATGTAGCATTACCATATAATGTATAACGTTATGTAGCATTATGTTATAACGTATAACGTTATTTACTATTACCATACAACGTATAACGTTATGTAGCATTACGTTATGACGTATAACGCTATATACTGTTACCATATAACGTATAACGTTATGTAGCATTACCTTATATCGTATAACGTTATATACTATTACCTTATAACGTTTAACGTTATGTAGTATTACGTTATAACGTATAACGTTATATACTGTTACCATATAACGTATAACGTTATGTAGCATTACCTTATATCGTATAACGTTATATACTATTACCTTATAACGATTAACGTTAAGTAGTATTACGTTATAACGTATAACGTTATCTTCTAATACCATATAACGTATAACGTTATGTAGCATTACCATATATCGTATAACGTTATGTAGCATTACCATATAACGTTTAACGTTATGTAGCATTACGTTATAACGTATAACGTTATTTTCTAATACCTTATAACGTATAACGTTATGTAGTATTACCATATAATGTATAACGTTATGTAGTATTATGTTATAACGTATAACGTTATTTACTATTACCATACAACGTATAACGTTATGTAGCATTACCATATAACGTATAACGTTATATACTATTACCTTATAACGATTAACGTTATGTAGCATTACCATATAACGTATAACGTTATGTAGCATTACCTTATAACGTATAACGTTATATTCTGTTACGTTATAACGTATAACGTTATGTAGCATTACCATATAACGTATAACGTTATGTGGCATTACGTTATAACTTATAACGTTATATACTGTTACCATATAACGTATAACGTTATTTAATATTACCTTATAACGTATAACGTTATGTAGCATTACGGTATAACGTATAACGTTATATACTGTTACCATATAACGTATAACGTTATGCAGCATTGCTATATAACGTATAACGTAATGTAGCATTACGTTATAACGTATAACGTTAAATACTGTCACCATATAACGTATAAAGTTATGTAGCATTACCATATAACGTATAACGTTATGTAGCATTACCTTATAACGTATAACGTTATTTAGCTTTACCATATAATGTATAATGTTATTTACTATTACCTTATAACGTATAACGTTATGTAGCATTACGTTATCTCGTATAACGTTATATACTGTTACCATATAATGTATAACCTTATGTAGTATTACCATATAATGTATAACGTTATGTAGCATTACCTTATAACGTATAACGTTATGTAGCATTACCATATAACGTATAATGTTATTAACTATTACCTTATAACGTATAACGTTATGTAGCATTACGTTATAACGTATAACGTTATATACTGTTACCATATAATGTATAACGTTATGTAGCATTACCATATAATGTATAACGTTATGTAGCATTACCTTATAACGTATAACGTTATGTAGCGTTACCATGTAACGTATAACGTTATAAACTGTTACGTTATAACGCATAACGTTATGTAGCATTACCATATAACGTATAACGTTATGTAGCATTACGTTATAACGTATAACGTTATATACTGGTACCATATAACGTATAATGTTATGTAGCATTACCTTATATCGTATAACGTTATATACTATTACCTTATAACGTTTAACGTTATGTAGCATTACGTTATAACGTATAACGTTATTTTCTAATACCTTATAACGTATAACGTTATGTAGCATTACGGTATAACGTATAACGTTATATACTGTTACCATATAACGTATAACGTTATGTAGCATTACGTTATAACGTATAACGTTATTTTCTAATACCTTATAACGTATAACGTTATGTAGCATTACCTTATATCGTATAACGTTATATACTATTACCTTATAACGATTAACGTTATGTAGTATTACGTTATAACGTATAACGTTATTTTCTAATACCATATAACGTATAACGTTATGTAGCATTACCATATATCGTATAACGTTATGTAGCATTACCATATAACGTTTAACGTTATGTAGCATTACGTTATAACGTATAACGTTATTTTCTAATACCTTATAACGTATAACGTTATGTAGTATTACCATATAATGTATAACGTTATGTAGCATTATGTTATAACGTATAACGTTATTTACTATTACCATACAACGTATAACGTTATGTAGCATTACCATATAACGTATAACGTTATATACTATTACCTTATAACGATTAACGTTATATACTGTTACCATATAACGTATAACGTTATGTAGCATTACCTTATAACGTATAACGTTATGTAGCATTACGTTATAACGTATAACGTTATATACTGTTACCATATAACGTATAATGTTATGTAGCATTACCTTATATCGTATAACGTTATATACTATTACCTTATAACGATTAACGTTATGTAGTATTACGTTATAACGTATAACGTTATTTTCTAATACCATATAACGTATAACGTTATGTAGCATTACCATATATCGTATAACGTTATGTAGCATTACCATATAACGTTTAACGTTATGTAGCATTACGTTATAACGTATAACGTTATTTTCTAATACCTTATAACGTATAACGTTATGTAGCATTACCATATAACGTATAACGTTATGTAGCATTACCTTATAACGTATAACGTTATATTCTGTTACGTTATAACGTATAACGTTATGTAGCATTACCATATAACGTATAACGTTATGTGGCATTACGTTATAACTTATAACGTTATATACTGTTACCATATAACGTATAACGTTATTTAATATTACCTTATAACGTATAACGTTATGTAGCATTACGGTATAACGTATAACGTTATATACTGTTACCATATAACGTATAACGTTATGCAGCATTGCTATATAACGTATAACGTAATGTAGCATTACGTTATAACGTATAACGTTAAATACTGTCACCATATAACGTATAAAGTTATGTAGCATTACCATATAACGTATAACGTTATGTAGCATTACCTTATAACGTATAACGTTATTTAGCTTTACCATATAATGTATAATGTTATTTACTATTACCTTATAACGTATAACGTTATGTAGCATTACGTTATCTCGTATAACGTTATATACTGTTACCATATAATGTATAACCTTATGTAGTATTACCATATAATGTATAACGTTATGTAGCATTACCTTATAACGTATAACGTTATGTAGCATTACCATATAACGTATAATGTTATTAACTATTACCTTATAACGTATAACGTTATGTAGCATTACGTTATAACGTATAACGTTATATACTGTTACCATATAATGTATAACGTTATGTAGCATTACCATATAATGTATAACGTTATGTAGCATTACCTTATAACGTATAACGTTATGTAGCGTTACCATGTAACGTATAACGTTATAAACTGTTACGTTATAACGCATAACGTTATGTAGCATTACCATATAACGTATAACGTTATGTAGCATTACGTTATAACGTATAACGTTATATACTGGTACCATATAACGTATAATGTTATGTAGCATTACCTTATATCGTATAACGTTATATACTATTACCTTATAACGTTTAACGTTATGTAGCATTACGTTATAACGTATAACGTTATTTTCTAATACCTTATAACGTATAACGTTATGTAGCATTACGGTATAACGTATAACGTTATATACTGTTACCATATAACGTATAACGTTATGTAGCATTACCATATAACGTATAACGTTATGTAGCATTACCTTATAACGTATAACGTTATATTCTGTTACGTTATAACGTATAACGTTATGTATCATTACCATATAACGTATAACATTATGTAGCATTACGTTATAACGTATAACGTTGTTTACTATTACCTTATAACGTATAACGTTATGTAGCATTACGTTATAACGTATAACGTTATATACTGTTACCATATAACGTATAATGTTATGTAGCATTACCTTATATCGTATAACGTTATATACTATTATCTTATAACGTTTAACGTTATGTAGCATTACGTTATAACGTATAACGTTATTTTCTAATACCTTATAACGTATAACGTTATATAGCGTTACGTTATAACGTATAACGTTATATACTGTTACCATATAACGTATAACGTTATGTAGCATTACCATATAACGTATAACGTTATGTAGCATTACGTTATAACGTATAACGTTATGTAGCGTTACCATGTAACGTATAACGTTATAAACTGTTACGTTATAACGCATAACGTTATGTAGCATTACCATATAACGTATAATGTTATTAACTATTACCTTATAACGTATAACGTTATGTAGCATTACCATATAACGTATAACGTTATATACTGTTACCATATAATGTATAACGTTATGTAGCATTACCATATAATGTATAACGTTATGTAGCATTACCTTATAACGTATAACGTTATGTAGCGTTACCATGTAACGTATAACGTTATAAACTGTTACGTTATAACGCATAACGTTATGTAGCATTACCATATAACGTATAACGTTATGTAGCATTACGTTATAACGTATAACGTTATATACTGGTACCATATAACGTATAATGTTATGTAGCATTACCTTATATCGTATAACGTTATATACTATTACCTTATAACGTTTAACGTTATGTAGCATTACGTTATAACGTATAACGTTATTTTCTAATACCTTATAACGTATAACGTTATGTAGCATTACCATATAACGTATAACGTTATGTAGCATTACCTTATAACGTATAACGTTATATTCTGTTACGTTATAACGTATAACGTTATGTAGCATTACCATATAACGTATAACGTTATTTAGCATTACCATATAATGTATAATGTTATTTACTATTACCTTATAACGTATAACGTTATGTAGCATTACGATAGAACGTATAACGTTATATACTGTTACCATATAACGTATAACGTTATATAGCATTACCATATAATGTATAACGTTATGTAGCATTATGTTATAACGTATAACGTTATTTACTATTACCATACAACGTATAACGTTATGTAGCATTACGTTATAACGTATAACGTTATATACTGTTACCATATAATGTATAACGTTATGTAGCATTACGTTAGAACGTATAACGTTATATACTGTTACCATATAACGTATAACGTTATGTAGTATTACCATATAATGTATAACGTTATGTAGCATTATGTTATAACGTATAACGTTATTTACTATTACCATACAACGTATAACGTTATGTAGCATTACGTTATAACGTATAACGTTATATACTGTTACCATATAAAGTATAACGTTATGTAGCATTACCATATAATGTATAACGTTATGTAGCATTATGTTATAACGTATAACGTTATTTACTATTACCATACAACGTATAACGTTATGTAGCATTACGTTATGACGTATAACGCTATATACTGTTACCATATAACGTATAACGTTATGTAGCATTACCTTATATCGTATAACGTTATATACTATTACCTTATAACGTTTAACGTTATGTAGTATTACGTTATAACGTATAACGTTATATACTGTTACCATATAACGTATAACGTTATGTAGCATTACCTTATATCGTATAACGTCATATACTATTACCTTATAACATTTAACGTTATGTAGCATTACGTTATAACGTATAACATTATTTTCTAATACCTTATTACGTATACCGTTATGTAGCATTACCATATAACGTATAACGTTATGTAGCATTACCTTATAACGTATAACGTTATATTCTGTTACGTTATAACGTATAACGCTATGTAGCATTACCATATAACGTATAACGTTATTTAGCATTACCATATAATGTATAATGTTATTTACTATTACCTTATAACGTATAACGTTATGTGGCATTACGTTAGAACGTATAACGTTATCTACTGTTACCATATAACGTATAACGTTATGTAGCATTGCCTTATAACGTATAACGTTATGTAGCATTACCATATAACGTATAACCTTATTTAATATTACCTTATAACGTATAACCTTATTTAATATTACCTTATAACGTCTAACGTTATGTAGCATTACGTTATGTCGTATAACGCTATATACTGTTACCATATAACGTATAACGTTATGTAGCATTACCTTATATCGTATAACGTTATGTAGCATTACCATATAACGTATAACGTTATGTAGCATTGCCATATAACGTATAACGTTGTATACTGTGACGTTATAACGTATAACGTTTTGTAGCATTACCATATAACGTATAACGTTATATACTCTTACGTTATAAGGTATAACGTTATATATCATTACCATATAACGTATAACGTTATGTAGCATTACCATATAACGTATAACCTTACTTAATATTACCTTATAACGTCTAACGTTATGTAGCATTACGTTATGTCGTATAACGCTATATACTGTTACCTTATAACGTTTAACGTTATGTAGCATTACGTTATAACGTATAACGTTATTTTCTAATACCTTATAACGTATAACGTTATGTAGTATTACCATCTAACGTATAACGTTATGTAGCATTACCATATAACGTATAACGTTATGTAGCATTGCCATATAACGTATAACGTTGTATACTGTGACGTTATAACGTATAACGTTATGTAGCATTACCATATAACGTATAACGTTATGTAGTATTACGTTATAACTTATAACGTTATACACTGTTACCACATAACGTATAACGTTATGTAGGTTTACCATATAACGTATAACGTTATGTAGTATTATGTTATAACGTATAACGTTATTTACTATTACCATACAACGTATAACGTTATGTAGCATTACTTTATAGCGTTTAACGTTATGTAGCATTACGTTATAACGTATAACGTTATTTTCTAATACCTTATTACGTATACCGTTATGTAGCATTACCATATAACGTATAACGTTATGTAGTATTATGTTATAACGTATAACGTTATTTACTATTACCATACAACGTATAACGTTATGTAGCATTACGTTAGAACGTATAACGTTATATACTGTTACCATATAACGTATAGCGTTATGTAGCATTACCATATAATGTATAACGTTATGTAGCATTATGTTATAACGTATAACGTTATTTACTATTACCATACATCGTATAACGTTATGTAGCATTACGTTATAACGTATAACGTTATATACTGTTAACATATAAATTATAACGTTATGTAGCATTACCATATAATGTATAACGTTATGTAGCATTATGTTATAACGTATAACGTTATTTACTATTACCATACAACGTATAACGTTATGTAGCATTACGTTATGACGTATAACGCTATATACTGTTCCGATATAACGTATAACGTTATGTAGCATTACCATATAACGTATAACGTTATGTAGCATTGCCATATAACGTATAACGTTGTATACTGTGACGTTATAACGTATAACGTTATGTAGCATTATGTTATAACGTATAACGTTATTTACTATTACCATACAACGTATAACGTTATGTAGCATTACGTTATAACGTATAACGTTATATACTGTTACCATATAAAGTATAACGTTATGTAGCATTACCATATAACGTATAACCTTACTTAATATTACCTTATAACGTCTAACGTTATGTAGCATTACGTTATGTCGTATAACGCTATATACTGTTACCATATAACGTATAACGTTATGTAACATTACCTTATATCGTATAACGTCATATACTATTACCTTATAACGATTAACGTTATGTAGTATTACGTTATAACGTATAACGTTATTTTCTAATACCATATAACGAATAACGTTATGTAGCATTACCATATAACGTATAACGTTATGTAGCATTACCATATAACGTATAACCTTACTTAATATTACCTTATAACGTCTAACGTTATGTAGCATTACGTTATGTCGTATAACGCTATATACTGTTACCATATAACGTATAACGTTATGTAGCATTACCTTATATCGTATAACGTTATGTAGCATTACCATATAACGTATAACGTTATGTAGCATTGCCATATAACGTATAACGTTGTATACTGTGACGTTATAACGTATAACGTTTTGTAGCATTACCATATAACGTATAACGTTATATACTCTTACGTTATAAGGTATAACGTTATATATCATTACCATATAACGTATAACGTTATGTAGCATTACCATATAACGTATAACCTTACTTAATATTACCTTATAACGTCTAACGTTATGTAGCATTACGTTATGACGTATAACGCAATATACTGTTCCGATATAACGTATAACGTTATGTAGCATTACCATATAACGTATAACGTTATGTAGCATTGCCATATAACGTATAACGTTGTATACTGTGACGCTATAACGTATAACGTTATGTAGCATTATGTTATAACGTATAACGTTATTTACTATTACCATACAACGTATAACGTTATGTAGCATTACGTTATAACGTATAACGTTATATACTGTTACCATATAAAGTATAACGTTATGTAGCATTACCATATAACGTATAACCTTACTTAATATTACCTTATAACGTCTAACGTTATGTAGCATTACGTTATGTCGTATAACGCTATATACTGTTACCATATAACGTATAACGTTATGTAACATTACCTTATATCGTATAACGTCATATACTATTACCTTATAACGATTAACGTTATGTAGTATTACGTTATAACGTATAACGTTATTTTCTAATACCATATAACGAATAACGTTATGTAGCATTACCATATAACGTATAACGTTATGTAGCATTACCATATAACGTATAACCTTACTTAATATTACCTTATAACGTCTAACGTTATGTAGCATTACGTTATGTCGTATAACGCTATATACTGTTACCATATAACGTATAACGTTATGTAGCATTACCTTATATCGTATAACGTTATATACTGTCACCTTATAACGTTTAACGTTATGTAGCATTACGTTATAACGTATAACGTTATTTTCTAATACCTTATAACGTATAATGTTATGTAGCATTACCATATAACGTATAACGTTATGTAGCATTACCATATAACGTATAACGTTATGTAGCATTGCCATATAACGTATAACGTTGTATACTGTGACGTTATAACGTATAACGTTATGTAGCATTATGTTATAACGTATAACGTTATTTTCTAATACCTTATAACGTATAACGTTATGTAGCATTACCATATAACGTATAACGTTATGTAGCATTACGTTATAACGTATAACGTTATATACTGTTACCATATAACGTATAACGTTATGTAGCATTACCTTATATCGTATAACGTCATATACTATTACCTTATAACGTTTACCGTTATGTAGCATTACGTTATAACGTATAACGTTATTTTCTAATACCTTATAACGTATAACGTTATGTAGCATTACCATATAACGTATAACGTTATGTAGCATTACCTTATAACGTATAACGTTATATTCTGTTACGTTATAACGTATAACGTTATGTAGCATTACCATATAAAGTATAACGTTATTTAGCATTACCATATAATGTATAATGTTATTTACTATTACCTTATAACGTATAACGTTATGTAGCATTACGTTAGAACGTATAACGTTATATACTGTTACCATATAACGTATAACGTTATGTAGCATTACCATATAATGTATAACGTTATGTAGCAATATGTTATAACGTATAACGTTATTTACTATTACCATACAACGTATAACGTTATGTAGCATTACGTTATCTCGTATAACGTTATAAACTGTTACCATATAATGTATAACCTTATGTAGCATTACCATATAATGTATAACGTTATGTAGCATTACCTTATAACGTATAACGTTATGTAGCATTACCATATAACGTATAATGTTATTAACTATTACCTTATAACGTATAACGTTATGTAGCATTGCGTTATAACGTATAACGTTATATACTGTTACGTTCTAACGTATAACGTTATGTAGCATTACCATATAACGTATAACGTTATGTAGCATTACGTTATAACGCATAACGTTAGTTACTATTACCTTATAACGTATAACGTTATGTAGCAATACGTTATAACGTATAACGTTATATACTGTTACGTTCTAACGTATAACGTTATGTAGCATTACCATATAACGTATAACGTTATGTAGCATTACGTTATAACGTATAACGTTATGTAGCGTTACCATATAACGTATAACGTTATAAACTGTTACGTTATAACGCATAACGTTATGTAGCATTACCATATAACGTATAACGTTATATACTGTTACCATATAATGTATAACGTTATGTAGCATTACGTTATAACGCATAACGTTAGTTACTATTACCTTATAACGTATAACGTTATGTAGCAATACGTTATAACGTATAACGTTATATACTGTTACTTTCTAACGTATAACGTTATGTAGCATTACCATATAACGTATAACGTTATGTAGCATTACGTTATAACGTATAACGTTACGAAGCGTTACCATATAACGTATAACGTTATAAACTGTTACGTTATAACGCATAACGTTATGTAGCATTACCCTATAACGTATAACGTTATATACTGTTACCATATAATGTATAACGTTATGTAGCATTACCATATAATGTATAACGTTATGTAGCATTACCTTATAACGTATAACGTTATGTAGCGTTACTATATAACGTATAACGTTATAAACTGTTACGTTATAACGCATAACGTTATGTGGCATTACCATATAACGTATAACGTTATGTAGCATTACGTTATAACGTATAACGTTATATACTGTTACCATATAACGTATAATGTTATGTAGCATTACCTTATATCGCATAACGTTATATACTATTACCTTATAACGTTTAACGTTATGTAGCATTACGTTATAACGTATAACGTTATTTTCTAATACCTTATAACGTATAACGTTATGTAGCTTTACGGTATAACGTATAACGTTCTATACTGTTACCATATAACGTATAACGTTATGTAGCATTACCTTATAACGTATAACGTTATGTAGCATTACGTTATAACGTATAACGTTATATACTGTTACCATATAACGTATAATGTTATGTAGCATTACCTTATATCGTATAACGTTATATACTATTACCTTATAACGATTAACGTTATGTAGTATTACGTTATAACGTATAACGTTATTTTCTAATACCATATAACGTATAACGTTATGTAGCATTACCATATATCGTATAACGTTATGTAGCATTACCATATAACGTTTAACGTTATGTAGCATTACGTTATAACGTATAACGTTATTTTCTAATACCTTATAACGTATAACGTTATGTAGCATTACCATATAACGTATAACGTTATGTAGCATTACCTTATAACGTATAAAGTTATATTCTGTTACGTTATAACGTATAACGTTATGTAGCATTACCATATAACGTATAACGTTATGTGGCATTACGTTATAACTTATAACGTTATATACTGTTACCATATAACGTATAACGTTATTTAATATTACCTTATAACGTATAACGTTATGTAGCATTACGGTATAACGTATAACGTTATATACTGTTACCATATAACGTACAACGTTATGCAGCATTGCTATATAACGTATAACGTTATGTAGCATTACGTTATAACGTATAACGTTATATACTGTCACCATATAACGTATAAAGTTATGTAGCATTACCATATAACGTATAACGTTATGTAGCATTACCTTATAACGTATAACGTTATTTAGCTTTACCATATAATGTATAATGTTATTTACTATTACCTTATAACGTATAACGTTATGTAGCATTACGTTATCTCGTATAACGTTATATACTGTTACCATATAATGTATAACCTTATGTAGTATTACCATATAATGTATAACGTTATGTAGCATTACCTTATAACGTATAACGTTATGTAGCATTACCATATAACGTATAATGTTATTAACTATTACCTTATAACGTATAACGTTATGTAGCATTACGTTATAACGTATAACGTTATATACTGTTACCATATAATGTATAACGTTATGTAGCATTACCATATAATGTATAACGTTATGTAGCATTACCTTATAACGTATAACGTTATGTAGCGTTACCATGTAACGTATAACGTTATAAACTGTTACATTATAACGCATAACGTTATGTAGCATTACCATATAACGTATAACGTTATGTAGCATTACGTTATAACGTATAACGTTATATACTGGTACCATATAACGTATAATGTTATGTAGCATTACCTTATATCGTATAACGTTATATACTATTGCCTTATAACGTTTAACGTTATGTAGCATTACGTTATAACGTATAACGTTATTTTCTAATACCTTATAACGTATAACGTTATGTAGCATTACGGTATAACGTATAACGTTATATACTGTTACCATATAACGTATAACGTTATGTAGCATTACCATATAACGTATAACGTTATGTAGCATTACCTAATAACGTATATCGTTATATTCTGTTACGTTATAACGTATAACGTTATGTAGCACTACCATATAACGTATAACATTATGTAGCATTACGTTATAACGTATAACGTTGTTTACTATTACCTTATAACGTATAACGTTATGTAGCATTACGTTATAACGTATAACGTTATATACTGTTACCATATAACGTATAATGTTATGTAGCATTACCTTATATCGTATAACGTTATATACTATTATCTTATAACGTTTAACGTTATGTAGCATTACGTTATAACGTATAACGTTATTTTCTAATACCTTATAACGTATAACGTTATGTAGCATTACGTTATAACGTATAACGTTATATACTGTTACCATATAACGTATAATGTTATGTAGCATTACCTTATAACGTATAACGTTATATACTGTTACCATATAACGTATAACGTTATGTAGCATTACCATATAACGTATAACGTTATGTAGCATTACCTAATAACGTATATCGTTATATTCTGTTACGTTATAACGTATAACGTTATGTAGCATTACCATATAACGTATAACGTTATGTAGCATTACCTTATAACGTATAACGTTATATTCTGTTACGTTATAACGTATAACGTTATGTAGCATTACCATATAACGTATAACATTATGTAGCATTACGTTATAACGTATAACGTTGTTTACTATTACCTTATAACGTATAACGTTATGTAGCATTACGTTATAACGTATAACGTTATATACTGTTACCATATAACGTATAATGTTATGTAGCATTACCTTATATCGTATAACGTTATATACTATTATCTTATAACGTTTAACGTTATGTAGCATTACGTTATAACGTATAACGTTATTTTCTAATACCTTATAACGTATAACGTTATATAGCGTTATGTTATAACGTATAACGTTATATACTGTTACCATATAACGTATAACGTTATGTAGCATTACCATATAACGTATAACGTTATGTAGCATTACGTTATAACGTATAACGTTATGTAGCGTTACCATGTAACGTATAACGTTATAAACTGTTACGTTATAACGCATAACGTTATGTAGCATTACAATATAACGTATAATGTTATTAACTATTACCTTATAACGTATAACGTTATGTAGCATTACGTTATAACGTATAACGTTATATACTGTTACCATATAACGTATAATGTTATGTAGCATTACCTTATATCGTATAACGTTATATACTATTATCTTATAACGTTTAACGTTATGTAGCATTACGTTATAACGTATAACGTTATTTTCTAATACCTTATAACGTATAACGTTATATAGCGTTACGTTATAACGTATAACGTTATATACTGTTACGTTATAACGCATAACGTTATGTAGCATTACCATATAACGTATAACGTTATGTAGCATTACGTTATAACGTATAACGTTATATACTGGTACCATATAACGTATAATGTTATGTAGCATTACCTTATATCGTATAACGTTATATACTATTACCTTATAACGTTTAACGTTATGTAGCATTACGTTATAACGTATAACGTTATTTTCTAATACCTTATAACGTATAACGTTATGTAGGATTACGGGATAACGTATAACGTTATATACTGTTACCATATAACGTATAACGTTATGTAGCATTACCATATAACGTATAACGTTATGTAGCATTACCTTATAACGTATAACGTTATATTCTGTTACGTTATAACGTATAACGTTATGTAGCATTACCATATAACGTATAACATTATGTAGCATTACGTTATAACGTATAACGTTGTTTACTATTACCTTATAACGTATAACGTTATGTAGCATTACGTTATAACGTATAACGTTATATACTGTTACCATATAACGTATAATGTTATGTAGCATTACCTTATATCGTATAACGTTATATACTATTATCTTATAACGTTTAACGTTATGTAGCATTACGTTATAACGTATAACGTTATTTTCTAATACCTTATAACGTATAACGTTATGTAGCGTTACGTTATAACGTATAACGTTATATACTGTTACCACATAACGTATAACGTTATGTAGCATTACCATATAACGTATAACGTTATGTAGCATTACGTTATAACGTATAACGTTATATACTATTACCTTATAACGTATAACGTTATGTAGCATTACGTTATAACGTATAACGTTACATACTCTTACCATATAACGTATAACGATATGTAGCATTACCTTATATCGTATAACGTTATATACTATTACCTTATATCGTTTAACGTTATGTAGCATTACGTTATAACGCATAACATTATTTACTATTACCTTATAACGTATAACGTTATGTAGCAATACGTTATAACGTATAACGTTATATACTGTTACGTTCTAACGTATAACATTATGTAGCATTACCATATAACGTATAACGTTATGTAGCATTACGTTATAACGTATAACGTTATGTAGCGTTACCATATAACGTATAACGTTATAAACTGTTACGTTATAACGCATAACGTTATGTAGCATTACCATATAACGTATAACGTTATATACTGTTACCATATAATGTATAACGTTATGTAGCATTACCATATAATGTATAACGTTATGTAGCATTACCTTATAACGTATAACGTTATGTAGCGTTACCATATAACGTATAACGTTATAAACTGTTACGTTATAACGCATAACGTTATGTGGCATTACCATATAACGTATAACGTTATGTAGCATTACGTTATAACGTATAACGTTATATACTGTTACCATATAACGTATAATGTTATGTAGCATTACCTTATATCGTATAACGTTATATTCTGTTACGTTATAACGTATAACGTTATGTAGCATTACGTTATAACGTATAACGTTGTTTACTATTACCTTATAACGTATATCGTTATGTAGCATTACGTTATAATGTATAACGTTATATACTGTTACCATATAACGTATACCGTTATGTAGCATTACCATATAATGTATAACGATATGTAGCATTACCTTATAACGTATAACGTTATGTAGCATTACCATATAACGTATAACGTTATATACTGTTACGTTATAACGTATAACGTTATGTAGCGTTACCATATAACGTATAACGTTATATACTATTACCTTATAACGTTTAACGTTATGTAGCATTACGTTATAACGTATAACGTTATATAGCATTACCATATAACATATAGCGTTATGTAGCATTACGTTATAACGTATAACGTTATATACTGTTACCATATAACCTATAACGTTATGTAGCATTACCTTATATCGTATAACGTCATATACTATTACCTTATAACGTTTAACGTTATGTAGCATTACGTTATAACGTGTAACGTTATTTTCTAATACCTTATAACGTATAACGTTATGTAGCATTACCATATAACGTATAACGTTATGTAGCATTACGTTATAACGTATAACGTTATATACTGTTACCATATAACGTATAACGTTATGTAACATTACCTTATATCGTATAACGTTATATACTATTACCTTATAACGATTAACGTTATGTAGTATTACGTTATAACGTATAACGTTATTTTCTAATACCATATAACGTATAACGTTATGTAGCATTACCATATAACGTATAACGTTATGTAGCATTACCATATAACGTATAACGTTTTGTAGCATTGCCATATAACGTATAACGTTGTATACTGTGACGTTATAACGTATAACGTTATGTAGCATTATGTTATAACGTATAACGTTATTTACTATTACCATACAACGTATAACGTTATGTAGCATTACGTTATAACGTATAACGTTATATACTGTTACCATATAAAGTATAACGTTATGTAGCATTACCATATAATGTATAACGTTATGTAGCATTATGTTATAACGTATAACGTTATTTACTATTACCATACAACGTATAACGTTACGTAGCATTACGTTATGACGTATAACGCTATATACTGTTCCGATATAACGTATAACGTTATGTAGCATTACCTTATATCGTATAACGTTATATACTATTACCTTATTACGATAAACGTTATGTAGTATTACGTTATAACGTATAACGTTATAGACTGTTAACGTATAACGTATAACGTTATGTAGCATTACCTTATATCGTATAACGTCATATACTATTACCTTATAACGTTTAACGTTATGTAGCATTACTTTATAACGTATAACGTTATTTTCTAATACCTTATAACGTATAACGTTATGTAGCATTACCATATAACGTATAACGTTATGTAGCATTACGTTATAACGTATAACGTTATATACTGTTACCATATAACGTATAACGTTATGTAGCATTACCTTATATCGTATAACGTCATATACTATTACCTTATAACGTTTAACGTTATGTAGCATTACGTTATAACGTATAACGTTATTTTCTAATACCTTATAACGTATAACGTTATGTAGCATTACCATATAACGTATAACGTTATGTAGCATTACCTTATAACGTATAACGTTATATTCTGTTACGTTATAACGTATAACGTTATGTAGCATTACCATATAAAGTATAACGTTATTTAGCATTACCATATAATGTATAATGTTATTTACTATTACCTTATAACGTATAACGTTATGTAGCATTACGTTAGAACGTATAACGTTATATACTGTTACCATATAACGTATAACGTTATGTAGCATTACCATATAATGTATAACGTTATGTAGCATTATGTTATAACGTATAACGTTATTTACTATTACCATACAACGTATAACGTTATGTAGCATTACGTTATAACGTATAACGTTATATACTGTTGCCATATAACGTATAACGTTATGTAGCATTACCATATAACGTATAACGTTACGTAGCATTACGTTATAACTTATAACGTTATATACTGTTACCATATAACGTATAACGTTATTTAATATTACCTTATAACGTATAACGTTATGTAGCATTACGTTATAACGTATAACGTTATATACTGTCACCATATAACGTATAAAGTTATGTAGCATTACCATATAACGTATAACGTTATGTAGCATTACCTTATAACGTATAACGTTATATACTGTTACCATATAACGTATAACGTTATGTAGCATTACCATATAACGTATAACATTATGTAGCATTACGTTATAACGTATAACGTTGTTTACTATTACCTTATAACGTATAACGTTATGTAGCATTACGTTATAACATATAACGATATATACTGTTACCATATAACGTATAATGTTATGTAGCATTACCTTATATCGTATAACGTTATATACTATTACCTTATAACGTTTAACGTTATGTAGCATTACGTTATAACGCATAACGTTAGTTACTATTACCTTATAACGTATAACGTTATGTAGCAATACGTTATATCGTATAACGTTATATACTGTTACGTTCTAACGTATAACGTTATGTAGCATTACCATATAACGTATAACGTTATGTAGCATTACGTTATAACGTATAACGTTATGTAGCATTACGTTATAACGTATAACGTTATATACTGTTACCATATAACGTATAATGTTATATAGCATTACCTTATATCGTATAACGTTATATACTATTACCTTATAACGATTAACGTTATGTAGTATTACGTTATAACGTATAACGTTATGTAGCATTACCTTATAACGTATAACGTTGTATTCTGTTACGTTATAACGTATAAAGTTATATAGCATTACCATATAACGTATAACGTTATGTGGCATTACGTTATAACTTATAACGTTATATACTGTTACCATATAACGTATAACGTTATTTAATATTACCTTATAACGTATAACGTTATGTAGCATTACGTTATAACGTATAACGTTATATACTGTCACCATATAACGTATAAAGTTATGTAGCATTACCATATAACGTATAACGTTATGTAGCATTACCTTATAACGTATAACGTTATTTCGCATTACCATATAATGTATAATGTTATTTACTATTACCTTATAACGTATAACGTTATGTAGCATTACGGTATAACGTATAACGTTATATACTGTTACCATATAACGTATAACGTTATGTAGCATTACCATATAACGTATAACGTTATGTAGCATTACCTTATAACGTATAACGTTATATTCTGTTACGTTATAACGTATAACGTTATGTAGCATTACCATATAACGTATAACATTATGTAGCATTACGTTATAACGTATAACGTTGTTTACTATTACCTTATAACGTATAACGTTATGTAGCATTACGTTATAACATATAACGTTATATACTGTTACCATATAACGTATAATGTTATGTAGCATTACCTTATATCGTATAACGTTATATACTATTACCTTATAACGTTTAACGTTATGTAGCATTACGTTATAACGCATAACGTTAGTTACTATTACCTTATAACGTATAACGTTATGTAGCAATACGTTATATCGTATAACGTTATATACTGTTACGTTCTAACGTATAACGTTATGTAGCATTACCATATAACGTATAACGTTATGTAGCATTACGTTATAACGTATAACGTTATGTAGCATTACGTTATAACGTATAACGTTATATACTGTTACCATATAACGTATAATGTTATGTAGCATTACCTTATATCGTATAACGTTATATACTATTACCTTATAACGATTAACGTTATGTAGTATTACGTTATAACGTATAACGTTATTTTCTAATACCATATAACGTATAACGTTATGTAGCATTACCATATATCGTATAACGTTATGTAGCATTACCATATAACGTATAACGTTATATACTGTGACGTTATAACGTATAACGTTATGTAGCATTACCATATAACGTATAACGTTATGTAGCATTACGTTATAACGTATAACGTTATATACTGTTACCATATAAAGTATAACGTTATGTAGCATTACCATATAACGTATAACCTTACTTAATATTACCTTATAACGTCTAACGTTATGTAGCATTACGTTATGTCGTATAACGCTATATACTGTTACCATATAACGTATAACGTTATGTAACATTACCTTATATCGTATAACGTCATATACTATTACCTTATAACGATTAACGTTATGTAGTATTACGTTATAACGTATAACGTTATTTTCTAATACCATATAACGAATAACGTTATGTAGCATTACCATATAACGTATAACGTTATGTAGCATTACCATATAACGTATAACCTTACTTAATATTACCTTATAACGTCTAACGTTATGTAGCATTACGTTATGTCGTATAACGCTATATACTGTTACCATATAACGTATAACGTTATGTAGCATTACCTTATATCGTATAACGTTATGTAGCATTACCATATAACGTATAACGTTATGTAGCATTGCCATATAACGTATAACGTTGTATACTGTGACGTTATAACGTATAACGTTTTGTAGCATTACCATATAACGTATAACGTTATATACTCTTACGTTATAAGGTATAACGTTATATATCATTACCATATAACGTATAACGTTATGTAGCATTACCATATAACGTATAACCTTACTTAATATTACCTTATAACGTCTAACGTTATGTAGCATTACGTTATGTCGTATAACGCTATATACTGTTACCTTATAACGTTTAACGTTATGTAGCATTATGTTATAACGTATAACGTTATTTTCTAATACCTTATAACGTATAACGTTATGTAGCATTACCATATAACGTATAACGTTATGTAGCATTACCATATAACGTATAACGTTATGTAGCATTGCCATATAACGTATAACGTTGTATACTGTGACGTTATAACGTATAACGTTATGTAGCATTACCATATAACGTATAACGTTATGTAGTATTACGTTATAACTTATAACGTTATACACTGTTACCACATAACGTATAACGTTATGTAGGTTTACCATATAACGTATAACGTTATGTAGTATTATGTTATAACGTATAACGTTATTTACTATTACCATACAACGTATAACGTTATGTAGCATTACGTTATAGCGTTTAACGTTATGTAGCATTACGTTATAACGTATAACGTTATTTTCTAATACCTTATTACGTATACCGTTATGTAGCATTACCATATAACGTATAACGTTATGTAGTATTATGTTATAACGTATAACGTTATTTACTATCACCATACAACGTATAACGTTATGTAGCATTACGTTAGAACGTATAACGTTATATACTGTTACCATATAACGTATAACGTTATGTAGCATTACCATATAATGTATAACGTTATGTAGCATTATGTTATAACGTATAACGTTATTTACTATTACCATACAACGTATAACGTTATGTAGCATTACGTTATAACGTATAACGTTATATACTGTTAACATATAAATTATAACGTTATGTAGCATTACCATATAATGTATAACGTTATGTAGCATTATGTTATAACGTATAACGTTATTTACTATTACCATACAACGTATAACGTTATGTAGCATTACGTTATGACGTATAACGCAATATACTGTTCCGATATAACGTATAACGTTATGTAGCATTAGCATATAACGTATAACGTTATGTAGCATTGCCATATAACGTATAACGTTGTATACTGTGACGCTATAACGTATAACGTTATGTAGCATTATGTTATAACGTATAACGTTATTTACTATTACCATACAACGTATAACGTTATGTAGCATTACGTTATAACGTATAACGTTATATACTGTTACCATATAAAGTATAACGTTATGTAGCATTACCATATAACGTATAACCTTACTTAATATTACCTTATAACGTCTAACGTTATGTAGCATTACGTTATGTCGGATAACGCTATATACTGTTACCATATAACGTATAACGTTATGTAACATTACCTTATATCGTATAACGTCATATACTATTACCTTATAACGATTAACGTTATGTAGTATTACGTTATAACGTATAACGTTATTTTCTAATACCATATAACGAATAACGTTATGTAGCATTACCATATAACGTATAACGTTATGTAGCATTACCATATAACGTATAACCTTACTTAATATTACCTTATAACGTCTAACGTTATGTAGCATTACGTTATGTCGTATAACGCTATATACTGTTACCATATAACGTATAACGTTATGTAGCATTACCTTATATCGTATAACGTTATATACTGTCACCTTATAACGTTTAACGTTATGTAGCATTACGTTATAACGTATAACGTTATTTTCTAATACCTTATAACGTATAATGTTATGTAGCATTACCATATAACGTATAACGTTATGTAGCATTACCATATAACGTATAACGTTATGTAGCATTGCCATATAACGTATAACGTTGTATACTGTGACGTTATAACGTATAACGTTATGTAGCATTATGTTATAACGTATAACGTTATTTTCTAATACCTTATAACGTATAACGTTATGTAGCATTACCATATAACGTATAACGTTATGTAGCATTACGTTATAACGTATAACGTTATATACTGTTACCATATAACGTATAACGTTATGTAGCATTACCTTATATCGTATAACGTCATATACTATTACCTTATAACGTTTACCGTTATGTAGCATTACGTTATAACGTATAACGTTATTTTCTAATACCTTATAACGTATAACGTTATGTAGCATTACCATATAACGTATAACGTTATGTAGCATTACCTTATAACGTATAACGTTATATTCTGTTACGTTATAACGTATAACGTTATGTAGCATTACCATATAAAGTATAACGTTATTTAGCATTACCATATAATGTATAATGTTATTTACTATTACCTTATAACGTATAACGTTATGTAGCATTACGTTAGAACGTATAACGTTATATACTGTTACCATATAACGTATAACGTTATGTAGCATTACCATATAATGTATAACGTTATGTAGCAATATGTTATAACGTATAACGTTATTTACTATTACCATACAACGTATAACGTTATGTAGCATTACGTTATCTCGTATAACGTTATAAACTGTTACCATATAATGTATAACCTTATGTAGCATTACCATATAATGTATAACGTTATGTAGCATTACCTTATAACGTATAACGTTATGTAGCATTACCATATAACGTATAATGTTATTAACTATTACCTTATAACGTATAACGTTATGTAGCATTACGTTATAACGTATAACGTTATATACTGTTACGTTCTAACGTATAACGTTATGTAGCATTACCATATAACGTATAACGTTATGTAGCATTACGTTATAACGCATAACGTTAGTTACTATTACCTTATAACGTATAACGTTATGTAGCAATACGTTATAACGTATAACGTTATATACTGTTACGTTCTAACGTATAACGTTATGTAGCATTACCATATAACGTATAACGTTATAAACTGTTACGTTATAACGCATAACGTTATGTAGCATTACCATATAACGTATAACGTTATATACTGTTACCATATAATGTATAACGTTATGTAGCATTACGTTATAACGCATAACGTTAGTTACTATTACCTTATAACGTATAACGTTATGTAGCAATACGTTATAACGTATAACGTTATATACTGTTACTTTCTAACGTATAACGTTATGTAGCATTACCATATAACGTATAACGTTATGTAGCATTACGTTATAACGTATAACGTTACGAAGCGTTACCATATAACGTATAACGTTATAAACTGTTACGTTATAACGCATAACGTTATGTAGCATTACCCTATAACGTATAACGTTATATACTGTTACCATATAATGTATAACGTTATGTAGCATTACCATATAATGTATAACGTTATGTAGCATTACCTTATAACGTATAACGTTATGTAGCGTTACCATATAACGTATAACGTTATAAACTGTTACGTTATAACGCATAACGTTATGTGGCATTACCATATAACGTATAACGTTATGTAGCATTACGTTATAACGTATAACGTTATATACTGTTACCATATAACGTATAATGTTATGTAGCATTACCTTATATCGTATAACGTTATATACTATTACCTTATAACGTTTAACGTTATGTAGCATTACGTTATAACGTATAACGTTATTTTCTAATACCTTATAACGTATAACGTTATGTAGCTTTACGGTATAACGTATAACGTTCTATACTGTTACCATATAACGTATAACGTTATGTAGCATTACCTTATAACGTATAACGTTATGTAGCATTACGTTATAACGTATAACGTTATATACTGTTACCATATAACGTATAATGTTATGTAGCATTACCTTATATCGTATAACGTTATATACTATTACCTTATAACGATTAACGTTATGTAGTATTACGTTATAACGTATAACGTTATTTTCTAATACCATATAACGTATAACGTTATGTAGCATTACCATATATCGTATAACGTTATGTAGCATTACCATATAACGTTTAACGTTATGTAGCATTACGTTATAACGTATAACGTTATTTTCTAATACCTTATAACGTATAACGTTATGTAGCATTACCATATAACGTATAACGTTATGTAGCATTACCTTATAACGTATAACGTTATATTCTGTTACGTTATAACGTATAACGTTATGTAGCATTACCATATAACGTATAACGTTATGTGGCATTACGTTATAACTTGTAACGTTATATACTGTTACCATATAACGTATAACGTTATTTAATATTACCTTATAACGTATAACGTTATGTAGCATTACGGTATAACGTATAACGTTATATACTGTTACCATATAACGTACAACGTTATGCAGCATTGCTATATAACGTATAACGTTATGTAGCATTACGTTATAACGTATAACGTTATATACTGTCACCATATAACGTATAAAGTTATGTAGCATTACCATATAACGTATAACGTTATGTAGCATTACCTTATAACGTATAACGTTATTTAGCTTTACCATATAACGTATAACCTTACTTAATATTACCTTATAACGTCTAACGTTATGTAGCATTACGTTATGTCGTATAACGCTATATACTGTTACCATATAACGTATAACGTTATGTAGCATTACCTTATATCGTATAACGTTATAAACTGTTACGTTATAACGCATAACGTTATGTAGCATTACCATATAACGTATAATGTTATTAACTATTACCTTATAACGTATAACGTTATGTAGCATTACGTTATAACGTATAACGTTATATACTGTTACCATATAATGTATAACGTTATGTAGCATTACCATATAATGTATAACGTTATGTAGCATTACCTTATAACGTATAACGTTATGTAGCGTTACCATGTAACGTATAACGTTATAAACTGTTACGTTATAACGCATAACGTTATGTAGCATTACCATATAACGTATAACGTTATATACTGGTACCATATAACGTATAATGTTATGTAGCATTACCATATAACGTATAATGTTATTAACTATTACCTTATAACGTATAACGTTATGTAGCATTACGTTATAACGTATAACGTTATATACTGTTACCATATAATGTATAACGTTATGTAGCATTACCATATAATGTATAACGTTATGTAGCATTACCTTATAACGTATAACGTTATGTAGCGTTACCATGTAACGTATAACGTTATAAACTGTTACGTTATAACGCATAACGTTATGTAGCATTACCATATAACGTATAACGTTATGTAGCATTACGTTATAACGTATAACGTTATATACTGGTACCATATAACGTATAATGTTATGTAGCATTACCTTATATCGTATAACGTTATATACTATTACCTTACAACGTTTAACGTTATGTAGCATTACGTTATAACGTATAACGTTATTTTCTAATACCTTATAACGTATAACGTTATGTAGCATTACGGTATAACGTATAACGTTATATACTGTTACCATATAACGTATAACGTTATGTAGCATTACCATATAACGTATAACGTTATGTAGCATTACCTAATAACGTATATCGTTATATTCTGTTACGTTATAACGTATAACGTTATGTAGCACTACCATATAACGTATAACATTATGTAGCATTACGTTATAACGTATAACGTTGTTTACTATTACCTTATAACGTATAACGTTATGTAGCATTACGTTATAACGTATAACGTTATATACTGTTACCATATAACGTATAATGTTATGTAGCATTACCTTATATCGTATAACGTTATATACTATTATCTTATAACGTTTAACGTTATGTAGCATTACGTTATAACGTATAACGTTATTTTCTAATACCTTATAACGTATAACGTTATGTAGCATTACGTTATAACGTATATCGTTATATTCTGTTACGTTATAACGTATAACGTTATGTAGCATTACCATATAACGTATAACGTTATGTAGCATTACCTTATAACGTATAACGTTATATTCTGTTACGTTATAACGTATAACGTTATGTAGCATTACCATATAACGTATAACATTATGTAGCATTACGTTATAACGTATAACGTTGTTTACTATTACCTTATAACGTATAACGTTATGTAGCATTACGTTATAACGTATAACGTTATATACTGTTACCATATAACGTATAATGTTATGTAGCATTACCTTATATCGTATAACGTTATATACTATTATCTTATAACGTTTAACGTTATGTAGCATTACGTTATAACGTATAACGTTATTTTCTAATACCTTATAACGTATAACGTTATATAGCGTTACGTTATAACGTATAACGTTATATACTGTTACCATATAACGTATAACGTTATGTAGCATTACCATATAACGTATAACGTTATGTAGCATTACGTTATAACGTATAACGTTATGTAGCGTTACCATGTAACGTATAACGTTATAAACTGTTACGTTATAACGCATAACGTTATGTAGCATTACAATATAACGTATAATGTTATTAACTATTACCTTATAACGTATAACGTTATGTAGCATTACGTTATAACGTATAACGTTATATACTGTTACCATATAATGTATAACGTTATGTAGCATTACCATATAATGTATAACGTTATGTAGCATTACCTTATAACGTATAACGTTATGTAGCGTTACCATGTAACGTATAACGTTATAAACTGTTACGTTATAACGCATAACGTTATGTAGCATTACCATATAACGTATAACGTTATGTAGCATTACGTTATAACGTATAACGTTATATACTGGTACCATATAACGTATAATGTTATGTAGCATTACCTTATATCGTATAACGTTATATACTATTACCTTATAACGTTTAACGTTATGTAGCATTACGTTATAACGTATAACGTTATTTTCTAATACCTTATAACGTATAACGTTATGTAGGATTACGGTATAACGTATAACGTTATATACTGTTACCATATAACGTATAACGTTATGTAGCATTACCATATAACGTATAACGTTATGTAGCATTACCTTATAACGTATAACGTTATATTCTGTTACGTTATAACGTATAACGTTATGTAGCATTACCATATAACGTATAACATTATGTAGCATTACGTTATAACGTATAACGTTGTTTACTATTACCTTATAACGTATAACGTTATGTAGCATTACGTTATAACGTATAACGTTATATACTGTTACCATATAACGTATAATGTTATGTAGCATTACCTTATATCGTATAACGTTATATACTATTATCTTATAACGTTTAACGTTATGTAGCATTACGTTATAACGTATAACGTTATTTTCTAATACCTTATAACGTATAACGTTATGTAGCGTTACGTTATAACGTATAACGTTATATACTGTTACCACATAACGTATAACGTTATGTAGCATTACCATATAACGTATAACGTTATGTAGCATTACGTTATAACGTATAACGTTATATACTATTACCTTATAACGTATAACGTTATGTAGCATTACGTTATAACGTATAACGTTACATACTCTTACCATATAACGTATAACGATATGTAGCATCACCTTATATCGTATAACGTTATATACTATTACCTTATATCGTTTAACGTTATGTAGCATTACGTTATAACGCATAACATTATTTACTATTACCTTATAACGTATAACGTTATGTAGCAATACGTTATAACGTATAACGTTATATACTGATACGTTCTAACGTATAACATTATGTAGCATTACCATATAACGTATAACGTTATGTAGCATTACGTTATAACGTATAACGTTATGTAGCGTTACCATATAACGTATAACGTTATAAACTGTTACGTTATAACGCATAACGTTATGTAGCATTACCATATAACGTATAACGTTATATACTGTTACCATATAATGTATAACGTTATGTAGCATTACCATATAATCTATAACGTTATGTAGCATTACCTTATAACGTATAACGTTATGTAGCGTTACCATATAACGTATAACGTTATAAACTGTTACGTTATAACGCATAACGTTATGTGGCATTACCATATAACGTATAACGTTATGTAGCATTACGTTATAACGTATAACGTTATATACTGTTACCATATAACGTATAATGTTATGTAGCATTACCTTATATCGTATAACGTTATATTCTGTTACGTTATAACGTATAACGTTATGTAGCATTACGTTATAACGTATAACGTTGTTTACTATTACCTTATAACGTATATCGTTATGTAGCATTACGTTATAATGTATAACGTTATATACTGTTACCATATAACGTATACCGTTATGTAGCATTACCATATAATGTATAACGATATGTAGCATTACCTTATAACGTATAACGTTATGTAGCATTACCATATAACGTATAACGTTATATACTGTTACGTTATAACGTATAACGTTATGTAGCGTTACCATATAACGTATAACGTTATATACTATTACCTTATAACGTTTAACGTTATGTAGCATTACGTTATAACGTATAACGTTATTTACTATTACCTTATAACATATAACGTTATGTAGCATTACCATATATCGTATAACGTTATATACTATTACCTTATAACGTATAACGTTATGTAGCATTACCTTATAACGTATAACGTTATATTCTGTTACGTTATAACGTATAACGTTACATACTCTTACCATATAACGTATAACGATACGTAGCATTACCTTATATCGTATAACGTTATATACTATTACCTTATAACGTTTAACGTTATGTAGCATTACGGTATAACGAAAAACGTTATTTACTATTACCTTATAACGTATAACGTTATGTAGCAATACGTTATAACGTATAACGTTATATACTGTTACGTTATAACGTATAACGTTATGTAGCATTACGTTATAACGTATAACGTTGTTTACTATTACCTTATAACGTATATCGTTATGTAGCATTACGTTATAATGTATAACGTTATATACTGTTACCATATAACGTATACCGTTATGTAGCATTACCATATATTGTATAACGATATGTAGCATTACCTTATAACGTATAACGTTATGTAGCATTACCATATAACGTATAACGTTATATACTGTTACGTTATAACGTATAACGTTATATACTGTTACCATATAATGTATAACGTTATGTAGCATTACCATATAATGTATAACGTTATGTAGCATTACCTTATAACGTATAACGTTATGTAGCGTTACCATGTAACGTATAACGTTATAAACTGTTACGTTATAACGCATAACGTTATGTAGCATTACCATATAACGTATAACGTTATGTAGCATTACGTTATAACGTATAACGTTATATACTGGTACCATATAACGTATAATGTTATGTAGCATTACCTTATATCGTATAACGTTATATACTATTACCTTATAACGTTTAACGTTATGTAGCATTACGTTATAACGTATAACGTTATTTTCTAATACCTTATAACGTATAACGTTATGTAGGATTACGGTATAACGTATAACGTTATATACTGTTACCATATAACGTATAACGTTATGTAGCATTACCATATAACGTATAACGTTATGTAGCATTACCTTATAACGTATAACGTTATATTCTGTTACGTTATAACGTATAACGTTATGTAGCATTACCATATAACGTATAACATTATGTAGCATTACGTTATAACGTATAACGTTGTTTACTATTACCTTATAACGTATAACGTTATGTAGCATTACGTTATAACGTATAACGTTATATACTGTTACCATATAACGTATAATGTTATGTAGCATTACCTTATATCGTATAACGTTATATACTATGATCTTATAACGTTTAACGTTATGTAGCATTACGTTATAACGTATAACGTTATTTTCTAATACCTTATAACGTATAACGTTATGTAGCGTTACGTTATAACGTATAACGTTATATACTGTTACCACATAACGTATAACGTTATGTAGCATTACCATATAACGTATAACGTTATGTAGCATTACGTTATAACGTATAACGTTATATACTATTACCTTATAACGTATAACGTTATGTAGCATTACGTTATAACGTATAACGTTACATACTCTTACCATATAACGTATAACGATATGTAGCATCACCTTATATCGTATAACGTTATATACTATTACCTTATATCGTTTAACGTTATGTAGCATTACGTTATAACGCATAACATTATTTACTATTACCTTATAACGTATAACGTTATGTAGCAATACGTTATAACGTATAACGTTATATACTGTTACGTTCTAACGTATAACATTATGTAGCATTACCATATAACGTATAACGTTATGTAGCATTACGTTATAACGTATAACGTTATGTAGCGTTACCATATAACGTATAACGTTATAAACTGTTACGTTATAACGCATAACGTTATGTAGCATTACCATATAACGTATAACGTTATATACTGTTACCATATAATGTATAACGTTATGTAGCATTACCATATAATCTATAACGTTATGTAGCATTACCTTATAACGTATAACGTTATGTAGCGTTACCATATAACGTATAACGTTATAAACTGTTACGTTATAACGCATAACGTTATGTGGCATTACCATATAACGTATAACGTTATGTAGCATTACGTTATAACGTATAACGTTATATACTGTTACCATATAACGTATAATGTTATGTAGCATTACCTTATATCGTATAACGTTATATTCTGTTACGTTATAACGTATAACGTTATGTAGCATTACGTTATAACGTATAACGTTGTTTACTATTACCTTATAACGTATATCGTTATGTAGCATTACGTTATAATGTATAACGTTATATACTGTTACCATATAACGTATACCGTTATGTAGCATTACCATATAATGTATAACGATATGTAGCATTACCTTATAACGTATAACGTTATGTAGCATTACCATATAACGTATAACGTTATATACTGTTACGTTATAACGTATAACGTTATGTAGCGTTACCATATAACGTATAACGTTATATACTATTACCTTATAACGTTTAACGTTATGTAGCATTACGTTATAACGTATAACGTTATTTACTATTACCTTATAACATATAACGTTATGTAGCATTACCATATATCGTATAACGTTATATACTATTACCTTATAACGTATAACGTTATGTAGCATTACCTTATAACGTATAACGTTATATTCTGTTACGTTATAACGTATAACGTTACATACTCTTACCATATAACGTATAACGATACGTAGCATTACCTTATATCGTATAACGTTATATACTATTACCTTATAACGTTTAACGTTATGTAGCATTACGGTATAACGAAAAACGTTATTTACTATTACCTTATAACGTATAACGTTATGTAGCAATACGTTATAACGTATAACGTTATATACTGTTACGTTATAACGTATAACGTTATGTAGCATTACGTTATAACGTATAACGTTGTTTACTATTACCTTATAACGTATATCGTTATGTAGCATTACGTTATAATGTATAACGTTATATACTGTTACCATATAACGTATACCGTTATGTAGCATTACCATATAATGTATAACGATATGTAGCATTACCTTATAACGTATAACGTTATGTAGCATTACCATATAACGTATAACGTTATATACTGTTACGTTATAACGTATAACGTTATGTAGCGTTACCATATAACGTATAACGTTATATACTATTACCTTATAACGTTTAACGTTATGTAGCATTACGTTATAACGTATAACGTTATTTACTATTACCTTATAACATATAACGTTATGTAGCATTACCATATAATGTATAACGTTATGTAGCATTACCTTATAACGTATAACGTTATGTAGCGTTTCGTTATAACGTATAACGTTATATACTGTTACCATATAACGTATAACGTTATGTAGCATTACCATATAATGGATAACGTCATGTAGCATTACCTTATAACGTATAACGTTATATACTATTACCTTATAAAGTATAACGTTATACACTATTACCTTATAAGGTATAACGTTATGTAGCATTACCATATAACGTATAACGTTATATACTGTTACGTTATAACGTATAACGTTATGTAGCATTACCATATAACGTATAACGTTATATACTGTTACGTTATAACGTATAACGTTATATAGCATTACCATATAACATATAACGTTATGTAGCATTACGTTATAACGTATAACGTTATATACTGTTACCATATAACCTATAACGTTATGTAGCATTACCTTATATCGTATAACGTCATATACTATTACCTTATAACGTTTAACGTTATGTAGCATTACGTTATAACGTGTAACGTTATTTTCTAATACCTTATAACGTATAACGTTATGTAGCATTACCATATAACGTATAACGTTATGTAGCATTACGTTATAACGTATAACGTTATATACTGTTACCATATAACGTATAACGTTATGTAACATTACCTTATATCGTATAACGTTATATACTATTACCTTATAACGATTAACGTTATGTAGTATTACGTTATAACGTATAACGTTATTTTCTAATACCATATAACGTATAACGTTATGTAGCATTACCATATAACGTATAACGTTATGTAGCATTACCATATAACGTATAACCTTACTTAATATTACCTTATAACGTCTAACGTTATGTAGCATTACGTTATGTCGTATAACGCTATATACTGTTACCATATAACGTATAACGTTATGTAGCATTACCTTATATCGTATAACGTTATATACTGTTACCTTATAACGTTTAACGTTATGTAGCATTACGTTATAACGTATAACGTTATTTTCTAATACCTTATAACGTATAACGTTATGTAGCATTACCATATAACGTATAACGTTATGTAGCATTACCATATAACGTACAAAGTTTTGTAGCATTGCCATATAACGTATAACGTTGTATACTGTGACGTTATAACGTATAACGTTATGTAGCATTATGTTATAACGTATAACGTTATTTACTATTACCATACAACGTATAACGTTATGTAGCATTACGTTATAACGTATAACGTTATATACTGTTACCATATAAAGTATAACGTTATGTAGCATTACCATATAATGTATAACGTTATGTAGCATTATGTTATAACGTATAACGTTATTTACTATTACCATACAACGTATAACGTTATGTAGCATTACGTTATGACGTATAACGCTATATACTGTTCCGATATAACGTATAACGTTATGTAGCATTACCTTATATCGTATAACGTTATATACTATTACCTTATAACGTTTAACGTTATGTAGCATTACGTTATAACGTATAACGTTATTTTCTAATACCTTATAACGTATAACGTTATGTAGCATTACCATATAACGTATAACGTTATGTAGCATTACCTTATAACGTATAACGTTATATTCTGTTACGTTATAACGTATAACGTTATGTAGCATTACCATATAAAGTATAACGTTATTTAGCATTACCATATAATGTATAATGTTATTTACTATTACCTTATAACGTATAACGTTATGTAGCATTACGTTAGAACGTATAACGTTATATACTGTTACCATATAACGTATAACGTTATGTAGCATTACCATATAATGTATAACGTTATGTAGCATTATGTTATAACGTATAACGTTATTTACTATTACCATACAACGTATAACGTTATGTAGCATTACGTTATAACGTATAACGTTATATACTGTTGCCATATAACGTATAACGTTATGTAGCATTACCATATAACGTATAACGTTACGTAGCATTACGTTATAACTTATAACGTTATATACTATTACCATATAACGTATAACGTTATTTAATATTACCTTATAGCGTATAACGTTATGTAGCATTACGTTATAACGTACAACGTTATATACTGTCACCATATAACGTATAAAGTTATGTAGCATTACCATATAACGTATAACGTTATGTAGCATTACCTTATAACGTATAACGTTATTTCGCATTACCATATAATGTATAATGTTATTTACTATTACCTTATAACGTATAACGTTATGTAGCATTACGGTATAACGTATAACGTTATATACTGTTACCATATAACGTATAACGTTATGTAGCATTACCATATAACGTATAACGTTATGTAGCATTACCTTATAACGTATAACGTTACATTCTGTTACGTTACAACGTATAACGTTATGTAGCATTTCCATATAACGTATAACATTATGTAGCATTACGTTATAACGTATAACGTTGTTTACTATTACCTTATAACGTATAACGTTATGTAGCATTACGTTATAAGATATAACGATATATACGGTTACCATATAACGTATAATGTTATGTAGCATTACCTTATATCGTATAACGTTATATACTATTAACTTATAACGTTTAACGTTATGTAGCATTACGTTATAACGCATAACGTTAGTTACTATTACCTTATAACGTATAACGTTATGTAGCAATACGTTATATCGTATAACGTTATATACTGTTACGTTCTAACGTATAACGTTATGTAGCATTACCATATAACGTATAACGTTATGTAGCATTACGTTATAACGTATAACGTTATGTAGCATTACGTTATAACGTATAACGTTATATACTGTTACCATATAACGTATAATGTTATATAGCATTACCTTATATCGTATAACGTTATATACTATTACCTTATAACGATTAACGTTATGTAGTATTACGTTATAACGTATAACGTTATTTTCTAATACCATATAACGTATAACGTTATGTAGCATTACCATATTTCGTATAACGTTATGTAGCATTACCATATAACGTATAACGTTATATACTGTGACGTTATAACGTATAACGTTATGTAGCATTACCTTATAACGTATAACGTTATATTCTGTTACGTTATAACGTATAAAGTTATATAGCATTACCATATAACGTATAACGTTATGTGGCATTACGTTATAACTTATAACGTTATATACTGTTACCATATAACGTATAACGTTATTTAATATTACCTTATAACGTATAACGTTATGTAGCATTACGTTATAACGTATAACGTTATATACTGTCACCATATAACGTATAAAGTTATGTAGCATTACCATATAACGTATAACGTTATGTAGCATTACCTTATAACGTATAACGTTATTTCGCATTACCATATAATGTATAATGTTATTTACTATTACCTTATAACGTATAACGTTATGTAGCATTACGGTATAACGTATAACGTTATATACTGTTACCATATAACGTATAACGTTATGTAGCATTACCATATAACGTATAACGTTATGTAGCATTACCTTATAACGTATAACGTTATATTCTGTTACGTTATAACGTATAACGTTATGTAGCATTACCATATAACGTATAACATTATGTAGCATTACGTTATAACGTATAACGTTGTTTACTATTACCTTATAACGTATAACGTTATGTAGCATTACGTTATAACATATAACGTTATATACTGTTACCATATAACGTATAATGTTATGTAGCATTACCTTATATCGTATAACGTTATATACTATTACCTGATAACGTTTAACGTTATGTAGCATTACGTTATAACGCATAACGTTAGTTACTATTACCTTATAACGTATAACGTTATGTAGCAATACGTTATATCGTATAACGTTATATACTGTTACCATATAACATATAATGTTATGTAGCATTACCTTATATCGTATAACGTTATATACTATTACCTTATAACGATTAACGTTATGTAGTATTACGTTATAACGTATAACGTTATTTTCTAATACCATATAACGTATAACGTTATGTAGCATTACCATATATCGTATAACGTTATGTAGCATTACCATATAACGTATAACGTTATATACTGTGACGTTATAACGTATAACGTTATGTAGCATTACCATATAACGTATAACGTTATGTAGCATTACGTTATAACGTATAACGTTATATACTGTTACCATATAACGTATAATGTTATGTAGCATTACCTTATATCGTATAACGTTATATACTATTACCTTATAACGATTAACGTTATGTAGTATTACGTTATAACGTATAACGTTATTTTCTAATACCATATAACGTATAACGTTATGTAGCATTACCATATATCGTATAACGTCATATACTATTACCTTATAACGTTTAACGTTATGTAGCATTACGGTATAACGTATAACGTTATATACTGTTACCATATAACGTATAACGTTATGTAGCATTACTATATAACGTATAACGTTATGTAGCATTACGTTATAACGTATAACGTTATATACTGTCACCATATAACGTATAAAGTTATGTAGCATTACCATATAACGTATAACGTTATGTAGCATTACCTTATAACGTATAACGTTATTTAGCATTACCATATAATGTATAATGTTATTTACTATAACCTTATAACGTATAACGTTATATACTGTTACCATATAATGTATAACCTTATGTAGTATTACCATATAATGTATAACGTTATGTAGCATTACCTTATAACGTATAACGTTATGTAGCATTACCATATAACGTATAATGTTATTAACTATTACCTTATAACGTATAACGTTATGTAGCATTACGTTATAACGTATAACGTTATATACTGTTACCATATAATGTATAACGTTATGTAGCATTACCATATAAGGTATAACGTTATGTAGCATTACCTTATAACGCATAACGTTATGTAGCGTTACCATGTAACGTATAACGTTATAAACTGTTACGTTATAACGCATAACGTTATATACTGGTACCATATAACGTATAATGTTATGTAGCATTACCTTATATCGTATAACATTATATATACTATTACCTTATAACGTTTAACGTTATGTAGCATTACGTTATAACGTATAACGTTATTTTCTAATACCTTATAACGTATAACGTTATGTAGCATTACGGTATAACGTATAACGTTATATACTGTTACCATATAACGTATAACGTTATGTAGCATTACCATATAACGTATAACGTTATGTAGCATTACCATATAACGTATAACGTTATATTCTGTTACGTTATAACGTATAACGTTATGTAGCATTACCATATAACGTATAACATTATGTAGCATTACGTTATAACGTATAACGTTGTTTACTATTACCTTATAACGTATAACGTTATATAGCATTACGTTATAACGTATAACGTTATATACTGTTACCATATAACGTATAATGTTATGTAGCATTACCTTATATCGTATAACGTTATATACTATTATCTTATAACGTTTAACGTTATGTAGCATTACGTTATAACGTATAACGTTATTTTCTAATACCTTATAACGTATAACGTTATGTAGCGTTACGTTATAACGTATAACGTTATATACTGTTACCATATAACGTATAACGTTATGTAGCATTACCATATAACGTATAACGTTATGTAGCATTACGTTATAACGTATAACGTTATATACTATTACCTTATAACGTATAACGTTATGTAGCATTACGTTATAACGTATAACGTTACATACTCTTACCATATAACGTATAACGATATGTAGCATTACCTTATATCGTATAACGTTATAAACTGTTACGTTATAACGCATAACGTTATGTAGCATTACCATATAACGTATAACGTTATATACTGTTACCATATAATGTATAACGTTATGTAGCATTGCCATATAATGTATAACGTTATGTAGCATTACCTTATAATGTATAACGTTATGTAGCGTTACCATATAACGTATAACATTATAAACTGTTACGTTATAACGCATAACGTTATGTGGCATTACCATATAACGTATAACGTTATGTAGCATTACGTTATAACGTATAACGTTATATACTATTACCTTATAACGTTTAACGTTATGTAGCATTACGTTATAACGTATAACGTTATTTTCTAATACCTTATAACGTATAACGTTATGTAGCTTTACGGTATAACGTATAACGTTATATACTGTTACCATATAACGTATAACGTTATGTAGCATTACCTTATAACGTATAACGTTATATTCTGTTACGTTATAACGTATAACGTTATGTAGCATTACCATATAACGTATAAAGTTATGTAGCATTACCATATAACGTATAACGTCATGTAGCATTACCTTATAACGTATAACGTTATTTAGCTTTACCATATAATGTATAATGTTATTTACTATTACCTTATAACGTATAACGTTATGTAGCATTACCTTATAACGTATAACGTTATGTAGCATTACCATATAACGTATAATGTTATTAACTATTACCTTATAACGTATAACGTTATGTAGCATTACGTTATAACGTATAACGTTATATACTGTTACCATATAATGTATAACGTTATGTAGCATTACCATATAAGGTATAACGTTATGTAGCATTACCTTATAACGCATAACGTTATGTAGCGTTACCATGTAACGTATAACGTTATAAACTGTTACGTTATAACGCATAACGTTATATACTGGTACCATATAACGTATAATGTTATGTAGCATTACCTTATATCGTATAACATTATATATACTATTACCTTATAACGTTTAACGTTATGTAGCATTACGTTATAACGTATAACGTTATTTTCTAATACCTTATAACGTATAACGTTATGTAGCATTACGGTATAACGTATAACGTTATATACTGTTACCATATAACGTATAACGTTATGTAGCATTACCATATAACGTATAACGTTATGTAGCATTACCATATAACGTATAACGTTATATTCTGTTACGTTATAACGTATAACGTTATGTAGCATTACCATATAACGTATAACATTATGTAGCATTACGTTATAACGTATAACGTTGTTTACTATTACCTTATAACGTATAACGTTATATAGCATTACGTTATAACGTATAACGTTATATACTGTTACCATATAACGTATAATGTTATGTAGCATTACCTTATATCGTATAACGTTATATACTATTATCTTATAACGTTTAACGTTATGTAGCATTACGTTATAACGTATAACGTTATTTTCTAATACCTTATAACGTATAACGTTATGTAGCGTTACGTTATAACGTATAACGTTATATACTGTTACCATATAACGTATAACGTTATGTAGCATTACCATATAACGTATAACGTTATGTAGCATTACGTTATAACGTATAACGTTATATACTATTACCTTATAACGTATAACGTTATGTAGCATTACGTTATAACGTATAACGTTACATACTCTTACCATATAACGTATAACGATATGTAGCATTACCTTATATCGTATAACGTTATAAACTGTTACGTTATAACGCATAACGTTATGTAGCATTACCATATAACGTATAACGTTATATACTGTTACCATATAATGTATAACGTTATGTAGCATTGCCATATAATGTATAACGTTATGTAGCATTACCTTATAATGTATAACGTTATGTAGCGTTACCATATAACGTATAACATTATAAACTGTTACGTTATAACGCATAACGTTATGTGGCATTACCATATAACGTATAACGTTATGTAGCATTACGTTATAACGTATAACGTTATATACTATTACCTTATAACGTTTAACGTTATGTAGCATTACGTTATAACGTATAACGTTATTTTCTAATACCTTATAACGTATAACGTTATGTAGCTTTACGGTATAACGTATAACGTTATATACTGTTACCATATAACGTATAACGTTATGTAGCATTACCTTATAACGTATAACGTTATATTCTGTTACGTTATAACGTATAACGTTATGTAGCATTACCATATAACGTATAAAGTTATGTAGCATTACCATATAACGTATAACGTCATGTAGCATTACCTTATAACGTATAACGTTATTTAGCTTTACCATATAATGTATAATGTTATTTACTATTACCTTATAACGTATAACGTTATGTAGCATTACGTTATCTCGTATAACGTTATATACTGTTACCATATAATGTATAACCTTATGTAGTATTACCATATAATGTATAACGTTATGTAGCATTACCTTATAACGTATAACGTTATGTAGCATTACCATATAACGTATAATGTTATTAACTATTACCTTATAACGTATAACGTTATGTAGCATTACGTTATAACGTATAACGTTATATACTGTTACCATATAATGTATAACGTTATGTAGCATTACCATATAATGTATAACGTTATGTAGCATTACCTTATAACGTATAACGCTATGTAGCGTTACCATGTAACGTATAACGTTATAAACTGTTACGTTATAACGCATAACGTTATGTAGCATTACCATATAACGTATAACGTTATGTAGCATTACGTTATAACGTATAACGTTATATACTGGTACCATATAACGTATAATGTTATGTAGCATTACCTTATATCGTATAACGTTATATACTATTACCTTATAACGTTTAACGTTATGTAGCATTACGTTATAACGTATAACGTTATTTTCTAATACCTTATAACGTATAACGTTATGTAGCATTACGGTATAACGTATAACGTTATATACTGTTACCATATAACGTATAACGTTATGTAGCATTACCATATAACGTATAACGTTATGTAGCATTACCTTATAACGTATAACGTTATATTCTGTTACGTTATAACGTATAACGTTATGTAGCATTACCATATAACGTATAACATTATGTAGCATTACGTTATAACGTATAACGTTGTTTACTATTACCTTATAACGTATAACGTTATGTAGCATTACGTTATAACGTATAACGTTATATACTGTTACCATATAACGTATAATGTTATGTAGCATTACCTTATATCGTATAACGTTATATACTATTATCTTATAACGTTTAACGTTATGTAGCATTACGTTATAACGTATAACGTTATTTTCTAATACCTTATAACGTATAACGTTATATAGCGTTACGTTATAACGTATAACGTTATATACTGTTACCATATAACGTATAACGTTATGTAGCATTACCATATAACGTATAACGTTATGTAGCATTACCTTATAACGTATAACGTTATATTCTGTTACGTTATAACGTATAACGTTATGTAGCATTACCATATAACGTATAACATTATGTAGCATTACGTTATAACGTATAACGTTGTTTACTATTACCTTATAACGTATAACGTTATGTAGCATTACGTTATAACGTATAACGTTATATACTGTTACCATATAACGTATAATGTTATGTAGCATTACCTTATATCGTATAACGTTATATACTATTATCTTATAACGTTTAACGTTATGTAGCATTACCATGTAACGTATAACGTTATAAACTGTTACGTTATAACGCATAACGTTATGTAGCATTACCATATAACGTATAACGTTATGTAGCATTACGTTATAACGTATAACGTTATATACTGGTACCACATAACGTATAATGTTATGTAGCATTACCTTATATCGTATAACGTTATATACTATTACCTTATAACGTTTAACGTTATGTAGCATTACGTTATAACGTATAACGTTATTTTCTAATACCTTATAACGTATAACGTTATGTAGCATTACGGTATAACGTATAACGTTATATACTGTTACCATATAACGTATAACGTTATGTAGCATTACCATATAACGTATAACGTTATGTAGCATTACCTTATAACGTATAACGTTATATTCTGTTACGTTATAACGTATAACGTTATGTAGCATTACCATATAACGTATAACATTATGTAGCATTACGTTATAACGTATAACGTTGTTTACTATTACCTTATAACGTATAACGTTATGTAGCATTACGTTATAACGTATAACGTTATATACTGTTACCATATAACGTATAATGTTATGTAGCATTACCTTATATCGTATAACGTTATATACTATTATCTTATAACGTTTAACGTTATGTAGCATTACGTTATAACGTATAACGTTATTTTCTAATACCTTATAACGTATAACGTTATGTAGCGTTACGTTATAACGTATAACGTTATGTAGCATTACCATATAACGTATAACGTTATGTAGCATTACGTTATAACGTATAACGTTATATACTATTACCTTATAACGTATAACGTTATGTAGCATTACGTTATAACGTACAACGTTACATACTCTTACCATATAACGTATAACGATATGTAGCATTACCTTATATCGTATAACGTTATATACTATTACCTTATAACGTTTAACGTTATGTAGCATTACATTATAACGCATAACATTATTTACTATTACCTTATAACGTATAACGTTATGTAGCAATACGTTATAACGTATAACGTTATATACTGTTACGTTCTAACGTATAACGTTATGTAGCATTACCATATAACGTATAACGTTATGTAGCATTACGTTATAACGTATAACGTTATGTAGCGTTACCATATAACGTATAACGTTATAAACTGTTACGTTATAACGCATAACGTTATGTAGCATTACCATATAACGTATAACGTTATATACTGTTACCATATAATGTATAACGTTATGTAGCATTACCATATAATGTATAACGTTATGTAGCATTACCTTATAACGTATAACGTTATGTAGCGTTACCATATAACGTATAACGTTATAAACTGTTACGTTATAACGCATAACGTTATGTGGCATTACCATATAACGTATAACGTTATGTAGCATTACGTTATAACGTATAACGTTATATACTGTTACCATATAACGTATAATGTTATGTAGCATTACCTTATATCGTATAACGTTATATTCTGTTACGTTATAACGTATAACGTTATGTAGCATTACGCTATAACGTATAACGTTGTTTACTATTACCTTATAACGTATATCGTTATGTAGCATTACGTTATAATGTATAACGTTATATACTGTTACCATATAACGTATACCGTTATGTAGCATTACCATATAATGTATAACGATATGTAGCATTACCTTATAACGTATAACGTTATGTAGCATTACCATATAACGTATAACGTTATATACTGTTACGTTATAACGTATAACGTTATGTAGCGTTACCATATAACGTATAACGTTATATACTATTACCTTATAACGTTTAACGTTATGTAGCATTACGTTATAACGTATAACGTTATTTACTATTACCTTATAACGTATAACGTTATGTAGCATTACCATATATCGTATAACGTTATATACTATTACCTTATAACGTATAACGTTATGTAGCATTACCTTATAACGTATAACGTTATATTCTGTTACGTTATAACGTATAACGTTACATACTCTTACCATATAACGTATAACGATACGTAGCATTACCTTATATCGTATAACGTTATATACTGTTACCATATAACGTATAACGTTATGTAGCATTACCATGTAACGGATAACGTCATGTAGCATTACCTTATAACGTATAACGTTATATACTATTACCTTATAAAGTATAACGTTATACACTATTACCTTATAAGGTATAACGTTATGTAGCATTACCATATAACGTATAACGTTATATACTGTTACGTTATAACGTATAACGTTATGTAGCATTACCATATAACGTATAACGTTATATACTGTTACGTTATAACGTATAACGTTATATAGCATTACCATATAACATATAACGTTATGTAGCATTACGTTATAACGTATTACGTTATATACTGTTACCATATAACCTATAACGTTATGTAGCATTACCTTATATCGTATAACGTCATATACTATTACCTTATAACGTTTAACGTTATGTAGCATTACGTTATAACGTGTAACGTTATTTTCTAATACCTTATAACGTATAACGTTATGTAGCATTACCATATAACGTATAACGTTATGTAGCATTACGTTATAACGTATAACGTTATATACTGTTACCATATAACGTATAACGTTATGTAACATTACGGTATAACGTATAACGTTATGTAGCATTACCATATAACGTATAACGTTTTGTAGCATTGCCATATAACGTATAACGTTGTATACTGTGACGTTATAACGTATAACGTTATGTAGCATTACCATATAACGTATAACGTTATGTAGCATTACCTTATAACGTATAACGTTATATTCTGTTACGTTATAACGTATAACGTTATGTAGCATTACCATATAAAGTATAACGTTATTTAGCATTACCATATAATGTATAATGTTATTTACTATTACCTTATAACGTATAACGTTATGTAGCGTTACCATATAACGTATAACGTTATGTAGCATTACCTTATAACATATAACGTTATATTCTGTTACGTTATAACGTATAACGTTATATAGCATTACCATATAACGTATAACGTTATGTGGCATTACGTTATAACTTATAACGTTATATACTGTTACCATATAACGTATAACGTTATTTAATATTACCTTATAACGTATAACGTTATGTAGCATTACGTTATAACGTATAACGTTATATACTGTCACCATATAACGTATAAGGTTATGTAGCATTACCATATAACGTATAACGTTATGTAGCATTACCTTATAACGTATAACGTTATTTCGCATTACCATATAATGTATAATGTTATTTACTATTACCTTATAACGTATAACGTTATGTAGCATTACGGTATAACGTATAACGTTATATACTGTTACCATATAACGTATAACGTTATGTAGCATTACCATATAACGTATAACGTTATGTAGCATTACCTTATAACGTATAACGTTATATTCTGTTACGTTATAACGTATAACGTTATGTAGCATTACCATATAACGTATAACATTATGTAGCATTACGTTATAACGTATAACGTTGTTTACTATTACCTTATAACGTATAACGTTATGTAGCATTACGTTATAACATATAACGTTATATACTGTTACCATATAACGTATAATGTTATGTAGCATTACCTTATATCGTATAACGTTATATACTATTACCTTATAACGTTTAACGTTATGTAGCATTACGTTATAACGCATAACGTTAGTTACTATTACCTTATAACGTATAACGTTATGTAGCAATACGTTATATCGTATAACGTTATATACTGTTACGTTCTAACGTATAACGTTATGTAGCATTACCATATAACGTATAACGTTATGTAGCATTACGTTATAACGTATAACGTTATGTAGCATTACGTTATAACGTATAACGTTATATACTGTTACCATATAACGTATAATGTTATGTAGCATTACCTTATATCGTATAACGTTATATACTATTACCTTATAACGATTAACGTTATGTAGTATTACGTTATAACGTATAACGTTATTTTCTAATACCATATAACGTATAACGTTATGTAGCATTACCATACATCGTATAACGTTATGTAGCATTACCATATAACGTATAACGTTATATACTGTGACGTTATAACGTATAACGTTATGTAGCATTACCATATAACGTATAACGTTATGTAGCATTACGTTATAACGTATTACGTTATATACTGTTACCATATAACGTATAGTGTTATGTAGCATTACCTTATATCGTATAACGTTATATACTATTACCTTATAACGATTAACGTTATGTAGTATTACGTTATAACGTATAACGTTATTTTCTAATAACATATAACGTATAACGTTATGTAGCATTACCATATATCGTATAACGTCATATACTATTACCTTATAACGTTTAACGTTATGTAGCATTACGTTATAACATATAACGTTAGTTTCTAATACCTTATAACGTATAACGTTATGTAGTATTAAGTTATAACGTATAACGTTATGTAGCATTACCTTATAACGTATAACGTTATATTCTGTTACGTTATAACGTATAACGTTATGTAGCATTACCATATAACGTATAACGTTATGTGGCATTACGTTATAACTTATAACGTTATATACTGTTACCATATAACGTATAACGTTATTTAATATTACCTTATAACGTATAACGTTATGTAGCATTACGGTATAACGTATAACGTTATATACTGTTACCATATAACGTATAACGTTATGTAGCATTACTATATAACGTATAACGTTATGTAGCATTACGTTATAACGTATAACGTTATATACTGTCACCATATAACGTATAAAGTTATGTAGCATTACCATATAACGTATAACGTTATGTAGCATTACCATATAACGTATAACGTTATATACTCTGACGTTATAACGTATAACGTTATGTAGCATTACCATATAACGTATAACGTTATGTAGCATTACGTTATAACGTATAACGTTATATACTGTTACCATATAACGTATAACGTTATGTAACATTACCTTATATCGTATAACGTTATATACTATTACCTTATAACGATTAACGTTATGTAGTATTACGTTATAACGTATAACGTTATTTTCTAATACCATATAACGTATAACGTTATGTAGCATTACCATATAACGTATAACGTTATGTAGTATTACCATATAACGTATAACCTTACTTAATATTACCTTATAACGTCTAACGTTATGTAGCATTACGTTATGTCGTATAACGCTATTTACTGTTACCATATAACGTATAACGTTATGTAGCATTACCTTATATCGTATAACGTTATATACTGTTACCTTATAACGTTTAACGTTATGTAGCATTACGTTATAACGTATAACGTTATTTTCTAATACCTTATAACGTATAACGTTATGTAGCATTACGGTATAACGTATAACGTTATATACTGTTACCATATAAAGTATAACGTTATGTAGCATTACCATATAATGTATAACGTTATGTAGCATTATGTTATAACGTATAACGTTATTTACTATTACCATACAACGTATAACGTTATGTAGCATTACGTTCTGACGTATAACGCTATATACTGTTCCGATATAACGTATAACGTTATGTAGCATTACCTTATATCGTATAACGTTATATACTATTACCTTATTACGATTAACGTTATGTAGTATTACGTTATAACGTATAACGTTATAGACTGTTAACGTATAACGTATAACGTTATGTAGCATTACCTTATATCGCATAACGTCATATACTATTACCTTATAACGTTTAACGTTATGTAGCATTACGTTATAACGTATAACGTTATTTTCTAATACCTTATAACGTATAACGTTATGTAGCATTACCATATAACGTATAACGTTATGTAGCATTACCTTATAACGTATAACGTTATGTTCTGTTACGTTATAACGTATAACGTTATGTTCTGTTACGTTATAACGTATAACGTTATGTAGCATTACCATATAAAGTATAACGTTATTTAGCATTACCATATAATGTATAATGTTATTTACTATTACCTTATAACGTATAACGTTATGTAGCATTACGTTAGAACGTATAACGTTATATACTGTTACCATATAACGTATAACGTTATGTAGCATTACCATATAATGTATAACGTTATGTAGCATGATGTTATAACGTATAACGTTATTTACTATTACCATACAACGTATAACGTTATGTAGCATTACGTTATAACGTATAACGTTATATACTGTTGCCATATAACGTATAACGTTATGTAGCATTACCATATAACGTATAACGTTACGTAGCATTACCATATAACGTATAACGTTATTTAGCATTACCATATAATGAATAATGTTATTTACTATTACCTTATAACGTCTAACGTTATGTAGCATTACGTGATGACGTATAACGTTATTTACTATTACCTTATAACGTATAACGTTATGTAGCGTTACCATATAACGTATAACGTTATGTAGCATTACCTTATAACGTATAACGTTATATTCTGTTACGTTATAACGTATAACGTTATATAGCATTACCATATAACGTATAACGTTATGTGGCATTACGTTATAACTTATAACGTTATATACTGTTACCATATAACGTATAACGTTATTTAATATTACCTTATAACGTATAACGTTATGTAGCATTACGTTATAACGTATAACGTTATGTAGCATTACGTTATAACGTATAACGTTATATTCTGTTACCATATAACGTATAATGTTATGTAGCATTACCTTATATCGTATAACGTTATATACTATTACCTTATAACGATTAACGTTATGTAGTATTACGTTATAACGTATAACGTTATTTTCTAATACCATATAACGTATAACGTTATGTAGCATTACCATATATCGTATAACGTTATGTAGCATTACCATATAACGTATAACGTTATATACTGTGACGTTATAACGTATAACGTTATGTAGCATTACCATATAACGTATAACGTTATGTAGCATTACGTTATAACGTATAACGTTATATACTGTTACCATATAACGTATAGTGTTATGTAGCATTACCTTATATCGTATAACGTTATATACTATTACCTTATAACGATTAACGTTATGTAGTATTACGTTATAACGTATAACGTTATTTTCTAATACCATATAACGTATAACGTTATGTAGCATTACCATATATCGTATAACGTCATATACTATTACCTTATAACGTTTAACGTTATGTAGCATTACGTTATAACATATAACGTTATTTTCTAATACCTTATAACGTATAACGTTATGTAGTATTAAGTTATAACGTATAACGTTATGTAGCATTACCTTATAACGTATAACGTTATATTCTGTTACGTTATAACGTATAACGTTATGTAGCATTACCATATAACGTATAACGTTATGTGGCATTACGTTATAACTTATAACGTTATATACTGTTACCATATAACGTATAACGTTATTTAATATTACCTTATAACGTATAACGTTATGTAGCATTACGGTATAACGTATAACGTTATATACTGTTACCATATAACGTATAACGTTATGTAGCATTACTATATAACGTATAACGTTATGTAGCATTACGTTATAACGTATAACGTTATATACTGTCACCATATAACGTATAAAGTTATGTAGCATTACCATATAACGTATAACGTTATGTAGCATTACCATATAACGTATAACGTTATATACTGTGACGTTATAACGTATAACGTTATGTAGCATTACCATATAACGTATAACGTTATGTAGCATTACGTTATAACGTATAACGTTATATACTGTTACCATATAACGTATAGTGTTATGTAGCATTACCTTATATCGTATAACGTTATATACTATTACCTTATAACGATTAACGTTATGTAGTATTACGTTATAACGTATAACGTTATTTTCTAATACCATATAACGTATAACGTTATGTAGCATTACCATATATCGTATAACGTCATATACTATTACCTTATAACGTTTAACGTTATGTAGCATTACGTTATAACATATAACGTTATTTTCTAATACCTTATAACGTATAACGTTATGTAGTATTAAGTTATAACGTATAACGTTATGTAGCATTACCTTATAACGTATAACGTTATATTCTGTTACGTTATAACGTATAACGTTATGTAGCATTACCATATAACGTATAACGTTATGTGGCATTACGTTATAACTTATAACGTTATATACTGTTACCATATAACGTATAACGTTATTTAATATTACCTTATAACGTATAACGTTATGTAGCATTACGGTATAACGTATAACGTTATATACTGTTACCATATAACGTATAACGTTATGTAGCATTACTATATAACGTATAACGTTATGTAGCATTACGTTATAACGTATAACGTTATATACTGTCACCATATAACGTATAAAGTTATGTAGCATTACCATATAACGTATAACGTTATGTAGCATTACCTTATAACGTATAACGTTATTTAGCATTACCATATAATGTATAATGTTATTTACTATTACCTTATAACGTATAACGTTATATACTGTTACCATATAATGTATAACCTTATGTAGTATTACCATATAATGTATAACGTTATGTAGCATTACCTTATAACGTATAACGTTATGTAGCATTACCATATAACGTATAATGTTATTAACTATTACCTTATAACGTATAACGTTATGTAGCATTACGTTATAACGTATAACGTTATATACTGTTACCATATAATGTATAACGTTATGTAGCATTACCATATAAGGTATAACGTTATGTAGCATTACCTTATAACGTATAACGTTATGTAGCGTTACCATGTAACGTATAACGTTATAAACTGTTACGTTATAACGCATAACGTTATGTAGCATTACCATATAACGTATAACGTTATGTAGCATTACGTTATAACGTATAACGTTATATACTGGTACCATATAACGTATAATGTTATGTAGCATTACCTTATATCGTATAACGTTATATACTATTACCTTATAACGTTTAACTTTATGTAGCATTACGTTATAACGTATAACGTTATTTTCTAATACCTTATAACGTATAACGTTATGTAGCATTACGGTATAACGTATAACGTTATATACTGTTACCATATAACGTATAACGTTATGTAGCATTACCATATAACGTATAACGTTATGTAGCATTACCTTATAACGTATAACGTTATATTCTGTTACGTTATAACGTATAACGTTATGTAGCATTACCATATAACGTATAACATTATGTAGCATTACGTTATAACGCATAACGTTGTTTACTATTACCTTATAACGTATAACGTTATGTAGCATTACGTTATAACGTATAACGTTATATACTGTTACCATATAACGTATAATGTTATGTAGCATTACCTTATATCGTATAACGTTATATACTATTATCTTATAACGTTTAACGTTATGTAGCATTACGTTATAACGTATAACGTTATTTTCTAATACCTTATAACGTATAACGTTATGTAGCGTTACGTTATAACGTATAACGTTATATACTGTTACCATATAACGTATAACGTTATGTAGCATTACCATATAACGTATAACGTTATGTAGCATTACGTTATAACGTATATCGTTATATACTATTACCTTATAACGTATAACGTTATGTAGCATTACGTTATAACGTATAACGTTACATACTCTTACCATATAACGTATAACGATATGTAGCATTACCTTATATCGTATAACGTTATAAACTGTTACGTTATAACGCATAACGTTATGTAGCATTACCATATAACGTATAACGTTATATACTGTTACCATATAATGTATAACGTTATGTAGCATTACCATATAATGTATAACGTTATGTAGCATTACCTTATAACGTATAACGTTATGTAGCGTTACCATATAACGTATAACGTTATAAACTGTTACGTTATAACGCATAACGTTATGTGGCATTACCATATAACGTATAACGTTATGTAGCATTACGTTATAACGTATAACGTTATATACTATTACCTTATAACGTTTAACGTTATGTAGCATTACGTTATAACGTATAACGTTATTTTCTAATACCTTATAACGTATAACGTTATGTAGCTTTACGGTATAACGTATAACGTTATATACTGTTACCATATAACGTATAACGTTATGTAGCATTACCTTATAACGTATAACGTTATATTCTGTTACGTTATAACGTATAACGTTATGTAGCATTACCATATAACGTATAACGTTATGTAGCATTACGTTATAACGTATAACGTTGTTTACTATTACCTTATAACTTATAACGTTATGTAGCATTACGTTATAATGTATAACGTTATATACTGTTACCATATAACGTATAACGTTATGTAGCATTTCCATATAACGTATGACGTTATGTAGCATTACCATATAACGAATAACGTTATTTACTATTACCTTATAACGTCTAACGTTATGTAGCATTACGTTATGACGTATAACGTTATATACTGTTACCATATACCGTATAACGTTATGTAGCATTACCATATAATGTATAACGATATGTAGCATTACCTTATAACGTATAACGTTATGTAGCATTACCATATAACGTATAACGTTATATACTGTTACGTTATAACGTATAACGTTATGTAGCGTTACCATATAACGTATAACGTTATACACTATTACCTTATAACGTTTAACGTAATGTAGCATTACGTTATAACGTATAACGTTATTTACTATTACCTTATAACGTATAACGTTATGTAGCATTAACATATATCGTATAACGTTATATACTATTACCTTATAACGTATAACGTTATGTAGCATTACCTTATAACGTATAACGTTATATTCTGTTACGTTATAACGTATAACGTTACATACTCTTACCATATAACGTATAACGATACGTAGCATTACCTTATATCGTATAACGTTATATACTATTGCCTTATAACGTTTAACGTTATGTAGCATTACGGTATAACGAAAAACGTTATTTACTATTACCTTATAACGTATAACGTTATGTAGCAATACGTTATAACGTATAACGTTATATACTGTTACGTTATAACGTATAACGTTATGTAGCATTACGTTATAATGTTTATCGTTATATACTGTTACCATATAACGTATAACGTTATGTAGCATTACCATATAATGTATAACGTTATGTAGCATTACCTTATAACGTATAACGTTATGTAGCGTTTCGTTATAACGTATAACGTTATATACTGTTACCATATAACGTATAACGTTATGTAGCATTACCATATAACGTATAACGTCATGTAGCATTACCTTATAACGTATAACGTTATATACTATTACCTTATAAAGTATAACGTTATACACTATTACCTTATAAGGTATAACGTTATGTAGCATTATCATATAACGTATAACGTTATATACTGTTACGTTATAACGTATAACGTTATGTAGCATTACCATATAACGTATAACGTTATATACTGTTACGTTATAACGTATAACGTTATATAGCATTACCATATAACATATAACGTTATGTAGCATTACCTTATATCGTATAACGATATATACTATAACCTTACAACTTTTAACGTGATGTAGCATTGCGTTATAACGTATAACGTTATATACTGTTACCATATAACGTATAATGTTATGTAGCATTACCTTATATCGTATAACGTTATATACTGTTACCATATAACGTATAACGTTATGTAGCATTACCATATAACGTATAACGTTATGTAGCATTACCTTATAACGTATAACGTTACATTCTGTTACGTTATAACGTATAACGTTATGTAGCATTACCATATAAGGTATAACGTTATGTAGCATTACGTTATGACGTATAACGTTGTTTACTATTACTTTATAACGTATAACGCTATGTAGCATTACGTTATAACGCATAACGTTATATACTGTTACCATATATCGTATAACGTTATGTAGCATTACGCTATAACGTATAACGTTATATACTGTCACCATATAACGTATAACGTTATGTAGCATTACCATATAACGTATAACGTTATGTAGCATTTCCATATAACGTATAACGTTATGTATCATTACCATATAACGTATAACGTTATTTACTATTACCTTATAACGTCTAACGTTATGTAGCATTACGTTATGACGTATAACGTTATATACTGTTACCATATAACGTATAACGTTATGTAGCATTACCATATAATGTATAACGTTATGTAGCATTACGTTATAACGTATAACGTTATTTTCTATTACCTTATAACGTATAACGTTATGTAGCATTACGTTATAACGGATAACGTTATATACTGTTACCATATAACGTATAACGTTATGCAGCATTACCATATAACGTATAACGTTATTTGCTATTACCTTATAACGTATAACATTATGTAGCGTTTCGTTATAACGTATAACGTTATATACTGTTACCATATAACGTATAACGTTATGTAGCATTACCATATAACGTATAACGTCATGTAGCATTACCTTATAACGTATAACGTTATATAATATTACCTTATAAAGTATAACGTTATACACTATTACCTTATAAGGTATAACGTTATGTAGCATTACCATATAACGTATAACGTTATATACTGTTACGTTATAACGTATAACGTTATGTAGCATTACCATATAACGTATAACGTTATATACTGTTACGTTATAACGTATAACGTTATATAGCATTACCATATAACATATAACGTTATGTAGCATTACCTTATATCGTATAACGATATATACTATAACCTTACAACTTTTAACGTGATGTAGCATTGCGTTATAACGTATAACGTTATATACTGTTACCATATAACGTATAATGTTATGTAGCATTACCTTATATCGTATAACGTTATATACTGTTACCATATAACGTATAACGTTATGTAGCATTACCATATAACGTATAACGTTATGTAGCATTACCTTATAACGTATAACGTTACATTCTGTTACGTTATAACGTATAACGTTATGTAGCATTACCATATAACGTATAACGTTATGTAGCATTACGTTATGACGTATAACGTTGTTTACTATTACTTTATAACGTATAACGCTATGTAGCATTACGTTATAACGTATAACGTTATATACTGTTACCATATATCGTATAACGTTATGTAGCATTACGCTATAACGTATAACGTTATATACTGTCACCATATAACGTATAACGTTATGTAGCATTACCATATAACGTATAACGTTATGTAGCATTTCCATATAACGTATAACGTTATGTATCATTACCATATAACGTATAACGTTATTTACTATTACCTTATAACGTCTAACGTTATGTAGCATTACGTTATGACGTATAACGTTATATACTGTTACCATATAACGTATAACGTTATGTAGCATTACCATATAATGTATAACGTTATGTAGCATTACGTTATAACGTATAACGTTATTTTCTATTACCTTATAACGTATAACGTTATGTATCATTACCATATAACGTATAACGTTATTTACTATTACCTTATAACGTATAACGTTATGCAGCATTACCATATAACGTATAACGTTATTTGCTATTACCTTATAACGTATAACGTTATGTAGCATTACCATATAAGGTATAACGTTATGTAGCATTACGTTATGACGTATAACGTTGTTTACTATTACTTTATAACGTATAACGCTATGTAGCATTACGTTATAACGTATAACGTTATATACTGTTACCATATATCGTATAACGTTATGTAGCATTACGCTATAACGTATAACGTTATATACTGTCACCATATAACGTATAACGTTATGTAGCATTACCATATAACGTATAACGTTATGTAGCATTTCCATATAACGTATAACGTTATGTATCATTACCGTATAACGTATAACATTATTTACTATTACCTTATAACGTCTAACGTTATGTAGCATTACGTTATGACGTATAACGTTATATACTGTTACCATATAACGTATAACGTTATGTAGCATTACCATATAATGTATAACGTTATGTAGCATTACGTTATAACGTATAACGTTATTTTCTATTACCTTATAACGTATAACGTTATGTAGCATTACGTTATAACGGATAACGTTATATACTGTTACCATATAACGTATAACGTTATGCAGCATTACCATATAACGTATAACGTTATTTGCTATTACCTTATAACGTATAACGTTATGTAGCGTTTCGTTATAACGTATAACGTTATATACTGTTACCATATAACGTATAACGTTATGTAGCATTACCATATAACGTATAACGTCATGTAGCATTACCTTATAACGTATAACGTTATATACTATTACCTTATAAAGTATAACGTTATACACTATTACCTTATAAGGTATAACGTTATGTAGCATTACCATATAACGTATAACGTTATATACTGTTACGTTATAACGTATAACGTTATGTAGCATTACCATATAACGTATAACGTTATATACTGTTACGTTATAACGTATAACGTTATATAGCATTACCATATAACATATAACGTTATGTAGCATTACCTTATATCGTATAACGATATATACTATAACCTTACAACTTTTAACGTGATGTAGCATTGCGTTATAACGTATAACGTTATATACTGTTACCATATAACGTATAATGTTATGTAGCATTACCTTATATCGTATAACGTTATATACTGTTACCATATAACGTATAACGTTATGTAGCATTACCATATAACGTATAACGTTATGTAGCATTACCTTATAACGTATAACGTTACATTCTGTTACGTTATAACGTATAACGTTATGTAGCATTACCATATAACGTATAACGTTATGTAGCATTACGTTATGACGTATAACGTTGTTTACTATTACTTTATAACGTATAACGCTATGTAGCATTACGTTATAACGTATAACGTTATATACTGTTACCATATATCGTATAACGTTTTGTAGCATTACGCTATAACGTATAACGTTATATACTGTCACCATATAACGTATAACGTTATGTAGCATTACCATATAACGTATAACGTTATGTAGCATTTCCATATAACGTATAACGTTATGTATCATTACCATATAACGTATAACGTTATTTACTATTACCTTATAACATCTAACGTTATGTAGCATTACGTTATGACGTATAACGTTATATACTGTTACCATATAACGTATAACGTTATGTAGCATTACCATATAATGTATAACGTTATGTAGCATTACGTTATAACGTATAACGTTATTTTCTATTACCTTATAACGTATAACGTTATGTAGCATTACGTTATAACGGATAACGTTATATACTGTTACCATATAACGTATAACGTTATGCAGCATTACCATATAACGTATAACGTTATTTGCTATTACCTTATAACGTATAACGTTATGTAGCGTTTCGTTATAACGTATAACGTTATATACTGTTACCATATAACGTATAACGTTATATACTGCTACGTTATAACGTATAACGTTATATAGCATTACCATATAACGTATAAAGTTATGTAGCATTACCTTAAATCGTATAACGTTATATACTATTACAGTACAACTTTTAACGCTATGTAGCATTACGTTACAACGTATAACGTTATTTTCTATTATCTTATAACGTATAACGTTATGTAGCATTACGTTATAACGGATAACGTTATATACTGTTACCATATAACGTATAACGTTATGTAGCATTACCATATAACGTATAACGTTATGTAGCATTACCATATAACGTATAACGTTATGTAGCATTACCATATAACGTATAACGTTATTTAGCATTACCATATAACGTATAACGTTATGTAGTATTACGTTATAACGTATAACGTTAGATACTATTACCTTATAACGTATAACGTTATGTAGCATTACGTTATAACGTATAACGTTATGTAGCATCACCATATAACGTATAACGTTGTGTAGCATTACGTTATAACGTATAACGTTATTTAATATCACCTTACAACGTATAACGTTATGTAGCATTACCATATAACGTATAACGTTATATACTGTTACCATATTACGTATAACGTTATGTAGCATTACCATATAACGTATAACGTTATGTAGCATTACCATATAACGTATAACGCTATGTAGCATTACGTTATAACGTATAACGTTATGTAGCATTACCATATAACGTATAACGTTATATACTGTTACGTTATAACGTATAACGTTATGTAGCATTACCTTATAACGTATAACATTATATACTGTTAGTTATAACGTATAACGTAATGTATCATTACCATATAACGTATAACGTTATATCGCATTACGCTATAACGTATAACGTTATTTACTATTACCTTACAACGTATAACGTTATGTAGTATTACGTTATAACGTATAACGTTAAATACTGTTACCATATAACGTATAACGTTATGTAGCATTACCATATAACGTATAACGTTATGTAGCATTACCATATAACGTATAACGTTATGTAGCATTACCATATACCGTATAACGTTATTTAGCATTACCATATAACGTATAACGTTATGTAGTATTACGTTATAACGTATAACGTTAGATACTATTACCTTATAACGTATAACGTTATGTAGCATTACGTTATAACGTATAACGTTATGTAGCATTACCATATAACGTATAACGTTGTGTAGCATTACGTTATAACGTATAACGTTATTTAATATCACCTTACAACGTATAACGTTATGTAGCATTACCATATAACGTATAACGTTATATACTGTTACCATATTACGTATAACGTTATGTAGCATTACCATATAACGTATAACGTTATGTAGCATTACCATATAACGTATAACGCTATGTAGCATTACGTTATAACGTATAACGTTATGTAGCATTACCATATAACGTATAACGTTATATACTGTTACGTTATAACGTATAACGTTATGTAGCATTACCTTATAACGTATAACATTATATACTGTTAGTTATAACGTATAACGTAATGTATCATTACCATATAACGTATAACGTTATATCGCATTACGCTATAACGTATAACGTTATTTACTATTACCTTACAACGTATAACGTTATGTAGTATTACGTTATAACGTATAACGTTAGATACTGTTACGTTATAACGTATAACGTTATATACTGTTACGTTATAACGTATAACGTTATGTAGCATTACCATATAACGTATAACGATATATACTGTTACGTTATAACGTATAACGTTATGTAGCATTACCATATAACGTATAACGTTATTTAGCATTACCATATAATGTATAATGTTATTTACTATTACCTTATAACGTATATCGTTATGTAGCATTACCTTATAACGTATAACATTATATACTGTTAGTTATAACGTATAACGTAATGTATCATTACCATATAACGTATAACGTTATATCGCATTACGCTATAACGTATAACGTTATTTACTATTACCTTACAACGTATAACGTTATGTAGCATTACATTATAACGTATAACGGTATATACTGTTACCATATAATGTATAACGTTATGTAGTATTACCTTGTAACGTATAACGTTATGTAGCATTACCATATAACGTATAACGTTATATACTGTTACGTTATAACGTATAACGTTATGTAGCATTACCATATAACGTATAACGTTATTTAGCATTACCATATAATGTATAATGTTATTTACTATTACCTTATAACGTATATCGTTATGTAGCATTACGTTGTAACGTATAACGTTATATACTGTTACCATATAATGTATAACGTTATGTAGCATTACCAAATAATGTATAACGTTATGTAGCATTACCTTATAACGTATAACGTTATGTAGCATTACCATATAACGTATAACGTTATATACTGTTACCATGTAACGTATAACGTTATATAGCATTCCCATATAACGTATAACGTTATGTAGCATTACCATATAACGTATAACGTTATTTAGCATTACCATATAATGTATAATGTTATTTACTATTACCTTATAACGTATAACGTTATGTAGCATTACGTTATAACGTATAACGTTATATACTGTTACCATATAATGTATAACGTTATGTAGTATTACCTTATAACGTATAACGTTATGTAGCATTACCATATAACGTATAACGTTATTTAGCATTACCATATAACGTATAACGTTATTTACTATCACCTTACAACTTATAACGTTATATAGCATTACGTTATAACGTATAACGTTATATACTGTTATCATATAACGTATAACGTTATGTAGCATTACCATATAACGTATAACGTTATATACTGTTACGTTATAACGTATAACGTTATGTAGCATTACTATATAACGTATAACGTTATTTAGCGTTACCATATAATGTATAATGTTATTTACTATTACCTTATAACGTATATCGTTATGTAGCATTACGTTGTAACGTATAACGTTATATACTGTTACCATATAATGTATAACGTTATGTAGCATTACCAAATAATGTATAACGTTATGTAGCATTACCTTATAACGTATAACGTTATGTAGCATTAACATATAACGTATAACGTTATATACTGTTACCATATAACGTATAACGTTATATAGCATTCCCATATAACGTATAACGTTATGTAGCAGTACCATATAACGTATAACGTTATTTAGCATTACCATATAATGTATAATGTTATTTACTATTACCTTATAACGTATAACGTTATGTAGCATTACGTTATAACGTATAACGTTATATACTGTTACCATATAATGTATAACGTTATGTAGTATTACCTTATAACGTATAACGTTATGTAGCATTACCATATAACGTATAACGTTATTTAGCATTACCATATAAAATATAACGTTATTTACTATCACCTTACAACTTATAACGTTATATAGCATTACGTTATAACGTATAACGTTATATAGCATTACGTTATAACGTATAACGTTATATACTGTTATCATATAACGTATAACGTTATGTAGCATTACCATATAACGTATAACGTTATGTAGCATTACAATATAACGTATAACGTTATATAGCATTACCATATAACGTATAACGTTATGTAGGATTACGTTATGACGTATAACGTTATGTAGCATTACGTTATGACGTATAACGTTATATACTGTTACCATATAACGTATAACGTTATGTAGCCTTACCATATAATGTATAACGTTATGTAGCATTACCTTATAACATATAACGTTATGTAGCATTACCATATAACGTATAACGTTATGTAGCATTACGTTATGACGTATAACGATATACTGTTACCATATAACGTATAACGTTATGTAGCCTTACCATATAATGTATAACGTTATGTAGCATTACCTCATTACGTATAACGTTATGTAGCATTACCATATAACGTATAACGTTATATACTGTTACGTTATAACGTATAACGTTATGTAGCATTACCATATAACGTATAACGTTATATACTGTTACGTCATAACGTATATCGTTATATAGCATTACCATATAACGTATAACGTTTTGTAGCATTACCTTATATCGTATAACGTTATATACTATTACCATATAACGTATAACGTTATGTAGCATTACGTTATAACGTATAACGTTGTTTACTATTACCTTATAACGTATAACCTTATGTAGCATTACGTTATAACGTATAGCGTTATTTACTATCACCTTACAACGTATATCGTTATATAGCATTACGTTATAACGTATAACGTTATATACTGTTACCATATAACGTATAACGTTAAGTAGCATTACGTTATAACGTATAACGTTATATACTGTTACCATATAATGTATAACGTTATGTAGCATTACCATATAATGTATAACGTTATGTAGCATTACCATATAACGTAAAACGTTATATACTGTTACGTTATAACGTATAACGTTATGTAGCATTACCATGTAACGTATAACGTTATTTAGCATTACCATATAATGTATAATGTTATTTACTATTACCTTATAACGTATATCGTTATGTAGCATTACGTTGTAACTTATAACGTTATATACTGTTACCATATAATGTATAACGTTATGTAGCATTACCAAATAATGTATAACGTTATGTAGCATTACCTTATAACGTATAACGTTATGTAGCATTACCATATAACGTATAACGTTATATACTGTTACCATATAACGTATAACGTTATATAGCATTCCCATATAACGTATAACGTTTTGTAGCATTACCATATAACGTATAACGTTATTTAGCATTACCATATAATGTATAATGTTATTTACTATTACCTTATAACGTATAACGTTATGTAGCATTACGTTATAACGTATAACGTTATATACTGTTACCATATAATGTATAACGTTATATAGCATTACGTTATAACGTATAACGTTATATACTGTTACCATATAACGTATAACGTTATGTAGCATTACCGTATAACGTATAACGTTATGTAGCATTACCATATAACGTATAACCTTATTTAGCATTACCATATAATGTATAATGTTATTTACTATTACCTTCTAACGTATAACGTTATGTAGCATTACGTTATAACGTATAACGTTATATACTGTTACCATATAATGTATAACGTTATATAGCATTACGTTATAACGTATAACGTTATATACTGTTACCATATAACGTATAACGTTATGTAGCATTACCATATAACGTATATCGTCATTTAGCATAACCATATAATGTATAATGTTATTTTCTATTACCTTATAACGTATAACGTTATGTAGCATAACGTTATAATGTATAACGTTATATACTGCTACCATATAACGTATAACATTATGTAGCATTACCATATAACGTATAACGTTATGTAGCATTTCCATATAACGTATAACGTTATTTAGCATTACCATATAATGTATAATGTTATTTACTATTACCTGATAACGTATAACGTTATGTAGCATTACCATATAACGTATAACGTTATATACTGTTACCATATAATGTATAACGTTATATACTGTTACCATATAACGTATAACGTTATATAGCATTAACCTTATAACGTATAACGTTATGTAGCATTACCATATAACGTATAACGTTATATAGCATTTCCATATAATGTATAATGTTATTTACTATCACCTTATAACGTATAACGTTATTTAGCATTACCATATAACGTATAACGTTATTTACTATCACCTTACAACTTATAACGTTATATAGCATTACGTTATAACGTATAACGTTATATACTGTTATCATATAACGTATAACGTTATGTAGCATTACCATATAACGTATAACGTTATATACTGTTACGTTATAACGTATAACGTTATGTAGCATTACCATATAACGTATAACGTTATTTAGCATTACCATATAATGTATAATGTTATTTACTATTACCTTATAACGTATATCGTTATGTAGCATTACGTTGTAACGTATAACGTTATATACTGTTACCATATAACGTATAACGTTATGTAGCATTACCTTATAACGTATAACGTTATGTAGCATTACCATATAACGTATAACGTTATATACTGTTACGTTATAACGTATAACGTTATGTAGCATCACCATATAACGTATAACGTTATATACTGTTACGTCATAACGTATAACGTTATATAGCATTGCCATATAACGTATAACGTTATGTAGCATTACGTTATGACGTATAACGTTATGTAGCATTACGTTATGACGTATAACGTTATATACTGTTACCATATAACGTATAACGTTATGTAGCCTTACCATATAACGTATAACGTTATATACTGTTACGCTATAACGTATAACGTTATGTAGCAATACCATATAACGTATAACGTTATATACTGTTACCATATAATGTATAACGTTATGTAGTATTACCTTATAACGTATAACGTTATGTAGCATTACCATATAACGTATAACGTTATTTAGCATTACCATATAACGTATAACGTTATTTACTATCACCTTACAACTTATAACGTTATATAGCATTACGTTATAACGTATAACGTTATATACTGTTATCATATAACGTATAACGTTATGTAGCATTACCATATAACGTATAACGTTATATACTGTTACGTTATAACGTATAACGTTATGTAGCATTACCATATAACGTATAACGTTATTTAGCATTACCATATAATGTATAATGTTATTTACTATTACCTTATAACGTATATCGTTATGTAGCATTACGTTGTAACGTATAACGTTATATACTGTTACCATATAATGTATAACGTTATGTAGCATTACCAAATAATGTATAACGTTATGTAGCATTACCTTATAACGTATAACGTTATGTAGCATTACCATATAACGTATAACGTTATATACTGTTACCATATAACGTATAACGTTATATAGCATTCCCATATAACGTATAACGTTATGTAGCAGTACCATATAACGTATAACGTTATTTAGCATTACCATATAATGTATAATGTTATTTACTATTACCTTATAACGTATAACGTTATGTAGCATTACGTTATAACGTATAGCGTTATATACTGTTACCATATAATGTATAACGTTATGTAGTATTACCTTATAACGTATAACGTTATGTAGCATTACCATATAACGTATAACGTTATTTAGCATTACCATATAAAATATAACGTTATTTACTATCACCTTACAACTTATAACGTTATATAGCATTACGTTATAACGTATAACGTTATATACTGTTATCATATAACGTATAACGTTATGTAGCATTACCATATAACGTATAACGTTATGTAGCATTACAATATAACGTATAACGTTATATAGCATTACCATATAACGTATAACGTTATGTAGGATTACGTTATGACGTATAACGTTATGTAGCATTACGTTATGACGTATAACGTTATATACTGTTACCATATAACGTATAACGTTATGTAGCCTTACCATATAATGTATAACGTTATGTAGCATTACCTTATAACATATAACGTTATGTAGCATTACCATATAACGTATAACGTTATGTAGCATTACGTTATGACGTATAACGATATACTGTTACCATATAACGTATAACGTTATGTAGCCTTACCATATAATGTATAACGTTATGTAGCATTACCTTATTACGTATAACGTTATGTAGCATTACCATATAACGTATAACGTTATATACTGTTACGTTATAACGTATCACGTTATGTAGCATTACCATATAACGTATAACGTTATATACTGTTACGTCATAACGTATATCGTTATATAGCATTACCATATAACGTATAACGTTTTGTAGCATTACCTTATATCGTATAACGTTATATACTATTACCATATAACGTATAACGTTATGTAGCATTACGTTATAACGTATAACGTTGTTTACTATTACCTTATAACGTATAACCTTATGTAGCATTACGTTATAACGTATAGCGTTATTTACTATCACCTTACGACGTATAACGTTATATAGCATTACGTTATAACGTATAACGTTATATACTGTTACCATATAACGTATAACGTTATGTAGCATTACGTTATAACGTATAACGTTATATACTGTTACCATATAATGTATAACGTTATGTAGCATTACCATATAATGTATAACGTTATGTAGCATTACCATATAACGTAAAACGTTATATACTGTTACGTTATAACGTATAGCGTTATGTAGCATTACCATGTAACGTATAACGTTATTTAGCATTACCATATAATGTATAATGTTATTTACTATTACCTTATAACGTATATCGTTATGTAGCATTACGTTGTAACTTATAACGTTATATACTGTTACCATATAATGTATAACGTTATGTAGCATTACCAAATAATGTATAACGTTATGTAGCATTACCTTATAACGTATAACGTTATGTAGCATTACCATATAACGTATAACGTTATATACTGTTACCATATAACGTATAACGTTATATAGCATTCCCATATATCGTATAACGTTATGTAGCATTACCATATAACGTATAACGTTATTTAGCATTACCATATAATGTATAATGTTATTTACTATTACCTTATAACGTATAACGTTATGTAGCATTACGTTATAACGTATAACGTTATATACTGTTACCATATAATGTATAACGTTATATAGCATTACGTTATAACGTATAACGTTATATACTGTTACCATATAACGTATAACGTTATGTAGCATTACCATATAACGTATAACGTTATGTAGCATTACCATATAACGTATAACCTTATTTAGCATTACCATATAATGTATAATGTTATTTAATATTACCTTCTAACGTATAACGTTATGTAGCATTACGTTATAACGTATAACGTTATATACTGTTACCATATAATGTATAACGTTATATAGCATTACGTTATAACGTATAACGTTATATACTGTTACCATATAACGTATAACGTTATGTAGCATTACCATATAACGTATATCGTCATTTAGCATAACCATATAATGTATAATGTTATTTTCTATTACCTTATAACGTATAACGTTATGTAGCATAACGTTATAATGTATAACGTTATATACTGCTACCATATAACGTATAACGTTATGTAGCATTACCATATAACGTATAACGTTATGTAGCATTTCCATATAACGTATAACGTTATTTAGCATTACCATATAATGTATAATGTTATTTACTATTACCTGATAACGTATAACGTTATGTAGCATTACCATATAACGTATAACGTTATATACTGTTACCATATAATGTATAACGTTATATACTGTTACCATATAACGTATAACGTTATATAGCATTAACCTTATAACGTATAACGTTATGTAGCATTACCATATAACGTATAACGTTATATAGCATTTCCATATAATGTATAATGTTATTTGCTATCACCTTATAACGTATAACGTTATGTAGCATTACGTTATAACGTATAACGTTATTTTCTAATACCTGATAACGTATAACGTTATGTAGCATTACGGTATAACGTATAACGTTATATACTGTTACCATATAACGTATAACGTTATGTAGCATTACCTTATAACGTATAACGTTATGTAGCATTACCATATAACGTATAACGTTATATACTGTTACGTTATAACGTATAACGTTATGTAGCATCACCATATAACGTATAACGTTATATACTGTTACGTCATAACGTATAACGTTATATAGCATTGCCATATAACGTATAACGTTATGTAGCATTACGTTATGACGTATAACGTTATGTAGCATTACGTTATGACGTATAACGTTATATGCTGTTACCATATAACGTATAACGTTATGTAGCCTTACCATATAACGTATAACGTTATATACTGTTACGCTATAACGTATAACGTTATGTAGCAATACCATATAACGTATAACGTTATATACTGTTACGTCATAACGTATAACGTTATATAGCATTACCATATAACGTATAACGTTATGTAGCAATACCATATAACGTATAACGTTATATACTGTTACGTCATAACGTATAACGTTATATAGCATTACCATATAACGTATAACGTTATGTAGCATTACCTTATATCGTATAACGTTATATACTATTACCATATAACGTATAACGCTATGTAGCATTACGGTATAACGTATAACGTTATATAATGTTACCATATAACGTATAACGTTATATACTGTTACCATATAACGTATAACGTTATGTAGCATTACCTTATAACGTCTAACGTTATATACTGTTACGTTATAACGTATAACGTAATGTAGCATTACTATATAACGTATAACGTTATGTAGCATTACGTTATAACGTATAACGTTATTTTCTAATACCTGATAACGTATGACGTTATGTAGCATTACGGTATAACGTATAACGTTATATAATGTTACCATATAACGTATAACGTTATGTAGCATTACCTTATAACGTATAACGTTATGTAGCATTACCATATAACGTATAACGTTATATACTGTTACCATATAATGTATAACGTTATATACTGTTACCATATAACGTATAACGTTATATAGCATTAACCTTATAACGTATAACGTTATGTAGCATTACCATATAACGTATAACGTTATATAGCATTTCCATATAATGTATAATGTTATTTACTATCACCTTATAACGTATAACGTTATGTAGCATTACGTTATAACGTATAACGTTATTTTCTAATACCTGATAACGTATAACGTTATGTAGCATTACGGTATAACGTATAACGTTATATACTGTTACCATATAACGTATAACGTTATGTAGCATTACCTTATAACGTATAACGTTATGTAGCATTACCATATAACGTATAACGTTATATACTGTTACGTTATAACGTATAACGTTATGTAGCATCACCATATAACGTATAACGTTATATACTGTTACGTCATAACGTATAACGTTATATAGCATTGCCATATAACGTATAACGTTATGTAGCATTACGTTATGACGTATAACGTTATGTAGCATTACGTTATGACGTATAACGTTATATACTGTTACCATATAACGTATAACGTTATGTAGCCTTACCATATAACGTATAACGTTATATACTGTTACGCTATAACGTATAACGTTATGTAGCAATACCATATAACGTATAACGTTATATACTGTTACCATATAATGTATAACGTTATGTAGTATTACCTTATAACGTATAACGTTATGTAGCATTACCATATAACGTATAACGTTATTTAGCATTACCATATAACGTATAACGTTATTTACTATCACCTTACAACTTATAACGTTATATAGCATTACGTTATAACGTATAACGTTATATACTGTTATCATATAACGTATAACGTTATGTAGCATTACCATATAACGTATAACGTTATATACTGTTACGTTATAACGTATAACGTTATGTAGCATTACCATATAACGTATAACGTTATTTAGCATTACCATATAATGTATAATGTTATTTACTATTACCTTATAACGTATATCGTTATGTAGCATTACGTTGTAACGTATAACGTTATATACTGTTACCATATAATGTATAACGTTATGTAGCATTACCAAATAATGTATAACGTTATGTAGCATTACCTTATAACGTATAACGTTATGTAGCATTACCATATAACGTATAACGTTATATACTGTTACCATATAACGTATAACGTTATATAGCATTCCCATATAACGTATAACGTTATGTAGCAGTACCATATAACGTATAACGTTATTTAGCATTACCATATAATGTATAATGTTATTTACTATTACCTTATAACGTATAACGTTATGTAGCATTACGTTATAACGTATAACGTTATATACTGTTACCATATAATGTATAACGTTATGTAGTATTACCTTATAACGTATAACGTTATGTAGCATTACCATATAACGTATAACGTTATTTAGCATTACCATATAAAATATAACGTTATTTACTATCACCTTACAACTTATAACGTTATATAGCATTACGTTATAACGTATAACGTTATATACTGTTATCATATAACGTATAACGTTATGTAGCATTACCATATAACGTATAACGTTATGTAGCATTACAATATAACGTATAACGTTATATAGCATTACCATATAACGTATAACGTTATGTAGGATTACGTTATGACGTATAACGTTATGTAGCATTACGTTATGACGTATAACGTTATATACTGTTACCATATAACGTATAACGTTATGTAGCCTTACCATATAATGTATAACGTTATGTAGCATTACCTTATAACATATAACGTTATGTAGCATTACCATATAACGTATAACGTTATGTAGCATTACGTTATGACGTATAACGATATACTGTTACCATATAACGTATAACGTTATGTAGCCTTACCATATAATGTATAACGTTATGTAGCATTACCTTATTACGTATAACGTTATGTAGCATTACCATATAACGTATAACGTTATATACTGTTACGTTATAACGTATAACGTTATGTAGCATTACCATATAACGTATAACGTTATATACTGTTACGTCATAACGTATATCGTTATATAGCATTACCATATAACGTGTAACGTTTTGTAGCATTACCTTATATCGTATAACGTTATATACTATTACCATATAACGTATAACGTTATGTAGCATTACGTTATAACGTATAACGTTGTTTACTATTACCTTATAACGTATAACCTTATGTAGCATTACGTTATAACGTATAGCGTTATTTACTATCACCTTACGACGTATAACGTTATATAGCATTACGTTATAACGTATAACGTTATATACTGTTACCATATAACGTATAACGTTATGTAGCATTACGTTATAACGTATAACGTTATATGCTGTTACCATATAATGTATAACGTTATGTAGCATTACCATATAATGTATAACGTTATGTAGCATTACCATATAACGTAAAACGTTATATACTGTTACGTTATAACGTATAACGTTATGTAGCATTACCATGTAACGTATAACGTTATTTAGCATTACCATATAATGTATAATGTTATTTACTATTACCTTATAACGTATATCGTTATGTAGCATTACGTTGTAACTTATAACGTTATATACTGTTACCATATAATGTATAACGTTATGTAGCATTACCAAATAATGTATAACGTTATGCAGCATTACCTTATAACGTATAACGTTATGTAGCATTACCACATAACGTATAACGTTATATACTGTTACCATATAACGTATAACGTTATATAGCATTCCCATATAACGTATAACGTTATGTAGCATTACCATATAACGTATAACGTTATTTAGCATTACCATATAATGTATAATGTTATTTACTATTACCTTATAACGTATAACGTTATGTAGCATTACGTTATAACGTATAACGTTATATACTGTTACCATATAATGTATAACGTTATATAGCATTACGTTATAACGTATAACGTTATATACTGTTACCATATAACGTATAACGTTATGTAGCATTACCATATAACGTATAACGTTATGTAGCATTACCATATAACGTATAACCTTATTTAGCATTACCATATAATGTATAATGTTATTTAATATTACCTTCTAACGTATAACGTTATGTAGCATTACGTTATAACGTATAACGTTATATACTGTTACCATATAATGTATAACGTTATATAGCATTACGTTATAACGTATAACGTTATATACTGTTACCATATAACGTATAACGTTATGTAGCATTACCATATAACGTATATCGTCATTTAGCATAACCATATAATGTATAATGTTATTTTCTATTACCTTATAACGTATAACGTTATGTAGCATAACGTTATAATGTATAACGTTATATACTGCTACCATATAACGTATAACGTTATGTAGCATTACCATATAACGTATAACGTTATGTAGCATTTCCATATAACGTATAACGTTATTTAGCATTACCATATAATGTATAATGTTATTTACTATTACCTGATAACGTATAACGTTATGTAGCATTACCATATAACGTATAACGTTATATACTGTTACCATATAATGTATAACGTTATATACTGTTACCATATAACGTATAACGTTATATAGCATTAACCTTATAACGTATAACGTTATGTAGCATTACCATATAACGTATAACGTTATATAGCATTTCCATATAATGTATAATGTTATTTGCTATCACCTTATAACGTATAACGTTATGTAGCATTACGTTATAACGTATAACGTTATTTTCTAATACCTGATAACGTATAACGTTATGTAGCATTACGGTATAACGTATAACGTTATATACTGTTACCATATAACGTATAACGTTATGTAGCATTACCTTATAACGTATAACGTTATGTAGCATTACCATATAACGTATAACGTTATATACTGTTACGTTATAACGTATAACGTTATGTAGCATCACCATATAACGTATAACGTTATATACTGTTACGTCATAACGTATAACGTTATATAGCATTGCCATATAACGTATAACGTTATGTAGCATTACGTTATGACGTATAACGTTATGTAGCATTACGTTATGACGTATAACGTTATATACTGTTACCATATAACGTATAACGTTATGTAGCCTTACCATATAACGTATAACGTTATATACTGTTACGCTATAACGTATAACGTTATGTAGCAATACCATATAACGTATAACGTTATATACTGTTACGTCATAACGTATAACGTTATATAGCATTACCATATAACGTATAACGTTATGTAGCAATACCATATAACGTATAACGTTATATACTGTTACGTCATAACGTATAACGTTATATAGCATTACCATATAACGTATAACGTTATGTAGCATTACCTTATATCGTATAACGTTATATACTATTACCATATAACGTATAACGCTATGTAGCATTACGGTATAACGTATAACGTTATATAATGTTACCATATAACGTATAACGTTATATACTGTTACCATATAACGTATAACGTTATGTAGCATTACCTTATAACGTCTAACGTTATATACTGTTACGTTATAACGTATAACGTAATGTAGCATTACTATATAACGTATAACGTTATGTAGCATTACGTTATAACGTATAACGTTATTTTCTAATACCTGATAACGTATAACGTTATGTAGCATTACGGTATAACGTATAACGTTATATAATGTTACCATAGAACGTATAACGTTATGTAGCATTACCTTATAACGTATAACGTTATGTAGCATTACCATATAACGTATAACGTTATATACTGTTACGTTATAACGTATCACGTTATGTAGCATCACCATATAACGTATAACGTTATATACTGTTACGTCATAACGTATAACGTTATATAGCATTACCATCTAACGTATAACGTTATGTAGCATTACGTTATGACGTATAACGTTATGTAGCATTACGTTATGACGTATAACGTTATGTAGCATTACGTTATGACGTATAACGTTATATACTGTTACCATATAACGTATAACGTTATGTAGCCTTACCATATAATGTATAACGTTATGTAGCATTACCTTATAACATATAACGTTATGTAGCATTACCATATAACGTATAACGTTATGTAGCATTACGTTATGACGTATAACGTTATATACTGTTACCATATAACGTATAACGTTATGTAGCCTTACCATATAATGTATAACGTTATGTAGCATTACCTTATTACGTATAACGTTATGTAGCATTACCATATAACGTATAACGTTATATACTGTTACGTTATAACGTATAACGTTATGTAGCATTACCATATAACGTATAACGTTATGTAGCATTACCATATAACGTATATCGTCATTTAGCATTACCATATAATGTATAATGTTATTTTCTATTACCTTATAACGTATAACGTTATGTAGCATTACGTTATAATGTATAACGTTATATACTGTTACCATATAACGTATAACGTTATGTAGCATTACCTTATAACGTATAACGTTATGTAGCATTACCATATAACGTATAACGTTATATACTGTTACGTTATAACGTATAACGTTATGTAGCATCACCATATAACGTATAACGTTATATACTGTTACGTCATAACGTATAACGTTATATAGCATTACCATATAACGTATAACGTTATGTAGCATTACATTATGACGTATAACGTTATGTAGCATTACCATATAACGTATATCGTTATATACTGTTACCATATAATGTATAACGTTATATACTGTTTCCATATAACGTATAACGTTATGTAGCATTAACCTTATAACGTATAACGTTATGTAGTGTTACATTATGACGTATAACGTGATGTAGCATTACCATATAACGTATATCGTTATATACTGTTACCATATAATGTATAACGTTATATACTGTTTCCATATAACGTATAACGTTATGTAGCATTAACCTTATAACGTATAACGTTATGTAGCATTACCATATAACGTATAACGTTATATACTGTTACGTTATAACGTATAACGTTATGTAGCATCACCATATAACGTATAACGTTATATACTGTTACGTCATAACGTATAACGTTATATAGCATTACCATATAACGTATAACGTTATGTAGCATTACGTTATGACGTATAACGTTATGTAGCATTACGTTATGACGTATAACGTTATATACTGTTACCATATAACGTATAACGTTATGTAGCCTTACCATATAACGTATAACGTTATATACTGTTACGCTATAACGTATAACGTTATGTAGCAATACCATATAACGTATAACGTTATATACTGTTACGTCATAACGTATAACGTTATATAGCATTACCATATAACGTATAACGTTATGTAGCAATACCATATAACGTATAACGTTATATACTGTTACGTCATAACGTATAACGTCATATAGCATTACCATATAACATATAACGTTATGTAGCATTACCTTATATCGTATAACGTCATATAGCATTACCATATAACGTATAACGTTATGTAGCAATACCATATAACGTATAACGTTATATAATGTTACGTCATAACGTATAACGTTATATAGCATTACCATATAACGTATAACGTTATGTAGCATTACCTTATTACATATAACGTTATGTAGCATTACCATATAACGTATAACGTTATATACTGTTACGTTATAACGTATATCGTTATGTAGCATTACGTTATAACGTATAACGTTGTTTACTATTACCTTATAACGTATAACGTCATGTAGCATTACGTTATAACGTATAACGTTGTTTACTATTACCTGATAACGTATAACGTTATGTAGCATTACGTTATAACGTATAACGTTATATACTGTTACCATATAATGTATAACGTTATGCAGCATTACCATATAACGTATAACGTTATGTAGCATTACCTTATTACGTATAACGTTATGTAGCATTACCATATAACGTATAACGTTATATACTGTTACGTCATAACGTATATCGTTATATAGCATTACCATATAACGTATAACGTTTTGTAGCATTACCTTATACCGTATAACGTTATATACTATTACCATATAACGTATAACGTTATGTAGCATTACGTTATAACGTATAACGTTGTTTACTATTACCTTATAACGTATAACGTTATGTAGCATTACGTTATAACGTATAACGTTGTTTACTATTACCTTATAACGTATAACGTTATGTAGCATTACGTTATAACGTATAACGTTATATACTGTTACCATATAATGTATAACGTTATGTAGCATTACCATATAATGTATAACGTTATGTAGCATTACCTTATAACGTATAACGTTATGTAGCATTACCATATAACGTATAACGTTATATACTGTTACCATATAACGTATAACGTTATGTAGCATTACCTTATAACGAATAACGTTATATACTGTTACGTTATAACGTATAACGTAATGTAGCATTACTATATAACGTATAACGTTATGTAGCATTACGTTATAACGTATAACGTTGTTTACCATTACCTTATAACGTATAACGTTATGTAGCATTACGTTATAACGTATAACGTTGTTTACTATTACCTTATAACGTATAACGTTATGTAGCATTACGTTATAACGTATAACGTTATATACTGTTACCATATAATGTATAACGTTATGTAGCATTACCATATAATGTATAACGTTATGTAGCATTACCTTATAACGTATAACGTTATGTAGCATTACCATATAACGTATAACGTTATATACTGTTACCATATAACGTATAACGTTATATAATGTTACCATATAACGTGTAACGTTATGTAGCATTACCTTATAACGTATAACGTTATGTAGCATTACCATATAACGTATAACGTTATATACTGTTACGTTATAACGTATAACGTTATGTAGCATCACCATATAACGTATAACGTTATATACTGTTACGTCATAACGTATAACGTTATATAGCATTACCATATAACGTATAACGTTATGTAGCATTACGTTATGACGTATAACGTTATGTAGCATTACGTTATGACGTATAACGTTATGTAGCATTACGTTATGACGTATAACGTTATATACTGTTACCATATAATGTATAACGTTATGTAGCATTACCATATAACGTATAACGTTATGTAGCATTACCTTATTACGTATAACGTTATGTAGCATTACCATATAACGTATAACGTTATATACTGTTACGTCATAACGTATATCGTTATATAGCATTACCATATAACGTATAACGTTTTGTAGCATTACCTTATACCGTATAACGTTATATACTATTACCATATAACGTATAACGTTATGTAGCATTACGTTATAACGTATAACGTTGTTTACTATTACCTTATAACGTATAACGTTATGTAGCATTACGTTATAACGTATAACGTTGTTTACTATTACCTTATAACGTATAACGTTATGTAGCATTACGTTATAACGTATAACGTTATATACTGTTACCATATAATGTATAACGTTATGTTGCATTACCATATAATGTATAACGTTATGTAGCATTACCTTATAACGTATAACGTTATGTAGCATTACCATATAACGTATAACGTTATATACTGTTACCATATAACGTATAACGTTATGTAGCATTACCTTCTAACGAATAACGTTATATACTGTTACGTTATAACGTATAACGTAATGTAGCATTACTATATAACGTATAACGTTATGTAGCATTACGTTATAACGTATAACGTTGTTTACCATTACCTTATAACGTATAACGTTATGTAGCATTACGTTATAACGTATAACGTTGTTTACTATTACCTTATAACGTATAACGTTATGTAGCATTACGTTATAACGTATAACGTTATATACTGTTACCATATAATGTATAACGTTATGTAGCATTACCATATAATGTATAACGTTATGTAGCATTACCTTATAACGTATAACGTTATGTAGCATTACCATATAACGTATAACGTTATATACTGTTACCATATAACGTATAACGTTATATAATGTTACCATATAACGTATAACGTTATGTAGCATTACCTTATAACGTATAACGTTATGTAGCATTACCATATAACGTATAACGTTATATACTGTTACGTTATAACGTATAACGTTATGTAGCATCACCATATAACGTATAACGTTATACACTGTTACGTCATAACGTATAACGTTATATAGCATTACCATATAACGTATAACGTTATGTAGCATTACGTTATGACGTATAACGTTATGTAGCATTACGTTATGACGTATAACGTTATATACTGTTACCATATAACGTAAACGTTATGTAGGCTTACCATATAATGTATAACGTTATGTAGCATTACCTTATTACGTATAACGTTATGTAGCATTACGTTATATCGTATAACGTTATATACTATTACCATATAACGTATAACGTTATATACTGTTACGTTATAACGTATAACGTTATGTAGCATCACCATATAACCTATAACGTTATATACTGTTACGTCATAACGTATAACGTTATATAGCATTACCATATAACGTATAACGTTATGTAGCATTACGTTATGACGTATAACGTTATGTAGCATTACGTTATGACGTATAACGTTATGTAGCATTACGTTATGACGTATAACGTTATATACTGTTACCATATAATGTATAACGTTATGTAGCATTACCATATAACGTATAACGTTATGTAGCATTACCTTATTACGTATAACGTTATGTAGCATTACCATATAACGTATAACGTTATATACTGTTACGTCATAACGTATATCGTTATATAGCATTACCATATAACGTATAACGTTTTGTAGCATTACCTTATACCGTATAACGTTATATACTATTACCATATAACGTATAACGTTATGTAGCATTACGTTATAACGTATAACGTTGTTTACTATTACCTTATAACGTATAACGTTATGTAGCATTACGTTATAACGTATAACGTTGTTTACTATTACCTTATAACGTATAACGTTATGTAGCATTACGTTATAACGTATAACGTTATATACTGTTACCATATAATGTATAACGTTATGTTGCATTACCATATAATGTATAACGTTATGTAGCATTACCTTATAACGTATAACGTTATGTAGCATTACCATATAACGTATAACGTTATATACTGTTACCATATAACGTATAACGTTATGTAGCATTACCTTCTAACGAATAACGTTATATACTGTTACGTTATAACGTATAACGTAATGTAGCATTACTATATAACGTATAACGTTATGTAGCATTACGTTATAACGTATAACGTTGTTTACCATTACCTTATAACGTATAACGTTATGTAGCATTACGTTATAACGTATAACGTTGTTTACTATTACCTTATAACGTATAACGTTATGTAGCATTACGTTATAACGTATAACGTTATATACTGTTACCATATAATGTATAACGTTATGTAGCATTACCATATAATGTATAACGTTATGTAGCATTACCTTATAACGTATAACGTTATGTAGCATTACCATATAACGTATAACGTTATATACTGTTACCATATAACGTATAACGTTATATAATGTTACCATATAACGTATAACGTTATGTAGCATTACCTTATAACGTATAACGTTATGTAGCATTACCATATAACGTATAACGTTATATACTGTTACGTTATAACGTATAACGTTATGTAGCATCACCATATAACGTATAACGTTATATACTGTTACGTCATAACGTATAACGTTATATAGCATTACCATATAACGTATAACGTTATGTAGCATTACGTTATGACGTATAACGTTATGTAGCATTACGTTATGACGTATAACGTTATATACTGTTACCATATAACGTAAACGTTATGTAGGCTTACCATATAATGTATAACGTTATGTAGCATTACCTTATTACGTATAACGTTGTGTAGCATTACGTTATATCGTATAACGTTATATACTATTACCATATAACGTATAACGTTATGTAGCATTACGTTATAACGTATAACGTTGTTTACTATTACCTTATAACGTATACCGTTATGTAGCATTACGTTATAACGTATAACGTTGTTTACTATTACGTTATAACGTATAACGTTATGTAGCATTACGTTATAACGTATAACGTTATATACTGTTACCATATAATGTATAACGTTATGTAGCATTACCATACAATGTATAACGTTATGTAGCATTACCTTATAACGTACAACGTTATGCAGCATTACCATATAACGTATAACGTTATATACTGTTACCATATAACGTATAACGTTATATAATGTTACCATATAACGTATAACGTTATGTAGCATTACCTTATAACGTATAACGTTATGTAGCATTACCATATAACGTATAACGTTATATACTGTTACGTTATAACGTATAACGTTATGTAACATCACCATATAACGTATAACGTTATATACTGTTACGTCATAACGTATAACGTTATATAGCATTACCATATAACGTATAACGTTATGTAGCATTACGTTATGACGTATTACGTTATGTAGCATTACGTTATGACGTATAACGTTATGTAGCATTACGTTATAACGTATAACGTTGTTTACTGTTACCTTATAACGTATAACGTTATGTAGCATTACGTTATAACGTATAACGTTGTTTACTATTACCTTATAACGTATAACGTTATGTAGCATTACGTTATAACGTATAACGTTATATACTGTTACCATATAATGTATAACGTTATGTAGCATTACCATATAATGTATAACGTTATGTAGCATTACCATATAATGTATAGTGTTATTTACTATTGCCATATAACGTATAACGTTATGTAGCATTATGTTATAACGTATAACGTTGTTTACTATTACCTTATAGCGTATAACGTTATGTAGCATTACGTTATAACGTATAACGTTATATACTGTTACCATATAATGTATAACGTTATGTAGTTTTACCTTATAACGTATAACGTTATGTAGCATTACGATATAACGTATAACGTTATATACTGTTACGTTATAACGTATAACGTTATGTAGCATTGCCATATAACGTATAACGTTATGTAGCATTACCATATAACGTATATCGTCATTTAGCATTACCATATAATGTATAATGTTATTTACTATTACCTTATAACGTATAACGTTATGTAGCATTACCTTATAACGTATAACGTTATGTAGCATTATCATATAACGTATAACGTTATATAGCATTTCCATATAATGTATAATGTTATTTACTATCACCTTATAACGTATAACGTTATGTAGCATTACGTTATAACGTATAACGTTATATACTGTTACGTCATAACGTATAACGTTATATAGCATTACCATATAACGTATAACGTTATGTAGCATTACCTTATATCGTATAACGTTATCTACTGTTACCATATAACGTATAACGTTATGTAGCATTACCATATAATGTATAACGTTATTTACTATTACCTTACAACGTATAACGTTATGTAACATTACCTTATATCGTATAACGATATATACTATCACCTTATAACGTTTAACGTTATGTAGCATTACGTTATAACGTATAACGTTATTTTCTAATACCGTATATCGTATAACGTTATGTAGCATTACGGTGTAACGTATAACGTTATATACTGTTACCATATAACGTACAACGTTATGTGGCATTACCATATATCGTATAACGTTATGCAGCATTACGTTATATCGTATAACGTTATATACTGTTACCATATAACGTATAGCGTTATGTAGCATTACCATATAATGTATAACGTTATTTACTATTACCTTACAACGTATAACGTTATGTAGCATTATCTTATATCGTATAACGTTATATACTATCACCTTATAACGTTTAACGTTATGTAGCATTACGTTATAACGTATAACGTTATTTTCTAATACCTTATAACGTATAACGTTATGTAGCATTACCATATAACGTATAACGTTATATAGTGTTACGTTATAACGTATAACGTTATGTAGTAATACCATATAACGTATAACGTTATATACTGTTACGTCATAACGTATAACGTTATATAGCATTACCATATAACGTATAACGTTTTGTAGCATTACCTTATACCGTATAACGTTATATACTATTACCATATAACGTATAACGTTATGTAGCATTACGTTATAACGTATAACGTTGTTTACTATTACCTTATAACGTATAACGTTATGTAGCATTACGTTATAACGTATAACGTTGTTTACTATTACCTTATAACGTATAACGTTATGTAGCATTACGTTATAACGTATAACGTTATATACTGTTACCATATAATGTATAACGTTATGTTGCATTACCATATAATGTATAACGTTATGTAGCATTACCTTATAACGTATAACGTTATGTAGCATTACCATATAACGTATAACGTTATATACTGTTACCATATAACGTATAACGTTATGTAGCATTACCTTCTAACGAATAACGTTATATACTGTTACGTTATAACGTATAACGTAATGTAGCATTACTATATAACGTATAACGTTATGTAGCATTACGTTATAACGTATAACGTTGTTTACCATTACCTTATAACGTATAACGTTATGTAGCATTACGTTATAACGTATAACGTTGTTTACTATTACCTTATAACGTATAACGTTATGTAGCATTACGTTATAACGTATAACGTTATATACTGTTACCATATAATGTATAACGTTATGTAGCATTACCATATAATGTATAACGTTATGTAGCATTACCTTATAACGTATAACGTTATGTAGCATTACCATATAACGTATAACGTTATATACTGTTACCATATAACGTATAACGTTATATAATGTTACCATATAACGTATAACGTTATGTAGCATTACCTTATAACGTATAACGTTATGTAGCATTACCATATAACGTATAACGTTATATACTGTTACGTTATAACGTATAACGTTATGTAGCATCACCATATAACGTATAACGTTATATACTGTTACGTCATAACGTATAACGTTATATAGCATTACCATATAACGTATAACGTTATGTAGCATTACGTTATGACGTATAACGTTATGTAGCATTACGTTATGACGTATAACGTTATATACTGTTACCATATAACGTAAACGTTATGTAGGCTTACCATATAATGTATAACGTTATGTAGCATTACCTTATTACGTATAACGTTATGTAGCATTACGTTATATCGTATAACGTTATATACTATTACCATATAACGTATAACGTTATGTAGCATTACGTTATAACGTATAACGTTGTTTACTATTACCTTATAACGTATACCGTTATGTAGCATTACGTTATAACGTATAACGTTGTTTACTATTACGTTATAACGTATAACGTTATGTAGCATTACGTTATAACGTATAACGTTATATACTGTTACCATATAATGTATAACGTTATGTAGCATTACCATACAATGTATAACGTTATGTAGCATTACCTTATAACGTACAACGTTATGCAGCATTACCAGATAACGTATAACGTTATATACTGTTACCATATAACGTATAACGTTATATAATGTTACCATATAACGTATAACGTTATGTAGCATTACCTTATAACGTATAACGTTATGTAGCATTACCATATAACGTATAACGTTATATACTGTTACGTTATAACGTATAACGTTATGTAACATCACCATATAACGTATAACGTTATATACTGTTACGTCATAACGTATAACGTTATATAGCATTACCATATAACGTATAACGTTATGTAGCATTACGTTATGACGTATAACGTTATGTAGCATTACGTTATGACGTATAACGTTATGTAGCATTACGTTATAACGTATAACGTTGTTTACTGTTACCTTATAACGTATAACGTTATGTAGCATTATGTTATAACGTATAACGTTGTTTACTATTACCTTATAGCGTATAACGTTATGTAGCATTACGTTATAACGTATAACGTTATATACTGTTACCATATAATGTATAACGTTATGTAGATTTACCTTATAACGTATAACGTTATGTAGCATTACGATATAACGTATAACGTTATATACTGTTACGTTATAACGTATAACGTTATGTAGCATTACCATATAACGTATAACGTTATGTAGCATTACCATATAACGTATATCGTCATTTAGCATTACCATATAATGTATAATGTTATTTACTATTACCTTATAACGTATAACGTTATGTAGCATTACCTTATAACGTATAACGTTATGTAGCATTATCATATAACGTATAACGTTATATAGCATTTCCATATAATGTATAATGTTATTTACTATCACCTTATAACGTATAACGTTATGTAGCATTACGTTATAACGTATAACGTTATATACTGTTACGTCATAACGTATAACGTTATATAGCATTACCATATAACGTATAACGTTATGTAGCATTACCTTATATCGTATAACGTTATCTACTGTTACCATATAACGTATAACGTTATGTAGCATTACCATATAATGTATAACGTTATTTACTATTACCTTACAACGTATAACGTTATGTAACATTACCTTATATCGTATAACGATATATACTATCACCTTATAACGTTTAACGTTATGTAGCATTACGTTATAACGTATAACGTTATTTTCTAATACCGTATATCGTATAACGTTATGTAGCATTACGGTGTAACGTATAACGTTATATACTGTTACCATATAACGTACAACGTTATGTGGCATTACCATATATCGTATAACGTTATGCAGCATTACGTTATATCGTATAACGTTATATACTGTTACCATATAACGTATAGCGTTATGTAGCATTACCATATAATGTATAACGTTATTTACTATTACCTTACAACGTATAACGTTATGTAGCATTACCTTATATCGTATAACGTTATATACTATCACCTTATAACGTTTAACGTTATGTAGCATTACGTTATAACGTATAACGTTATTTTCTAATACCTTATAACGTATAACGTTATGTAGCATTACCATATAACGTATAACGTTATATAGTGTTACGTTATAACGTATAACGTTATGTAGTAATACCATATAACGTATAACGTTATATACTGTTACGTCATAACGTATAACGTTATATAGCATTACCATATAACGTATAACGTTATGTAGCATTACCTTATATCTTATAACGTTATATACTATTACCATATAACGTATAACGTTATGTAGCATTACGTTATAACGTATAACGTTGTTTACTATTACCTTATAACGTATAACGTTATGTAGCATTACGTTATAACGTATAACGTTATATACTGTTACGTCATAACGTATAACGTTATATAGCATTACCATATAACGTATAACGTTATGTAGCATTACGTTATGACGTATAACGTTATGTAGCATTACGTTATAACGTATAACGTTATATACTGTTACCATATAATGTATAACGTTATGTAGCATTACCATACAATGTATAACGTTTTGTAGCATTACCTTATAACGTACAACGTTATGCAGCATTACCATATAACGTATAACGTTATATACTGTTACCATATAACGTATAACGTTATATAATGTTACCATATAACGTATAACGTTATGTAGCATTACCTTATAACGTATAACGTTATGTAGCATTACCATATAACGTATAACGTTATATAGCATTTCCATATAACGTATAACGTTATTTAGCATTACCATATAATGTATAATGTTATTTACTATTACCTGATAACGTATAACGTTATGTAGCATTACCATATAACGTATAACGTTATATACTGTTACCATATAATGTATAACGTTATATACTGCTACCATATAACGTATAACGTTATATAGCATTAAC